>CM019149.1:136030222-136067223 GCA_009733165.1 Naja naja
GTACCACAACAATGAATCCTTTGTTATGGGGAGAAGGAGAGAAAAAAAAACCATGTCCCCATGTTTCCTTAAACAAAAAACTAGACCAAGCTGGAAACCTGCCTAACTCTTTAGACCCTGGCTCCCCTTCCAATTATAGCATGTTGCACATATTTGCAAAATATTAGGGCACCTTTAAGTAAAACAAATGGCCATCTTTCATAATCCAAGTATAGTTTTGGCTCTGGTTTAGGTGAGACAAAACTCAGAGCCAAACTAGAAGCGCAGGCACTCCCCATCCAGAATAGTTCTCAGGAACGAAGAGAACTGTCAGCTGGACACAGGGTTGCTATCAGCTAAGAGAGAATGTAATTCCTTCCCACCTCCTTGAGTCTTGCATGTCACACTGCAATATCATCAACAGTCATTGTGGTGCAAGCCAGAGAAAGAGCAGCATAATATTGCCACTTCTGTAGGTTCATTCCCCAGATGTCAAGCCAGCTAGAGTTGCCTCAGTGAGATGGGCAGCATAGATGTTTGAGAGGGAAAGGGGGGGAGGAGGGAGGGAGGGAAGGAGGGAGGGGGAGGCAGGGAAGGAAGGAAGGAAGGAAGGAAGGAAGGAAGGAAGGAAGAAAGAAAGAAAGAAAGAAAGAAAGAAAGAAAGAAAGAAAGAAAGAAAGAAAGAAAAGTTAAGAAAAGGTGCTGCAAATGCAGAGGTCCTACCACCAGAAGGCATGAGTGTGTGAACCTCGAATGTGATCCAAATATGGATAGCTTGAGAATGAGAGAAACAAGGCACTGAGATTAGGAACAAGGTGTCTACGAAAAGTTCACAATTATTTAGGCCATGGTTGTCCCAAGGGTGTTTTTTCCAAAAAGCAACTGGATTTTTTTTTGGGAGGGGGTGGTTTCTTTGAAAATATTTCACTTCTTATCCAAGAAGCTCCTTCAGTTTTGACTGGAGAACTGTTAGAACTGAAGAAGCTTCTTGGATGAGGAGTGAAACCTTTTCATAGGAAAAAAAACCCAAGAAAGTCTAGTTGCCTTTTGGAAAAATACCTTTGGGACATTAAGAACAAGGTTTGCAGTAGACAACAGAGCTTAAGCACTCTGTGCCCCTGGAAAAAGGGGAAACAAAAAGCCTTTGGGAAGAATCCAGAACTTTCAGAAGCTCACTTTTTTTTTAAAATTCACATTTATATGCCGCCCTTCTCCGGAGACTCAGGTCGGCTTACAATCTTCGGAGCACAACCCAATGTGCTCAGCAATAGCCTTCCTTCCATTATATATGCCTGCTTATTACTAAGCGGCATTTTTACAAAGTCAGCTTATTGCCCCCAACAATCTTGGGTCCTCAATTTACCTACTCCAAGAGGATGGAAGGCTGAGTCAACCTTGAGCCTGGTGGGATTCGAGCCTGCACTAATTGCAGGCAGCTGGAGCTAAGTGCTAGGTGTTTAACAGCCTGCACCACCAAGGCTCCTTAGGTTGCTCCTTAGCAATCTGTTGGGCATTTGGCAAGTACAGCCTAAGGATACAGAAAATCTCCTTGCAGCCCATCCCGTCCATCTCCAGAGCAGTAAGTTGGAACTAGGAAGGGAATTTCATCATCACCATGCGTACATTCTTCTGTGCTTCACTTGAGCTTATTCCATCTGGCACTTTCCATACTTTCAAATAGGTTTTGCAGCTTTACACATATTAGAAATTGCCCTCTGGATATTGTGTCTGAAGATGAACACTTCTCTTTAGCCATTTAGAATACTTTAGATACTTTTCCAAATGCTAACACTTTATATTTATATCCACCTGTCCTATAGAAGAGAATATCTGCAGCTCAGGGTTGAACCGTGTAATCCTTGGTGCTCTCTGAGCTTGATTGTTTGCTTGCAGACATTTTGTCACCCAATTAGAGAACATCATCATGCTGGTGAGTGTGAGGTTTTCTCCCTGTTTATATACAGGAGTTTTGCCCTGTCGCTGTTGCTGGGTGTGTGTTTTTCTCCCTGGTAGTTTCTTGATTAGGCTGTTGTTTACTGCCTGATTGCTTGTCTAGTGCTATTCCCTCTTCATCTGAGTGTTGGTTGCTGGAAGGAGCGTGTCTTAGCTTTTTGTTGTCTCTTTTGAATGTGTGTAAATATGTGGTCTACTGATGGCTGATTTAAGGAGTCAAGGAAGACATTTAGGGACAGCATCCAAGCTGTTGTCTTGGCAATCTTATGGGTGCCTTTTTCTAGGATGATTCTTCAATTTCTCGGCCAAGTGGTTTTTTTTTGCCAAGGACCAGCCAAGACCAAACCTTGCTTACCTTGTTAGAACAATCAAAATCAACTAGGTGCTGCCACCTGCTAAAAAGCAACAAATTCTATTTAGAAGAGGATAAGAGAATCCAAAGAGCACTGTTCCTTCTTCTTCTTGGGTAACTGATCCTGTCCCACCGATGCTCCAGAAACTTTTCCCTCCTTTTGCCACCCATAACTATCTCTTTATAGGATCCCAAAGCAGGCAATCCAAATTGAAAAAGACGTATAAGAGATGTCAATTTGAGGATGCATCACATGGAAAGAGATCAAGCTCTTGAAAACCTAAATTCAATACGGAGCAACAACATCCCCAGCTCTGTAGTGCTCTAAAGCAAGTGAATTAGTTGTTTAATAAAGGTCAGCTTTGGTCCAGGGAATCATAAAGTAGGAAGCTCTTCTTTCTTGGACTACTCCTGCCTTATGAACCTTCTCCAATCTGGATTCTCAATGAGAACTTTCTTGCCGAGAGACGATGTTTAATGGGACGATTGGTCATTAGTTAGATCCTAGTACAAATCAGAAGTGAAATATATGTATACATGTCCCATATGTTAAAATGGAAGATAGTTCTACATAGTGACTCAGTGCTAGACAGCCATGTAAACCAAGAGGTGTAGAACTGCTCAGGTTCTTAAAAACCAATAATGAGCCTTTGAAAGTTGTTTAAATAATTTAGTAATTAGATGACTCAGTGCTGTTATGTCTTTTCATCTCAGAGCTATCCAGCAAAACAGAACATTTTATTTGGCATGAAGGCTGCTTGTTGGAAGGTCCCTGAAGGTGAGATGTCAATACCACATTGCATTTCTTTCCTCATACCTCACTCCTCTGATTCAAGGATCTGGGGTCGGAGGACTCTTCTCTTTTGTCTCTTGATGATGGTGACTAATATGTGCCCTGCTAGAGATAGAACAACTAGACACAAGGACAGTTTTTTCCCCAATGCCACCACTCTGCTAAATAAATAATTCCCTCAACACTGTCCAACTATATATAAAGTCTGCACTACTATTAATCTTCTCATCACTCCTTCTCATCCATCCTCTCCCACTTGTGACTGTGTGACTGTAACTTTGTCACTTGAATCCTTACGATTTATATTGACTGTTTCCTAGTATGATTTGATTGCTTACTTGTACCCTATGACTATTATTAAGTGTTGTACCTTATGATTCTTGACAAATCTATCTTTTCTTTTATGTACACTGAGAGCATTTGCACTAAGACAAATTCCTTGTGTGTCCAATCACACTTGGCCAATGAAGAATTCTATTCTATTCTAGATCTTAAATCCTGACTTAAGGATTTCCAAAGTGATTGGATTGCTAATCCAGTTCCTTTCTTCCCAACACAGCAGACAAAGTATGCACAAGAGACTCTTCCTTCAAGCCCAGGTCAGATATTTTCCCCAGATGTTCCTTTCTTTAAAAACTAGATTACCATGGTCATAAAAATTATGTTTAACCTAGAAACCTACTTTTTCCAAGTACCCAAAAATAGTTTATATATGGATGCCAAACTTATTTGACCCTGGCCACATACTCATGAAAGATTTAATTGTTTCTAATAATGTCACGTAAGGATTGGGCGATGTGTTAAAATAAGCCATTCCTAGCCACTCCTCAGGCTCCAAGCATCTCCCTCATTATGCATTGTGGTAGCTGTTACTATTTAGTTAATGATAAGGCCCTCTATTTTGACATTATTTAATCACCATTAAAAAGATCTCATCCCCTGAATTACTTCTTCCTGCCCAATTAACTTTGAAGTAGAATATACAATGACTCCATAGAACATAATGGCTATATGGATTCTTTTTGCATTACGGAACTATTTCTACTGCCCCTTCCATAAATGAACCTCCTGCAGACAAAAACACAAAAGCACAAAAATTTATGTGGGTTGATAAGAGGAAGAATGTGGTCTTGCTAGAAAAAGTGCCCTCACACAGGAGGAATAAGGCTTGGAACTTATGCCACAGTTAAAATGGACAGCAATCTCTTCTGCCTCTGCACACACATATAGGCCCAACGTGTTCACACCAGAACAAAAATCCTTTCCAAGGTCTGTTGATCCATTTGTACAGTCTAGCACAGGTAGCCCTCGAATTACAACAGTTCATTTGGGGACCGTTCGAATTTACAACAGCACTGAAAAAAGCACTGACAAAAGTGACTTACAACCATTTTTCACACATACGACTGTTGCAGCATCCCTGTGATCACGTGATCAAATTCAGACACTTGGCCACTGACTCATATTGATGACAGCTGCAGTATCCCGGGGTTTTTTGCAACCTTCTGGCAAGCAAAGTCAATGGGGAAGGCAGATTCTCTTAACCACCATGTTACTAATTTAACAACTGCAGTGATTCACTTAACAACTCTGTCTGACAACTCTGACAAGAAAGGTCATAAAATGGGGCAAAACTCGCATAACAAATGTCAGAGATTTTCATATGATGATCCCTCCTTAGAAAAACTTCCTTCCTTCCTCCCTCCCTCCCTCCCACTCTCTCTTCCTTCCACAAGTTTTTAATCCAATAATTGCACTGCGTAGAGAGAAACAGACTATATTTTAGATCAGGGATGTCAAACTGGTGGCCCACAGGCCGGACGCATCACGCACAGGCCACAGTCACGAAGGAGAAAAACATTGCGATACATCACGTGACAGCAATGTGATGCGGCGAGCTTGACACCCATGTTCTAAAGCAAAGGTCTTCAAACTTGGCAAGCCTTGAAGACTTGTGCACTTCAACTCCCAGAATTCCTGAGCTAACATGACTGGAGGAGGAATTCTGGGAGTTGAAATCCACAAGTCTTAAAGCTGTCAGGTTTGAAGACCCCTCCTCTAGACAGAAACCTAAGCAAGTAATTGCCAGGATCAAAGTTCCATCTTTGTATCCATCTATGAGCCCATCTGTAAATCTGTCTGAATTACACACACAATTCCTTGGACACCTTTTAAAGGTGCAGAATCCACCACATTCATCCACTAATCTTAATCCTGTTCAGAAGATACAAGGAATTCCCCCTCCAGGACATAGATGATTTGGGAAGCCCTCACTGTATGCCAGGCATGAGCTCTAAGGCCAAATTTCAAAGGCCAGAATCTACAGCAGGGATGGGCAACCTGCAGGTCATATGTACTCCCCACCACACCCATGAATGCACTGTTAATGTTAACATTTGCTGCTGCTGCTTTGATAAAATAAAGATTAAAACAGGGGTACAACAACTCTCCCAGCTTAATCCAGAAATGATTGACCCCAAAAAACACGAATCAAAAATCCTGGCAGCAACATTCCCTGAGCCTCCCAGTTTTTAATCAACACTCAAAGAGTAGGATTGCAAAGTACAGCAGGCCCTGCCCCAAACCTGCTGTGTGCAGATCTCAACAACAATACAAGCTCTAGTTTGACATCTGGGTGCCAAGAGCATGTGAAAAGGGTGAGCTGGCATGTGTCTCTCGCCTTCTTGGTTTTTTTTTTAATCCTTTTATTGCTGGGATGCTGGGGACCCCCATGCAAGGGTAGAGAGCTTGATCTTCCTCAAATATGCTTTGTGCTAGTTCATCACAATCAATTTAAACTGGCATGGCTTAAATGTCTTTCTGTTTTTTTTAGGAAAATTCTATTTTGTGTCTGGGTGTAGAGAGCAAGGAGGATAGAGAAAGACTCTTATTTGTATGGAAAGGAGCCAGGCATTCCCAAGACTAGCTCCCAGTTACCAATGTATGCTTTTCAAGGACAGGCCTACTGGGTTCATATATCCAACATTTTAATTTCATTTACATGAAATTTAGCATTCATTTATCTACAGAACCAGGCCAGCATTTTAGAATGGTAACCCAGAGTTTGGGGAGAGGGGTGTCTTTGTTCTACTACTGAGGTAAAATATACCCCTCAATAGTACAGCACATGCTTTGAATTCAGAAAAATCTAACTCCAATCCTTTCAGGACTGTCCTTGATGGGCATACTGTCCTGAACCATGGACTGCAGCTACCAGTCTGTACCCGTAATCCTGGGCTCAATACACCAAGAGGGCAATTCAAAACTAAGCAGCTTCTTACATTCCTAAAGATGGAAGAACACCTTGTAACTCATTTAACAATGAACTCAGCCTAAAGAAATGTTATTATTATTATTATTATTATATTAATATTATATTAATATTATAATTATAATATTATAATAATAGTATATTCGACTTGTATGCCACCCTTCTCCCTAAGAACTCAGGGCGGCTAACAATAAAACAGCAAATATTTACATAAAATTTGCCTAAAAACAAATTAAATCTAAACAAGTCGAAATAAGCAATAAAACATTAAAACTTTAAAAATTAAAACAATTAAACCCCCCCACCCGATCATTCCAAGCCAGCCTGTTGAAACAACCAGGTCTTCAGGTCCCGGCGGAAGGAGCGGAGATAATGAAATGATGGAATGATGAAATAATTGAAATAAGATTATAGAAGCTAGAGAAAGGGGGGAAAATTATAGAAAATAGTGAAATTTGTTATGACAAATGAAATAGAATATACAAAATGAGTGAATAATTGAAATTATATCTGTATGGAGAAGGGAGGGTCAGAAGCATACTGTTCTCAAAAAAAGAATTTTTATGTTTTTTGTTTTTTCTATATTTGTTTGTATGTATTTGTTTGCAGGAATGGTTCTGGGATGATAACATGAAGTGTTGTAAGATAAATTAATTTAAAAATATGGAATATTTTACATATGAGAGTATACAAAAACAATTAATAGATGAGAATGGAGAAGATGTACAAAAAGAGCTTTAACCTACTGGCATACCATATGTTTTTTCTGTGTATGTTTGTTTAAAAATAATAAAAAAATTTCTAAAAAGAAACAATGAACTCAGCCTTTCTGAATGAGCCAATGACGTGCTCCCACTTCTTTTTTAGTACTTTTATGCCAAATACCCCAACTATTGAAGATGTTCACATAGCACATTGTTCTTGGTCCTTCTGCATTACTGGGATTTATTTAATGTTTAAAGGGATAGCTAATTCCTGTCTTGTTTCCGGTGAGATCAGTCAGTGATGGATTAAGCCTCACTGCTGCCCTAAGCACTGACAAATCTTGTGCCCCCCTCCTTTGTACATACTGTACAAATGAAGTCATATTCTCAACTTTGTGGTGCCCCCTTTGGGCCTGGTGCCCTAAGCACGTGCTTATAGTCTGCTTAATGGTTAGTACACCACTGAGATCAGTTATTTCCACTCAAGACTCAGACATAGCTACACCGCACCGTTCTCCTCCAACAGAAGGTACAGGACTCTAAGGCAGAAAATGAGAAGCCTCAGGGGCTCTTTGCTAGCCTATCCAGTAGGCCCATGCTCACCTCACACTTACATTCCAACACACTCACAGCATCTCTGTCTAGGAAGGAGTTGTTCTTTAAATCTCACCCAAACCACAATAATATCTTCTTTAGCAAATGGATGCCATACCTTTCAGGTGTGCTTCAGAGGGGATGATTTTGCACTTCTTGAAGAATTCATCTGTTAAACTATCCACCACCAGCAACTTGGTCTCATCTCCACCAGACTTTATGGCTGAAACAACATCTGAGTGTTGCTTGCCTTCCATACATTGCCCATTCACCTGCCAGGAAAGAAACATGTTTCTGAGCCCAAAGAAAGAAACAAATATTCAGGCGGGCACCCAACAATATTGAGATTTTAGAAAAGTTGGCGTCTACCCCACAACAACCAGTAGCACCCCACAACAACAATAAGTACAGGACTAATATGGTATCT
Organism: Naja naja; assembly: GCA_009733165.1. NCBI lineage: Eukaryota > Metazoa > Chordata > Lepidosauria > Squamata > Elapidae > Naja > Naja naja. The sequence goes on from CM019149.1 coordinate 136,038,296, forward strand.
TATGATCTGTTTCCCACAAAAGCAATAGGAATCATCACAGCTGAGTCTTTTGTCAATGTCATCGGATACTTAAAACTGTCACACTCGATCGTTTGGAATTAGGTTTAACTATCTAAATTACATATAGTAAACCCTTTCTGTGGGGACATAAATGTCCCTCATACAATCTTCCTCAATCTTGTATGCTCCAAATGTATCAAGCTACAATTCTCAACATCCTTAACCAGCGTGCTTTAGTGTTTAATATTTTCTGTGAACAAAAATATTTAGGTTATGACTGCCTTTTGAGCAAAATAATACCAAGCTGAAAGGCTGCTTTAGAGTTTCACTGCCTTTCCAATTTTAGCATTCCGTTGTAACATGAGGTGATGGATCTAAATCATGGCTCTGCTCCATCTTCAGGGGGCTGCATTTCTATTAAAACCCAGTTCCTTACACCTTACGTTAATTCCTCACATATATTGCAAAAGGATAATCATGGAAGTATAACCATGGAAGACCAGGTTACTTCTGATGGACAAACAGATTTCTACCAAAAGTTGTCCAATAACACAAGCATTCGTAATGAAAATTCTCCCACAGGTTTCCAAAGAAGTGCAAAGGCCCACCCAAGAGAGTGAGAACATCAGATCATCAGGTGCAGTCTATTAAATCCAGTGCCCATGTAGTGTCATTCAAGAGCAGCTCTATGAGCCTAGGATACCTATCTTTATGAGGGCTGTTACCTCTGGCAGTAGGCCTTTCAGTAGGAACCATCAATGATTCCTTACCATTTCCACAAAACTAAAAATAGTCACTGGGTTACTTTAAATTTCAAGCAAGCCATTGCTCAGAAAGTCAGCCTAGCAAAAACGTAATAATGCTTGGATTTAGACGAGCTTAATTTTGCCCTATCTGAAGGTTCAAGAAGGAAGGAAATATGGCCATTAAATTCTGCTGCAGATTATATTATCATTCAAAAACACCATGTTTGTGGTTTCTGAATTTCTTAACGAATATGGTCAGGGACTATTTTGACCAGAAATATAAGGCCACATTGTGGTTGTTATCTTGAAAGACAAGGGCCTTGTGTAACACAGCAAACAGGCCAGGAATGGATATGGCTAGATTGCAGCAACCGTAGTATAAAAATTACTGTAGCCAGAGCTTAATGAGCACCCATGTGCTGAAATGTATAAATTCTTTATACATGTCCAAGCCACATCATATTAAAGCACATTATGCAAAGCTCTTTTCAAACAGGAGTGTAATCCAAGTATGCATAAGAAAAGAGTACTTGTAGAGCAGAAAGTTTTACGAGGTATAGTTTGAAGCCCAATTCCCCAACTTACAAAATCAGTCTTTAATTTGGCAAACATTTGCAGGAGTTGATTAAAACAAAAGAGAGAAGGTTTTTTAAAAAAAAACAACAAATACATAGAATCCTGCTCAAGATAATTCACTGCAAGTGCCACACAAAAATTATGGCCTCAGCAACAAGTCATTTATATTTGATTCATTAAATGGAAGATTAACTCCATTTTAAGAAAACTCATAAAAAATAAATTACAACATGTATCAGAATTTTAATTAGACTGAAAGTGGATACTCCCAGCTCTGACCTTTAGCTGATGCCATTACTCTTGCTCACTATTCTGAAGTCATTCTTATTAGTCATTATGACTTAACAGCAGAGAATAAGAAAATAGGCTGTATTCATTTATTCATGTTTACTTTTATCCCACCTTTATTGTCTTTATAAATAATTCTGCACTCAAGGTAGTTTTAAAGGAAAGTGCAAAATGCACTCACAGAGGGTATATGGATATATGACTTGCATATTAATTTCACTTTGAGCTAAAAGGTTTCCTGTTTTGTTTCCAAACAAAATAGGCACCTATAGCAGCAGTCCCCAATCTTTCTGGCTTTGCAGACTGCCCGGGGTTGGGGGGGTGGGGAAGTGGCAAGCGTGTGTGTAGCTCCATTTTTCCGGGGGTGGGCACATGCACCTGTTGCTTGTGCAAATGGAGCTGCACACACATACTCGCTTGCTGCTGGCACAAGTTTGAACTGTGCATGCATGCTTGCCTACTGTTTCTGTGGCCCAGTTCCAAACGGGCCATTGCCTGGTACTGGGCCGTGGCCTGGGGGTTTGGAACCCCTGATCTGTAGCAACTCACTGCTTTTATCAGAATGAAGGTGACCTCCACCTTCCCCTTGGGAGCTTACAGTACATGCAACATAGCAATGCATGGAGAAAAGGGATGGGGCTCACATCATGATGCTGCAGCACTGCTCTGCCCATCCTGACTTCCCTTGCCCTCCCCACCCACCCCCATTTGCAAAGCCAGCTGGATAATTCAATGCAGGGTCAGCAATAAAGAGCTTGTGAGCACCGCCCTCCGTGTTGGCAAACTTCTTATTTTGCTTTAAAGGATCTTTTAATTAAAACATAATAGAAGCGGGGCTGGCATGCTGCACAGCAAGTACCAATTCTATCATCATCTTTATTTACCAAAATGCCTCTAGGGCCTCAAAGGCTTTATGACTGGGCACATGCAAAACGATGCATGTAGCACAAAAGACACACCCAGGGCTTCCACAACACCGACCAATCAAGACTGCCGAAACCTGGTTTCATGACACACTGAAGAAACAAATAACCTAGTTTTCTAGATCTCCTTTCTGTGCAGTTGATCTGTAGAAGCCTAAACTAAGCACACTTTAGGGTAAAAATAACATGAATAAAATAATGGGCTGTGCAACCTTTGGCCTTAGGCGTATCTTTTTATAGGAGTAAAATACTAATGGGTCTGTAAACTTATACACAGTAGAAGCTGTATGAGGTTCATCTCTCTCCCTTTCCTAGCTTACACATTGGCACAATATGGGGAATTGCCTTCTTAGCCTTCACCTTCCACTCCGTGTGGCTAAACTCATATCCTCCAAAAAGTGCAATTCGTGCTCGTTTCTCCCTAAAGACTGAACAGAATTTCATGCTATGAAGGCATCTATGCAAGTGGGCAGTTGGGAGTCTGTATAAAATGTCACATATCTACAGTGTTGCATAGCCTCATCTTTAGCCATGCGTGCCTGACAGCATTGATTGTGCAATCCAATGGTGACTGAGGAAAATCTCATTCCTGTACTAATCCCGAGACAGTGTGGAGAAATTATCTTTGTTTAACTTAGCCCTTCCAAAGCCTTTCTGTGAAATGACCCAGTGCAGCAGATCTATTTGTCTTTGGTTCCCAAACTTGGTCATAACTTCCCTACCATGGGCATTTCCCCCTCTGATCTTTAAAAGAGGCTATTTGGCATGAAACTGAGCCTGGGTTATCAACATCCAATCTATCCTCTTGTGCTTATGACACTGTCCATCAAGATGTTCAGGCTTTAAGCTCATGGTGTGAAACCAATGTCAAGACTCAATGATATTCTTTCAAATCATAAGCTATTCTTCCCATGCTACCTTTGCCCCCAACATCTTCTTTTTATTGCTTTCCCATGCACCAATTTAATTGGCAAATTCCTCAGGGCAGGGACATGCCTTGCTGGATGGTGCTGTAATTAGTGGTGACAATTTGAAGATTCTGAAACAAGCATCACGGAGGTGGATCCACTGAACTCCTATGCCAAAAGCATCCAGGTGAACCCTGCTGCCAGGTGAGATTGCAATAGTCAGAGGAGTCCAGGAACAAAGGTCTTAATTTATATTAAAATATGTTAAAAATAGTCTACAAGGATCTTTAAGGAAATGGTCTTAGACAAGAAATGGAATTCTATTTATTTGCAAGGTAAAGGCATTTGGGAAAGACAGAGTTACATTCTTTAATATGTAAAGAATGGTAGGGTATAGAAATGCTATATAACCATAATTACTCTCAAATCAGACAATGGGTATTTTAATCCCCCAATTTCACTGGCAATCCCCCAATTTCACTGGCAATCCCCCAATTTCACTGGCTTCAAAACAAGCAAGGTATATGAGGCAATTTTGAAAAGCCCATAAAATGGCTAAGCTGGCACAACTCTTGGATCACAACTTCCATTTAATCAGTTCTCTTCGAGAAGACAGCGTCTAGGTCAGTCAAGTGTTAATTAATGTGGAACAAACAGTGCATTCCCCCAAAACATACCTCAATGATACGGTCTTGAGGCTGCAGCCCTGAAGCTTCAGCTGGAGAATCTGGATCCACAGCCCGGACGTATTGGCCTGGTTTAGTCTTATCACTGTGGAGGTTGAACCCATAGCCACTGGGGCCCTTCTTCATCTGGCAGAGACGAGGTCTCAATTCTTTCTAAAGCAGAGAAACAATAAAAGGCATTTGGGACATCAGTTTTCAGTTATTGTCACCGAATCGGTTTCTTTTTGATCAGCATCCGAGTCTTGCCATCGGCAGTCCTAATATCCAATAACGCAAATTTGGGCTCTCCAGAGGAGTGGATTATGTCCTTGACAGGCTGGATTTCATAGCTTGGTGCACATTCCCAGATATATTAGCAATACAATCACTTACAAAGCCTGACCAATAAGCCAACACCAAAAAGTAGAGAAGGAGGAAAAAATTATCTGCTGTTATGGATTGATATGCCCTTCTAGTTTATTATACCTTATTTCCTGCAAGTGATATTTATGGAGGAAGGGGGAAAAAACCAGCCAAAGACTAGGACTGTTCAATTACTTCTCAAATTCTTTCTTCAAGGCTGAGGGGATTTTGTCTCTTAACCTTCTCTCCACCCATTCCATGGGTGCTCCTGGAACTGAATGTTCTGGTATATATACAGTATATTTCATGGTAGCACGTAAGATTTCTATTTAACAAAAGATGGATTTGTACAGAACTGCATTACATAAAATGCTTGTGCGTTTACATAACATAGGCACATAACTCAAACCAGAGAAAGCATTCATTTTTCAGCAAGGCCTTTCTTAAAAAGTATAGCATACATGCCAACAGGAACAAAGAAGAACAATTCAGGTAGGTGAACATCAGTAGAAGGTCATTGAAAAGTGACTGTCCCTTGGAATATTTATAAGGGGAAGCAATTGGGTCTTTTGGGCTAATTTAAGACTTCTCAAGGTCAGCCCCAGTTGAATGTTTACTAATAGTTCCAATGACATTTGCAGGAACACATATTGTAAGCAGCTTTCCCCTTACAGCCCTCCTCTATTTGACTGGGTCACTTCCAGATGCTACTCTGTTCCGGGTTTCTTTCTTGATCACAGGCAGAACAGTGGAGGATAGATCATGGCAGTAGGGGCTCTTACCACACGCTAAAGGTGTCCAGAAGAAAGGAGAAGCTGGCACACTCAATCTCCCACACAGCAATTTCAGCCTCATCAGATACTGAAGCCAAGCCCAATGACGGAATAGGTGAGGTTTCTGGAGAAGCAAACACTCACAAAACTCCACCAGTAACAAGATTGTGCTGAGATCCTGCCAGAGCTATCTCACACATCAACATAGTGTGGCTTATTTACATCAAATGTTGCATCTCATGAAGTGTCTCCCAGAGAAGAATAAAGCCAAAGTGTATGAGATATCATGTGTAACAATGATTCCCCACTTATGTGATCAGATTAATTTACCTAGTTCTGCTACTCTCTGGTTTGAAAAGATAATCTCCTTCAGGTGGAGTTCAACTTCTAGTGATTTCATGGACACAGCCACACAGATTTCTTAGCAGCAATGCAAATGTTTTTCAAATGCCCAGTTTAGCCTACAACCCAGTTATTCTCTGGAGATTGCCTAGTCAACCACTAACCAGGTCTGACCCTGCTTAGCTTCCAGTCAGCTTACCTTATGTTTATGTTTATTTGCATTTATATGCTGCCCCATCTCCGGGGGTACTTGGGGCGGCTCACACAAGAATATACATACATAAATAGTTTAAAGTATTAATCCATTCCAAATAACAAATAAAATAAATATTAAAATACCCAATTAAAAGCCCCAATCTCCCTCACTCCAGGCCAGCCTGTAAAAATAACCAGGTCTTTAGATCGCGGCAGAAGGAACGCAGGTCGGGAGCCAACCGTAGCCCCAGGGGCAGCTGGTTCCACATCTTAATTATAGAACCATTAAGAAAAAAATGAAGCACTTTCTCTCAAAGATAGTATAAACCAGAGGTCTCCAACCTTGGCAACTTTAGGACTTGTGGACTTCAACTTCCAGTTGAAGTATGGGAGTTGAAGTCCACAAGTCTTAAAGTTGCCAAGGTTGGAGACCCCTGGTATAAACCACCAGCAGTTATTTGAGCTGGATGATATAAACATATTGCCTGGCAATTTTACTTACTAACGAACTTCCTAAAAAAGAAACAGAAAGCAAAGGCTGCACAACCTCATTATTGGGGAGGAAGGAAAGATGTTTCCAGGAAAAGGCCAGTTCTAGGATTTTTCCCATGGGTAGATTTGGAGAAAGGAGGGCATGGATTACAAATATAAAACAAGGCCTGAAAGTCTAAGGAATTTGGTGCCTTCTGGAGCCGCCTTGGCAAGATAGGCAGCATAGAAGTCTAGTAAGTAAGTAAGTAAGTAAATAAGTAAGTAAACAAACAAACAAACGAACAAATTTGTGTTGGCTACAACTCCTGTTATCTCCAGTTCACATAGCCATGTTTTCCAGCCTAAGAAATCCTCAAATGCTATACCTGGAAAAACTCTCGGCAATTCAGACAACCTGATCTAAGGCAGACCATTCATGATATCTTTTCATGCATGACAGATCACAGTTACACATGCCCAAATATTAGGGAAATATTTCCCCTCTGTTGGGGGCTGAATATATTTGGAATCAATCTGTTTAACAGTTGTCTGTCAGTAGAAGAGACAGTTGTATGTAGCCTTGGTCTAAGCCACTGTCAAAAGGTCCTGGGATTACCCATGTTGTCTTTTTTGTCTGCTGAGTGGGAATCAACTACCATGTCAGAGATTTGGATTGATTCTTGCTCCCTAACTCTTATTCTTGTGCATGGACTGGGCTCTTTTTCATAACAGCCTCATCTACATTCAAGAAGTCTACAGCTATGACACATCTCTTCAGTGTAACCTCCTCCTTGCCCTAAATGCTCTTCTTACGCAGTTATTACACAAGGCAATCTGTATGATCTTTTATTAGAAACCTAGTTCTGATTTGCTAAGCATGCTAATGGATTCGCCGTCCTTCCCACCATGATGAACGACCTACTTAACATTCGGTAGTTAATTATGACTTCAAGCAAAACCAAATATTTAAGAAAAGCAGTATCGTGATCGTCATCGCCTTAGCTATTATTATAATATATATTATAAATATACTGAGAGTATTTACACCAAGACAAATTCCTTGTGTGTCCAATCACACTTGGCCAATAAAAGTACAGGTGAAACTCAAAAAGAGCCTTGGTGGTTCAGGCTGTTAATTGCCTGCACTTAAGTTCCAGCTGCCTACAACTGCTGTAGGCTCGAATCCCACCAGGCTCAAGGTTGACTCAGCCTTCCATCCTCTTGGGGTAGGTAAATTGAGGACCCAAGATTGTTGGGGGCAATTAGCTGACCTTGTAAAAATGCTGCTTAGTAATAAGCAGGCATATACAATGGAATGAAGGCTATTGCTGAGCACACTGGGTTGTATCCCAAAAATTGTAAGCCGCCCTGAGTCTAATTTAATTTAATTTAATGTAATTAATGTAATTTTTTAAAAAAATTTTGAATAGCGTGCAAAAGTTCATTTTTTTAATTCATATTTATATGCCGCCCTTCTCCGGAGACTCAGGGCAGCTTACAATTTTTGGAGCACAACCCAATGCGCTCAGCAATAGCCTTCATTCCATTGTATATGCCTGCTTATTACTAGGGCTTTTGGGGCCCCCAAGCAGCATTTTTACAAAGTCAGCTTATTGCCCCCAACAATCTTGGGTCCTCAATTTACCTACCCCAGGGGGATGGAAGGCTGAGTCAACCTTGAGCCTGGTGGGATTCGAGCCTGCACTAATTGCAGGCAGCTGGAACTAAGTGCTAGGCGTTTAACAGCCTGCACCACCAAGGCTCTTGAACTATCTTGTTTTGCATGTAATGAGTCTATATCATATATTAGTTTCACCTTTTAAGTTGCATTACTGAAATAAATGAACTTTTGCACGATATTCTAATTTTTTGAGTTTTTCCTGTATTCTATTCTATTAAAGGATATAGACAAATGTTCAAAAGAGCCCAATGGAAAAATACACAACAGGAAGACAACTGCTGCAAGCACACATACTCAAAGGATGTGAGCTGACATTAAGAATCCTGATCATCCCATAAGAAAAGGAAAAGTTATACTGGGAGCTCCAATACATAGGGGGCAAGTAAAATCTTTATAGAGGCTTTTGTCCCACATTATACTAAGGGGCAAAGCTCAAGAACTTTGGCCACCAAATGAGAAGAGAGGACTCATTGGAAAAGACCCTGATGCTGGGAAAGATTGAAGGCAAAAGGAGAAGAGGACAGCAGAGAATGAGATGGTTAGACAGTGTCATCCATGTAGTGGAGTAAGTTTGGACAGACTCAGGGAGACAACGGAGGACTGGGGAGCCTGGCGTGCTGCAGTCCATGGTGTCACGAAGAGACAAACACAGCAACTAACAACTATATTAAGGCCCACCTGACCACACTATGCCTTCTTTGCCTTTTCAACAGACAGCTATTTTAGTTACCCAGCAATCTGGGTCTGGAATCCTTTTTTAAAAAAAAAATCTCAAAAATCAGATGCACCTTCTAAAATATGCTGGCAGATACAAGAAAACAAACAACTCATATTAGAGGCACATTTTTACACAAACCAAAGAATACTCAATGACAGAAGGGGCTTTCTTTGAGATTCCAACTCTTCCCACAGCTTTTTAAATGTAGGAATCAAAGGACCAGCAATATAGGGTTTCAGCTTAATTTTCCATATATCTGGCATACCCGTTACTTTTATGCATACCCGTTTACTCTTATTCTTATGCATGGACTGGGCTCTTTTCCATAACAGCCTCATCTACATTCAAGAGGTCTAAAGCTATGACACATCTCTTCAGTGTAACCTCCTCCTTGCCCTAAATGCTCTTCTTACACAATTACACAAGGCAATCTGTATGATCTTTTATTAGAAAACTAGTTCTGATTTGCTAAGCACGCTAATGGATTCGCCGTCCTTCCCACCATGATGAACGACCTACAGCAGGATGAAAAGGGAAGAAGGGAAGAAGAACAAGAAAACTGTCTTGGGGGATATATTTGGATTGCTTCCATCTCTCTGGAATGATTGCTGGGAACGAAGACATGGACATAGAACAATTGGTATTCGCCACCCAAACTTCTCTGAGCAGGCGCACAACGACGCTCAGAAACAAAAAAAGCTTTATGTTGTCAAAGGTCAAAATACATGGATGAATATTATTTTTTGTTTGTTTGCTTGTTAGACACATACAAGAAAAGTCTTTTTTTTCCCAGAATGGCATTAAGTTAAAAAAAATTCTGTTTAGGTTTTTTTGTTGACAGGAATGGTAAAAGAACAGGCCACTGTTCTGATAATAGTTACGGTAGCAGTTGCCAGTCATTCCTTCTAAAATGCACCCACCACTTGTGCAGGTAATCCTCAATTTACAACCACAATTGTGCCCAACATTTGTGCTACTAAGCGAGACATTTGTGAAGTGAACATTGCTCCGCTTTATGACTTTTCTTTCCACAGTTGTTAAGTGAATCACTGCAGTAGTTACAGTAAGTGAATCTGGCTTCCCCATTGACTTTGCTCATCAGTCAAGGTCGCAAAAGATGATCACATGACCCCAGGACACTGCAACTGTCATAAATGTGAACCTCATCAGTTTTGATCACATGACCATGGGGATGGTTGTAAGTTTGAAAGTCACTTTTTTCAGTGCTGCTGTAACTTTGAACGGTCATTAAGTGAACTGTTGCAAATCAAGGGCTACCTGGTTACCAAAGAAAAATGGCAACCCCCACAAATGCACAAAATGCCCATTACTCATTTTGTCAAGCAATAACAGTTTTGCTTGGATCAGATTCAAAACAATCTGAGCATCTAATCACTCCACGTTTTTTATTTAATTTTTTTAAGATTACATTTTAAACATACCAGTTTCATTCCAATAGCCAAATTCACTAAAGATGCTTTTTTTTAATCGTTTTAATCCACAAATTGAAAGACACTTTCATTTTTTAAAAAATGTTTTACCTTCTGTGGAGAGTAGATACAGATGGCCAAGCTACGCCTCATGCAATTTATACCATGCTTCCAACCATCCCAGCATAACTTTAGCCAATAAATAAATGGCTTTGCTTTTTCCTCTCTCTTTCTGCAAAACTGTAATTGAGATTGGACTGATTTCCTCACTCCAAACAGTTCACCTCCTCATCCATTCTTTGGGCATCTCTGTGTTTCAAACAATTCCAGAGATTGAGGAATCTTTTTTTGTCCCAGAAATGAACATATCTAATTTGTGTTTTATCACCAGTGGTGGGATTCAAATTGTTTTACTGCTGGTTCTGTGGGCCTGGCTTGGTGGGCCTGGCAGGGGAAGGATACTGTAAAATCTCCAGTGGTATTTGCCAGTTCTCGGAACTACTCAAAATTTCCACTACCAGTTCTCCAGAACTGGTCAGAACCTGCTGAATACCATCTCTGTTTATCACCCAAATTTTTTTGTGGGGAGGGGGAAATGAGTGGTAGTGACAACACTGGAGGAAACAACACTGGTATTCTGAAGAACACTGGCATTCTAAAGAAAGCATCTTGCTCAATATTCCTTCTATGGTCATCAGAGTTATGCAATCAGATTTTAACAATGAAATGTCAGAGCTTATTTTTTTTAAATGTGGCAAATTGTTTCTTTTGAAGTACCTTTTTAATGGCTTTCAAATGGCAGAGGCAAATAGAGTCCAATCCCCCCACCCCCAAAAAGCTCCAACACTTGAATTTTGGCTTCTTCGATTCCAAGTTAACTAGAATGGAGTCTGATGAACTTTGAATGCCAAAGTGAAAGTATGAAAACTGTGACTGGTTAGATAAGACAGGGAAAATATTGTGCTGACCTCCAACAACCTTTTGAAACAGAACAATCCCAAACTCTATCACGCAATTCTCATGCGCCTTGATTAGGTCTGATGTCTTTGGTTGAGAAAAACATACTGGTGACACTCTGCTGCTTCAACTAAGGTTACTTACATAACTGGTATGTTTGGAAAGCAAATGAGACAGAGGGACCAGTTTGCATGCAACACTAAGCCAACCACTGATGGAGCAAGAGGTGATTTATCTGCTCTGGCTGTCAAGAGGAACCAAGCAGAATAATTATAGAGCAAATACCAGTTGAAGCTCACTTGCTCCTGCTAAAATCAGAGTTCTGGTTTGTTGATATGAGTGACTGGCCCATTGTTCTAGCGGTAGGTGTGACTTCCTTCTATCCAGCCTGGTATTTCTAAACTAGATTTCTAAAATGAACTACATGGAAACCACCTGCCCCCCCCCCCCAAAAAAAGGTCTATGGCTACTCTATAGCAATAGGCTTAATGTAGCCAACACGTAAGAGCCAGAATTTTGAAAAATAAAGGGTGGTGAAAGGAAAAAAATGCTTTTGAGTCACTTCTGATGACCCTGTAGAGTGGACACATCCTTGAAGTTTTCTAGGCAGCAGTACAGAAGTGCTTTACATTATCTTTTTCTGCAGTGGGAAAGCAGGGGGTGTGTTCCACAGTGGTGGGATTCAAAAAATTTTGCTACCGGTTCTGTGGGCGTGGCTTGGTGCATGTTATGTATGCAGAGTTTGAATATGATTGGTTGTCCTGGCAAGAGGCCGCCTCGGCAGCCCTCGACCGGGTTGTCCCCTTGCGGCCTCTCCCTTGCCGTAGACCTCGTTTGGCTCCTTGGTTTTCAGAGGAGCTTCGGGGAATGAAGCGGCAGAGGAGACACCTAGAAAGCAGGTGGAGGACTAGTCGCTCTGAGTCGGACCGTCTCCAGCTAAGAGCCTATATCAGGACTTACCTGGAAGCGATTAGAGCAGCGAGATGTGCTTACTTCTCCGCTCTGATCGCAGTCTGCAGATGATCGCCCTGCGGCCCTGTTTAGGGTCACTCGCTCCCTCCTGCAATTGAGGTAGGGAGGGGACCCCCTGCGGGACAGAGCAGAGGATTTTAGTTTACATCTAGCGGATAAGGTCGCTCAGATTCGGGCTGGCTTGGACTCCGACTGGCAGGATGTTGACGATGTAGTGGCGATGAGTCTTGTGGATCCTATTTGGGTTGAGTTTGACTCTGTCTCCCTGGATGAAGTGGACAGGATCATGCGGAGGCTGTCCTCCACCACGTGTTTATTGGACCCATGTCCTTCCTGGTTGGTTTATGCCTCCAGGGAGGTTACATGCAGCTGGCTCCAGGCAGTTATCAACGCTTCCTTGAGTGAAGGGGTTTTTCCCGCCGCCTTGAAAGAGGCGGTGGTGAGACCCTCCTTAAGCCTGCTCTGGACCCAACCGTTTTGAATAACTATCATCCAGTCTCCAACCGCTTTTTAGCGAAGGTTGTTGAGTGGTGGTTCAGCAGCTTCGCTGTTCCTGGAGAAACTGATTACCTTGACCTGTACCAATTGGGCTTCAGGCCCGGACACAGCACCGAGACAGCATTGGTGCATTGGTGGATGATCTCTGGAGGGCTCGGGACAGGGGTTTTTCCTCTGTCCTGGTCCTTTTAGATCTCTCAGCGGCTTTCGATACCATCGACCATGGTATCCTTCTGTGGCGGCTCGGGGTTGGGAGTGGGGGGCACCGTGTTACGGTGGTTCTCTTACCTTCGGACCGTTCAGTCGGTGTTGACAGGAGAGCAGAGATCCTCCCCGAGGCCCCTTAGTTGTGGGGTACCTCAGGGGTCGGTTCTCTCACCTCTCCTGTTTAATATCTACATGAAACCGCTGGGCGAGATCATCCGTGGTTTTGGGGTGAGGTATCATCAATATGCGGATGATACCCAGTTGTATATTTCCACCCCAGACCAGATCAGTGATGCTCTCTCGGTGATGTCCCGGTGCCTGGAGGCGGTGCAGGCCTGGATGGGGAGTAACAGGCTCAGGCTCAACCCGGCCAAGACTGAGTGGTTGTTCTTACTGGCATCTTGGTGTTCAGTGGATGTGCCATCTTTGGTCATGGGGGAGGTGTTACCCCCGTGGATAGGGCGAGAATCTGGGTGTCCTCCTGGATGCACAGCTCAGTTTGGAGGAGCAGGTGGGAGCTGTGGCCAGGGGGGCTTTTGCCCAGGTTCGGCTGGTTTGCCAGCTTCGCCCTTACCTGAACCGAGATGCCCTTGACGGTCACCCATGCTCGTCACTTCCAGAATCGACTACTGCAATGCTCTCTACATGGGGCTACCCTTGCGGATTACTCGGAGGTTGCAGCTGGTACAGAATGCGGCTGCGGGCTGTGATGGGGGTATCCCGATACTCCCATGTTACACCCCTCCTGCGCGACTTGCATTGGTTGCTGGTTGCCTTCCGGGTTTCCTTCAAGGTGTTAGTAACAACTTATAAAGCCCTAAATGGCTTGGGTGCAGGGTACTTGCGGGATCGCCTCCTGCCCGCATCACAGTCCAATCGCCCCGTGCGCTCCCATAGGAGGGGCCTCCTGGGAATACATTGGGTCAGGCATTGTCGGCTGGCGGCTCCCAGAGCTAGGGCCTTTTCTGTGGGAGCGCCCGCCCTATGGAATCAGCTTCCGCGGATCTGCGTTTGGCCCCTGATCTCCGCTCCTTTCGTCGAGACCTGAAGACCTGGCTGTTTCAGCAGGCCGGCCTGGATTGACCACGGGGGCAGGTAGTTTTAAGAGTTTATTTTGTAATTTTATTGTTTTAGCTGTTTTGTAATTTGGACTTGTTTTTATTTATTTATTTTTATTGTATATGCTTTTTGTATGTTCGCCGCCCTGAGTCCTTTGGGAGAAGGGCGGCATACAAGTCTAAATTAATAATAATAATAATAATAATAATAATAATAATAATAATAATAAAGTGTTTGAAATCATTGGTTTAAAAGTGCGGGAAAACCCTGCACTCTGATTGGCTGTCAGCTGAGGCAGCCGGCTATATATAGCTGCCTCGGCTAAGCCAAATCGGGTCCGTTCTGAGCTGAAGTCACAATAAACTTTGAGCTGAAGCACTCCACGTCCTGCCTCTCTATATGAACTTAACAGTGCATGTGGTATGGCTTGGTGGGCATGGCTTGGTGTGTGTGGCAGGGGAAGGATATGCAAAATCCCCATTCACTCCCTACTCCTGGAGGAAGGTTACTGCAAAATCTTCATTCCCTCCCCACCCCACTAACCTGCTTTCCAGCTCCGTTCTCCTGTGTAACCAAAGAAGACCCAGCCAATCAGCTGGGACTCGGGAGGCAAAGAAGAGATGGGGGCAGGGCCAGTCAGAGGTAGTATTTGCTAATTCTCCAAACTACTCAAAATTTCCACTACCGGTTCTCCAGAACTGGTCAGAACCTGCTGAATACCACCTCTGGTGTTCCAGGCTAGTCCATGGCCCTAGAATAGGCCCTTCCAAGTACTAAAGGTTAATCTTGCTTAGCTTCAGAATCTAGACCAAGGGTCTCTAAACTTGGCAAATTTAAGACTTGTAGACTTCATCTCCCAGAATTCCTCAGCCAGCTGTGGGAGTTGAAGTCCACAAGTCATAAAGTTGCCAAAGTTGGAGATCCCTGATCTAGATTTTATCAACTTTACATTATCATCTGCATACCTTTCTCTTTCTCTCCCTCCCTCCCTCCCTCCCTCCCTCCCTCTCCCTCTCCCCTCCATCTTAACAGTGGAACAAACCAGCAACAAAGAACAATTTACAAAATTGAGAGTGAGCAAGAACATTTGCAGCTAGCAATGGTGCCTTTCAGACTTCTTGCATTAGAAATGCCATCACTCTCAATCAACATGTGGAGGATGCAAGATATAGTCCAATATGCATGCAAGGTACTAGGTTGGGAGAAACTGGCTTATAGGTCTTGTTTATTATGAAATCAAATTGTTGCCTCATCAGCATTTTGCAGGCATATTACGTCTGGAATTGAACATCCAAGCCAAACCCTTCCAGAGGCAGCAAGTCCAATGATTTTAAACTGGGATTATTAAAGTAATTCCAATTTAATAACATGCCATTTTGTGCATGGCTTTTAGATCTTCACTATAGGTTTCTGCCTTAATCTCTTTGGTTGCATAAAATTGTAAGTACAGCAATGATCATAACACTGCTTACATTTGTAGTTTATGTATGATTATTTAAATAACCAGCATGAATCAAGAAGTATAGCCTAAAGTTGTAATTTCAGCAAAACTCTGGTTACCTTAACCTTCGATCTAGGAAGACACCCCAAATTCTAGCCTATTTAAACTAAAGCATTTGACATCTACAAATCCTCAATTAAACATCATTTCAAAATAATGTGTATCCTTAGGTTTCTGGAAACTGAGGTGACTAAATCCCCTGTCTAGTACCTGCAGATACCTGAAGGCATCTATTCTACAATATATCCTACTTTAAGCCCTGGCATTTCAATGGGAAAAATAAAGCATCAAAGTGAAATTCATCCTCCACTTTCTCTAGTTCTTCGCACAATGCCTTAGCTAAGCTATGCTTATTCAGTCCCCTCTGGCATCAAGGTTCCCCATATCACAAGAAGTGATATCTTTAGAGTATGCTTGCAATACTATTTGAGGGAGAAATCTATTCATACAAATTTTTAATGATACAGAAGGAAGAACTACCATCCGGTGTTGTGGCCATATGTTAGTGATAAAGGTTCTAAGTCAATTTCCGCCAGCTGACAAAATTTACTATTTGTAGACTCAAAAGACAGAAGACCATAATGATTGTACCAAACCACTTACTTTCATGCCTGCCACTCAGTGCAAAAATAAAATAAAATATCAATTTGTCACACTCTGACTGGGCTCCCTGTAGTTGCCAGACATGAATGTGCACATCTGCACTCTGTCCATAACTAATGACATGAAACCACTGCCACACATATCAACATGTTTGATATATTCCCTACTGCAAATTCCCTCTTTCAGAATATCCTGGTGGTATGCAGTGGTTTTAAATGCCTATGTTGGCATTAAAAAGGCTAGCTATGGCCAAGGAACATGTAGACTCAGGAATTTTTAAACTGTGTGACCCAGCGTCATTAGCATTAATGGACATATATCTATCGAATAACCAAGCAAGGAAGGGCACTAGAGTCTGCTTCAAATCTTAATAAAATCTTGATAGAAGAGTCACAGTGTCCTATGCTGAGTGAAGTTGGTAAACATCCCTGTCACACTAGTCAGAATGATGTAAACTTCCAGTATACAAAAAATACATGTACAATGTACAACTCCTTGGCTTTAGAGACCCAATTTGGATTTAGCAAAAAAATGTCCAGGGCTTTGCTGCAAGGATATTCCATGATTATTTATTTATTTATATTGTTTGTATATATGTATGTATTCATTACATTTATATTGCTGCCCATCTCACAACAAGCAATCCTGGGTGGGTTTCTACTGAAAAGCAACGAGTATACACAGAAAAACACTACCAATGTATTTGCTTCCTAGACTAACTCAGCTGTACAAATAAGTATTTTCATTGGAAGATTTTGAAAATAAAAACCTTTATTATCTCTGATCTTTTAATCAAATAGAAATTTACAAAGTACAGGCTACACTGTAGAAGTCTACAAATATTGCATGTATGTAGAAAGTAGAGGAGAAATTTGTTTTCTTTCTCCTTCATGGAATATGAGATTCATTAAAGACAGGAAATATTCCTTCAGATCGTATATCACTCTGGAATTTGTTATGAATATCCACCAAAGGTATCGCTTTCACAAGAGATGTTTATACAAATCTTCTGAGAATAAAGCCCTTAAGCTATACGAGAGCTACAGTATATATACTATCTTTGGAATCACAAGCAGCATAATTCTGAATATAAAGAATGAATGGTTTTTATATACTGCAATGCCAGAATGGAAGCAAATCCAAATCTGGACAGCCATTTTAAGAACTGTGCTGTGAAATTACTCTCCTGCGTTGTGGCAGTTGGATTATGTAGTCCCTCAGTCTTCATTTTATCCCCTTGCTTCTTTAAATTCGATCTGAAACTACAGGGTGAGGTAATCCAGAGATGTCAACTAAGATGATATCGATATGCAGATGACATCAGCTCTACCTCTGCTTCTTATCAACAAAGGTGTCACAGTTGATATTCTGAACCAGTCGTGTATTGGATGAGGGCCAAAACCAATCTACTCAAGATGAAGAAACTTTTTGTGGACGTTGCCCAGTTGAGTGCTGTGCAGTGGGGGGTATATATTCATTGAAGGGAACAAGTTCACAGTCTGGGGGTGCTCCTAGACACTTCATTGTCACTACAAGTCTATGGCCTTGGTGGCATGAAGTGCCTTGTATCACCAGCCACAAAGCTACCTGGACAGATAAAATTTCACAACAGTTACTCATATTCTGGTAACTTCCCAATCAGATTACTGCAATACATTGTACAAGGAACTGCCTTCAAAATGGTCTTGAAACTTCAGTTGTTTCAAAATAGAGCAACTAAACTGCTTGCCAGACTTGGCGGATACAAACATATTATGCCACTCCTTCAACATCTACACTATCAGTCTGTTTCCAGACCCATTCAAAGTGCTTATCATTTTGGCACCAGATGAAGACTTTTCTATTTTCCTTTGACTTTTGGACATTTTTGTTTAAAAAAACCTAAATAAATAAAGCAACCTAGTACTAACGAGAAATGTATTGACAGTGAGAACAATTACTGGAATGACTTGCCTTCAGAAGTTGTGGATGCTCCAAACTGGAAGTTTTTAAGAAAAGATGGACAACCTCTTGTCTGAAATGGAATAGGGTTTTCTAGTTTGGAGTAGAAGACCTTCAAGGTTCCTTCCAACCCTGTTATTGTGTTATAATTCCATTGCATAAATCCAAGAATTACACACTCTTATTTCCTTGTTTGAAAATACCCTTTTCACACTACATTTAAATCAATGCATAGCTTCTTGGTTCAAAAAATATTTAAAATATCAAACCGGTAGAGCGAAATACTGAAATAGTTCTTTTTTTAAAAAAAACATGTCTTTACAAAACATACCAGTGTGGACTTAGGAAGCAAGTCCAATGAATTTTTACAGCTTTCCTAAACTGCCACTACCAAGTAAGTCTAACATTTCATATTCACTTCTTGATTTTGAAAGGTGATGACATACAGAATAAAACCTCCAACGCAGGTCCAAAACCCCCCCAAAAAGCTGATAAGGAGATAAGGATCTTTGTGGTTGTCATCTCAAGAACAAGCCTCCTCCCCAACAGGTGTTCTTCATAGGCTGCTGCTGAGACTGCAGGTTGCATAATCTTCAAGGTTTGACAATCTCTCCATATTTAGCAGATGCCAAATGGGAGAGGCCTGGTGCTGACATTTCAGACTTTAAATCTGGAAGAAGATACTCAAATGATGCTAGAATAGAGCTAGAAAGACATGTTTGAATGGTTGGCACCAGATAAAAGACTGCCTTTCATATTTCTGACCAGCTGAAATTTCTGGCTGGTTCTAAAAAGATAGTCACATAAGCATGAGAGCACTGCAAGGGAGCATGAAAGCAATCAACACATAGATGATAGCAAGAGATGCTGCCTACAGCTAGTAAATAAAAGCAAGCAGATAAAAGGCCTATAGATAACTTCCCAGTGCAGCTTTTCAGAGGAGTGTTGGATTGAGAGAGTACTCTCAAGCTACGCTATTGCTTCTTGAATGGGAATGCAATCCCATTCAGGAGCAGGGAAAAAAAATTCTCTTCATTGATCAGAAGACCTTCTTCATAATAGACAAGGACCATTCATCTGGATTTTGCTTCATTTGGCCAACTCTTCAATTTGGCATGGGCAACTTCTTCCATTGCTAACAGGTTTTCAACATGTAAAGTGGAACCTCCATTCTTTATCAATCTTATGTGCACTTCGTCCTCTTTTCTTCCCTTCTTAAATTCTGATGCATATTGACTTTTGATAGCAATGTTGATTTTAAAAGAAAGGCTTTGTTGACACACAAATGGTCCAGGTAGAGTTTTGCAAAAGTGCCATTCCTTGGAGAAGGTACTTGACTTCAGTCAAATTCTAAAAACAAACTTTCCAACTAAGTGCTAGACTGCCAACTTCTATACGCTGCAATATGTCAACTTGCTCTGATTCATCTGTAGATTTAATACCTGTATTGTAAAACATCTAGAAGCTAACCATTTGGAGAAGTCTGATAAGAATTGGTTTCTGTACTGTACCTTTGTTCAGACTTTTTAATTGAATATCTTTTTCTGTGTCCAGATTACTAACTTCAGCTGATTATTTTCTGACCATTTTTATCCAGTCTTTAGTTTATTTTTGAATGTTAATAGTTCATTTAGCCAAACTGTTTATTTAAAAAGTACATAATTGTTACTAATAAATTAATGCAATACTATTCAAAGAGACAACACACCACCAGTTAGACCTGGCTTAAAGCCAAATGCAATAATTAGAGCCAGAAACTTAAATGATTCCAATTTTAGAGAGAGCACTTGGCCCAATTCAGACATTCCCTTTACTCTGCAGGGGAGGGCCGAGGGGAAAGGCATGCATCTGCCAGAATTATATAGGACAGAATGGATTCCTTAAAATTTGCAGGAGTTTAAGATAACTGTTTTAGTTGGGAAAGTATCTTAAACATTCTCAAAACTGGATGTGCTCAGACTTTGGCTTTACCCACTTCTGAAGTGAAGTCCTCAACGTGCCTTGCAAAATTTGTGAAAACTTTTGAGTTGCTGGAAGTTCTGATAGAAATGAAAAGTGTAGATCATATGAAGCATGTATGCATTTTTCATCTATGTTCCTTTCTAGACATAGCCCTTTTCTACCCGGTTCCTCTATACATCTGGATTACATACAGAGTTAAGCTTAAATTAAATTAACAGTGTGGATTGCTCAACTTTACTCCCACTATTAAAGGCATTTTTTTTCTTATAGAGAATTCTTTTTATTTGAATGTTAACATAAGCTACTTGAAAACACAGGAGCAGAAGACATCCAAACCATCGGATATCACAATGGCCAGCCTTATGGACCAAGCAAACCTAATATACTCTTTGGAATATTTGAGTAGTGCCAACAATGGTGCAAGGACAAAGAACAAGCTAGCTAGGAGAGTTCCACCTCTCTTTCAACACAAGGAGTAGTTTTTCTCTGCATCTCACACACACATCTGTTTCTGAGTGAGTTTCTATGCACAATGAGCAACATCTGCACTTCTGCCTACACTCTGATCTCTAACTGCTGCCACAAATTTAAAGGGAAGCTCAACATTCGAAAATCCAACCATGTTGCCAAGCCAGATGTTCCTGCTTTCAAGATGCTAGTGCTTCCTCTGTAATCTGTCCATCATCAGGTCTGCCCAGGGATTTCCAGAGGTGCTATTCTTTCAGACTGGCTTATTTTTAAAAAGGATTTTGTAGAATAGGAGTAGGCAGATGTCAGGCTTGTGGGATCTACTTTGTTGTTCTTGGTGGTTATGGTTTTGTTCTATTCCGGTGGAATAGACCCTGCAATTGGAGGCTAACACAAAAAGCCACACAACACCTAGGAGAAATAAATCCCAAACTTAGGAATTTGTTCAGAGTAAATAAAGGCCCCAAGCCCTTACCACAAATCCCACATTTTTATTTTAATAGTATAATTTAAGAGGGACGGTATTTTCTTATTATGGCTATTAAATAACTGGGAATGAAGACTCTTTTGTGATATACCTAGACCAGAGGTGTCAAACTCACAGCCCGTGGATGTGTCACACCCACCCCAGTTTTAGCAGAGAGAAAAAGTCCCGATATGTCATGTGATGATGTGAGGTTTTTTTTTTTTTGTAATTACATTTATATGCCGCCCTTCTCCGAAGACTCAGGGCGGCTTACAATTTTTGGGAT
Source organism: Naja naja (assembly GCA_009733165.1). Classification (NCBI taxonomy): domain Eukaryota; kingdom Metazoa; phylum Chordata; class Lepidosauria; order Squamata; family Elapidae; genus Naja; species Naja naja. The sequence goes on from CM019149.1 coordinate 136,059,295, forward strand.
ACAACCCAATGTGCTCAGCAATGTGCTCAGCAGAGTTTGACACCCCTGACCTAGACTCATCCTATTATCTACTTTCAAACTCAGAATCTGCGATCCGCTTTTTCACTAAAACCTCTAGCAGTGCAGATTAAAAACCCATTAACTCTCATAGTAAAAAGAAACTGGCTAACTGTGCATTGGCTTGTGGCTGCCTTTCTTAACCAAGGTACCCTCCAGATGTTTCAGTTCAAGACCCAGAATTCCCCTGCTACCATAACCATTGTTTGAAGGGGAAATCTGGAAGTTGGAACCCACACATCTTGACTGCATTCAGGTCAGAAAAGCCAAAGCTATGCAACCTCAAGCATAGTTGAAAGTTGGCGATGAAAGAGATTAATTGGCCCCTCAGACACTGAGGACTTTAAAAACCAAAAGTTTGTCATGGATTGAAACGGAAAACAAGGAGCATATCCATCCTGATTGTATTTCAACACTCCTGTCATCCTTGGAAGTCTCAGACCAATTTGCAGGCATTTCCACACCACTGTCCTGACAACTGAGTGTGATCCAATCAGAGCTCTTCCCTCTGATCAATGAAGGAATGACAAATGGTGGCCAGTTACCCTCTGAACCTTGTCTTCTCATATGGCTGTCTACATTGTGGATGGCAGGGAGGAAACCACCCTACAGTTGCTAAATTTGTTTGCTCTCCATGCTAGCTATGTGCTAGATCAGTAACAGCCTTGATGCCTGCAATAGAAATGGGAAAAAACAGCATGTAGGTTGAGTCCCAGAATAGACGAGTAGTTGGCAGGCTCGTACCACTGCTGCATTTTGTCTCCACCGATAAGAGCTCTAAAAACCTCAGGCTTTTTACTTCCAGGCTGAGGTGCATCTATCTATAAGATGGTTTGCTAAGATCCTAATTTGTTCTAGTTCCATGCAACTGTTCACACAGAAGAAAGATGAGGTCCCGTGTTTAGCTCTATACCTTTAGCAAAAAAGTCAAGGCTGACTCAGCCTTCCATCCTTTCGGGGTAGGTAAATTGAGGACCCAAGATTGTTGGGGGCAATAAGCTGACTTTATAAAACTGCCGCTTAGTAATAAGCAGGCATATACAATGGAAGGAAGGCTATTGCTGAGCGTTGCGCCCAAAATTGTAAGCCACCCTGAGTCTCCGGAGAAGGGCGGCATATAAATATGAATTAAAAAAAAAATAAATCTGCAGGCTTATCATTATTATTATTATTATTATTATTTATTTATTTATTTAGACTTGTATGCCCTTCTCCCAAAGGACTCAGGGCGTGAACATACAAAAAGCATATACAATAAAAATAAATAAATAAAAACAAGTCCAAATTACAAAAACAGCTAAAACAATAAAATGCAAAATAAACAAACTCTTAAAACTACCCACCCCCGTGGTCAATCCAGGCCGCCTGCTGAAACAGCCAGGTCTTCAGGTCTCGAAAGGAGCGGAGATCAGGGGCCAAACGCAGATCAGGAAGCTGATTCCATAGGGCGGGCACTCCCACAGAAAAGGCCCTAGCTCTGGGAGCCGCCAGCCGACAATGCCTGACCGACGGTATTCCCAGGAGGCCCCTCCTATGGGAGCCGCGGGCGATTGGACTGTGATGCGGCAGGAGGCGTTCCATAAGTACCCTGCACCCAAGCCATTTAGGGCTTTATAAGTTGTTACTAACACCTTGAAGGAAACCCGGAAGGCAACCAGCAACCAATGCAAGTCGCAGGAGGGTGTAACATGGGAGTATCGGGATACCCCATCACAGCCAGCGACGATTCTGCACCAGCTGCAACCATGCTTCCATTCCAGAGGCAGAATGGAACTCTCACACATTTGGACATATCCTCCCACAATGCCTTCATGGGGCTTTTAAACGCAAACCAACTACAGCACCAGATTCATTGCTAATAAAGGGAAGTGTGTATGGGTAACATGCCCCATGAAGGCATCCCATAAAATAAAAACCAGTTTCAAGGAGGTTATTTTCATGGAAGACTTTGACTGTGACAATGTAAATCGAACATCCATTTCATTGGGCACACTTGGTCAGAAAGTAAAAATCAAACTTAACTGCTTTCAGCTAGGCTACTGTGTTTATTCAGCTAATAGAGGGATCCTTGCCAACTTCTACAAACACCAAATGGGAGCGTGCTACTTTTGTTACATAAAGGAGAACTGCCTGGAAGTTGAGTCATGCAACTGGACTTCTTTTCTTGACATGACTCAATTACCAGTCAACTCTGCCTGAATCACTGAGAATCTTCATCAATAGAAAGGAAGGATTGAGACCTTGAAGGCAAGTAATAGTAAGAAACAGCATATGCTTATTTAACTATAGTTTGCTCAATAACATTCAATGGGTATTTTATTTAGCTTTATGCTATATAATCCAACCAACTGGCCAAGTTTTTATATCATGCTATATCTGAAATATCATGCTAAGTGTGAAATAAGGGGCACTATGGCTCAGCGGTTAAAGATGCTGAGCTTGTCAGCCGGAAAGCTGACAACCCAGGTTTGAGACCTGGGCTACATGATGGGGTGAGCTCCCATTACTTGCCTCAGCTTTTGCTCACCTAACAGTTCGAAAGCATGCAAATGCGAGTAGATAAATAGGTACCTCTTCGGTGGGAAGCTAACAGCATTCCATGCACCTTGGCATACAGTCATGCTGGCCACGTAACCATGGAAGTGTTTTTGGACAACATTGGCTCCCTCGGCCGCCAAGAAACTGAGATGAGCACTACTTCCTAGAGTCAGACTTGACTGCCAAGGGAAACCTTTACCTTTAAGTCTGAAATAATGGTGTGTATGATTCATGCAAAGCACACCAAGGCAAAAAACAATGATGATGAGTTATCACAGTCCCAGGTGCTAATGCACACAAGGTAGCTTTTCAGCAAAGAACATTTGAAAGTCTACTCAGAGGGCAAGCCACTTTTACGGCGTTGCCCGTTCCATGGTCTGATCACTATCTCCACTGGCTGGTCTTCCAACAGGCGCCCCCACTGCTGGGATAAGGAACCACTTAGATGGTTCCGCCCCAGACACCTGATGGACCCTGAGAGGTTTCAGGTGGAACTGGGGTCTTTTCCTCTTCCCTTGCCCACAGCTCTGCCGAGGATCTGGCGGCCGCTTGGCAACAGGCTGAGTCAGATGCCCTCGACAGGGTTGTCCCCATGCGTCCCCTCACACGCCGTGGATCCCGGATGGCTCCTTGGTATACCGAGGAGCTTCGGGAGATGAAGCGTCGTCGGAGGGGTTTAGAGAGCAGGTGGAGGTCCACCTGCTCCCAATCCGATCGAGCCCAGCTAAGAGCCCATATTAGGACTTACCTGGTAGCTATGAGAGTGGCGAGAAGGTCTTATCTCTCTGCCCTCATAGCCCGCAGATAACCCCAGCCGCCCTGTTTTGGGCTACCTGCTCTCTCCTTCGTACGGGGGGAGGGGCGGACCCATTGCAGGGAAGGGCTGAGGAGTTTGGTCAATATCTGTCGGATAAGATGCCGATTCGGAGCGGGTTGTCCTCTGATTTGCGGTGGTCTGGGAGCGGATACAAGCAGTCTGGCTGGTGTGATCTGGGATGAGTTCGATCCTGTTTCCGAGGATGAAGTGGACAGGACTATCGCGGCTGAGTTCCACCACATGTTTGTTGGACCCGTGTCCCTCCTGGTTGGCTTATGCCGCCAAGGAGGCCACCTGCGGTTGGCTCGGGCAGTTGTCAATGCTTCGTTAGAGAGGGTGTTTTCCCTCCGCCTTGAAGGAGGCGGTGGTGAGACCCTCCTGAAGAAGCCTGCCCTGGACCCGACCGTGTTAGACAACTTTCGTCCAGTCTCCAACCTTCGCTTTTGGTGAAGGTTGTTGAGAGTGTGGTGGCTCAGCAGTTTCCACTTTTCCTGGATGAAGCGGACTACCTGGATCCGTATCAATCGGGCTTCTGACCGGTTACAGCACGGAGATGGCATTGGTCGCGCTGATGGATGATCTCTGGAGGGCTCGGGACAGGGGTTTTTCCTCTGTCCTGGTCCTATTAGATCTCTCAGCGGCTTTCGATACCATCGACCATGGTATCCTTTTGCGCCGGGGGTTGGGAGTGGGGGCACTGTTCTTGGTGGTTCACCTCCTACCTCTGGGCGGTCTATCGGTGTTGGCAGGGGGGTGAGGACCCGAGGGTGCTCTCTTGTGGGGTCCCTCAGGGTGGGTCCTCTCCCTCTTCTATTTAACATCTACATGAAGCAGCTGGGTGAGATCATCCGTGGTTTTGGGGTGAGATTCCATCAGTGCGCAGATGACACCCAGCTGTACATCTCCACCCCAAACCAGATCAGTGATGCCCTCTCCTGATGACCCGGTGTTTGGATGCGTGCAGTTTGGATGGCGGGAACATGCTTGACTCAACCCGCCAAGACTGAGTGGCTGTGCATACCGGCATCTCGGCCCAGTCAGGAATATCCATCTCTGGCCATAGGGGAGAGGTGTTGCCCCTGTGGATAGGGCGGAATCTGGGGTCCTCCTGGATGTGCGGCTCGGTTGGAGGAGCAGGTGGGGGCCGTTGCCAGGGGGCCTTTGCCCAGCTCCGCCTTGTTCATCAGCTTTGCCCATTTCTGGACCGAGATGCCCTGCACAGTCACTCAGCCCTTGTTACCTCTAGACTTCGACTACTGCAGCGCTCTCTATTTAGGACTGCCCTTGCATACCATCCGAGTGCAACTGGTGCAAAATGCGGCAGCGGGTGGTGATGGGAGTTTCCGATTCTCCCATGTTACCCCTCCCTGCGCTGCCTGCATTGGTTGCCGGTTGCACTCGGGTGAGATTCAAGGTTCTGGTTTTAACATACAAAGTCCTTCATGACATGGGTCCTCAATATTTAAGGGAGCGTCTTCTGCCGATATCGAGTGCCAAGCCCCTGTGCGAGCACATAGGCAAGGACTCCTCGGGTCCGTCGGCAAGCCAATGTCGGCTGGGTCCCCGGCGCGAGCCTATTCTGTCGCGCCCTGACCTCTGGAACCAACTGCCCCTAGGGCTCCGCCTGGCCCCTGACCTCCGCACCTTCTGCCATGATTTGAAGACCTGGTTGTTGACCAATCCGGGCTGTGACCCTCCTTGGGGATGGGTTTCTTAATTATTTTAACCACTGTAAATTTTAGTTTTTGTATTTTTGGGCTTGTGAAATTAGTTTAATTTCTTTTAAGTATTTATTGTTGTTGTTTTAGTTGTGCGCCTTGAGTCTTGGAGATGGGGTGACATACAATCAATAAATAAATAAATAAATAAATAAATAAATAAATTCTATAAACATAGTTAGAGGTCAGGTGGGTGGATGCAAAAACACCCAGGCCAGCTTTGTATTGATTTTTGGTCAGATCAGCATTTCCTTAAGCTGACGGAAGAATACCGAGTCTTCATTTACATCTGCTTGCAAGTGCTCTCCAGTTGCGAGCCTCTGCTTTTAATCCCAGAAGGAAAGGGCAAAGTTCAGACATTCTAAATAAAGACTTCAACTTCTTCAGTTCTCTCTGATCTAGTTTTCAAAGGCTAGGAGGAAATTGATAGTAGACGTATTCTTATTTCCATCCATCCTGCAAGCTATTCCTCCACAATGGAAACTCATCAACTGCCAACCAGACAAAGGCACAATTTAAGTATTAGGAGCAGAGATCAAGGTACTCAGGAAGCTGGCTGAGATGGCAATAGAGCTGTGTTCTCATCATGGCACCTGAGCCCAGAAAGCAATATAAGAGTTGAAAAAGATGTGCTTAAGAAATTCACAAGAGCAGAGATCACCAGAAACCTGACCTGTAGTCACCAAAACCTCCCAATAACCCACCCCTTAGCAGAGATTTTAAAAAGCTTTCTGTCTCCCATTAATTCGCATGAAAGAAGAGGCAGGTAGGTACAAAATGACCCATCCTTTCAAATGTCCCCTCCGAATGGGGCAACTAACAACACTAAAAGAGAGCTGCCCTCTCTCTCTTTGCTGTTTCACCACAATTATAAGCAAGTCAGTCAATTCTTGGAGAGAAGGAAAGAGCTGCCACCTAAGAACAAGCTGCACTGTTTTAATTGCTTACAGGCCCCCATCCAGTACTTTGTTAGCAGCCTTTTCCAAGATAGGTTTGACAAAGGTGCATACAATTCTCACCTGGAAGTCCTCATGATCACTGAAACCTGTCCAGAAAGTTAGAACATTCTAACCTAGACCAGCACTGGAAATGCCACGCAGCCATTAGCAGGAGGAATATACATTCCAGTTTTCCTTTGTTTTCAGTTTAGGTTAGACAAGTAGTCTTCTGCTCACGATCACAACTGAGCCCAAAATTTCTGTTGTTAAGTGTCAAGACATTGGTTAATTGAGTTTTGCCCCATTTTATAACCTTTCTTGCCACAGTTGTTAAGTGAATCCCTGCAGTTGATAAGTTAATAACCCAATTGTTATGTGAATCTGGCTTTCCCATTGACTTTGCTTGCCAGAAGGTCGCAAAATGGGATCACTGCAAATGGTCATAAATATGAGTCAGTTCACAAGCATCTGAATTTTGATCCCATGGGATCATGGGGATGCTGCAAAAGTCATTAACTGTGAAAAATGGCCCTAAGTCACATTTTTCAGTGCTGTTGAAACTTTGAACAGCCACTCAATGAACTGTTGTAAGTCGAGGACTACCTTTATTGAAGATCTCCCAGAAAAGCTGCAAAGGTATCAGGTATGAAAAAGAGGAAGGTAGGTACCAAATGACTCATCCTTTCAAAGGTCCCCTCTGAATGGGGCCCTTTGGAGTTTTAAACTGCTTTTAAAACATGGCTCCTAAGTTAATAATGAATTGTGGGAAACCAGCAATGATTCATAAAGAGGTACAACAGAGAAGAGCTATGATTTTGATGATGATGATTAGGTTTACATCTTACCTTTATTTTGTACAATTGAAGGCAGTATGCATAATGTTCCTACTTCTTATTTCCCTCACAACATCATCCCTGGGAGACAAACTGGTCAAGAGAGAGCAGCTGGCCCAAAATCTCCCAGATGGCTTTCACAGAAGACAGGACTAGGAGTCACAGCCTCCCAGCTTTAAATCCAGGGTCTTTAAACACTACGTATATACCAAACTGGCTTATTTTAATAAAACTGATTAGATAGATAGATAGATAGATAGATAGATAGATAGATAGATATGGAGATAGAGATATAGAGATATAGATAGATGGATATTTTGAAAAGAAATTGATTTGAAATAAATTTCAATTTAATGCAAAATCCCAATTCTCTTAGAAAGTCAGCTAATGATTCTCCACAATCTATGCATACAGAATTCATTAAATTCCAGTATTTGAGGAGCTGCCACAAAGAAGAGGAGGGACAACTTATTTTCCAAAGCACCAGAAGGCAAGATGAGAAACACGGATGGAAACCAGTCAAGGAGAGAAGCAAGCTGGAATTAAGGAGAAACTCCCTAACAGTGAGGACAATTAGCCAGTGGAACAGCTTGCCTCCAGAAGGTGTGGGTGCTCCATTACTGGAAGTTTTTAAGAAGAGACTGAACAGTCACTTCTGAAAACAGTCACAGTCTGAAACGGTATAAGGTCTCCTGCTTGAGCAGGGGCTGGACTAGAAGACCTCTAAGGTCCTTCCAGCACTTTTCTGATTGGTATCTGTTATTCTATTTAGAAGGAAAAATACATAAGAGTTAAAATCAATCATTGTAAACAAGATCCAAACCAGCTAAACTTGTATTTATACTAGAAATCCATTAATGTCATAATTTCTCCTTTGTTTCGAGCCTGGAAACTATAAAAATGGTATGTGGACTGTATGACCTGATGTTTCAGATTCTGCTCCTAGGTATAAAGATTTTATTTAGTTGCAGCCAAATAAGTTCAACTTTACCAATTATTAAACACGCTAATCAAGGGTTCTACTAAAT
>CM019149.1:136068223-136311584 GCA_009733165.1 Naja naja
AAGGCATTTTTTTTTCTTATAGAAATTCTTTTTATTTGAATGTTAACATAAGCTACTTGAAAACACAGGAGCAGAAGACATCCAAACCATCGGATATCACAATGGCCAGGCTTATGGACCAAGCAAACCTAATATACTCTTTGGAATATTTGAGTAGTGCCAACAATGGTGCAAGGACAAAGAACAAGCTAGCTAGGAGAGTTCCTCTCTTTCAACACAAGGAGTAGTTTTCTCTGCATCTCACACACATCTGTTTCTGAGTGAGTTTCTATGCACAATGAGCAACATCTGCACTTCTGCCTACACTCTGATCTCTAACTGCTGCCACAAATTTAAAGGAAGCTCAACATTCGAAAATCCAACCATGTTGCCAAGCCAGATGTTCCTGCTTTCAAGATGCTAGTGCTTCCTCTGTAATCTGTCCATCATCAGGTCTGCCCAGGGATTTCCAGAGGTGCTATTCTTTCAGACTGGCTTATTTTTAAAAAGGATTTTTGTAGAATAGGAGTAGGCAGATGTCAGGCTTGTGGGATCTACTTTGTTGTTCTTGGTGGTTATGGTTTTGTTCTATTCGTTGGAATAGACCTGCAATGGAGGCTAACACAAAAAGCCACACAACACCTAGGAGAAATAAATCCCAAACTTAGAATTTGTTCAGAGTAAATAAAGGCCCCAAGCCCTTACCACAAATCCCACATTTTTATTTTAATAGTATAATTTAAGAGGGACTGGTATTTTCTTATTATGGCTATTAAATAACTGGGAATGAAGACTCTTTTGTGATATACCTAGACCAGAGGTGTCAAACTCACAGCCCGTGGATGTGTCACACCACCCCAGTTTTAGCAGAGAAGAAAAAGTCCGATATGTCATGTGATGATGTGAGGTTTTTTTTTTGTAATTACATTTATATGCAGCCTTCTCCGAAGACTCAGGTGACACAATTCCAGGATACAACCCAATGTGCTCAGCAATGTGCTCAGCAGAGTTTGACACCCCTGACCTAGACTCATCCTATTATCTACTTTCAAACTCAGAATCTGCGATCCGCTTTTCACTAAAACCTCTAGCAGTGCAGATTAAAACCCATTAACTCTCATAGTAAAAGAAACTGGCTAACTGTGCATTGGCTTGTGGCTGCCTTTCTTAACCAGGTACCCTCCAGATGTTTCAGTTCAAGACCCAGAATTCCCCTGCTACCATAACCATTGTTTGAAGGAAATCTGGAAGTTGGAACTCCCACATCTTGACTGCATTCAGGTCAGAAAAGCCAAAGCTATGCAACCTCAAGCATAGTTGAAAGTTGGCGATGAAAGAGATTAATTGGCCCTCAGACACTGAGGACTTTAAAACCAAAGTTTGTCATGGATTGAAATGGAAAACAAGGAGCATATCCATCCTGATTGTATTTCAACACTCCTGTCATCCTTGGAAGTCTCAGTTCAATTTGCAGGCATTTCCACATCACTGTCCTGACAACTGAGTGTGATCCAATCAGAGCTCTTCCCTCTGATCAATGAAGGAATGACAAATGGTGGCCAGTTACCCTCTGAACCTTGTCTTCTCATATGGCTGTCTACATTGTGGATGGCAGGGAGGAAACCACCCTACAGTTGCTAAATTTGTTTGCTCTCCATGCTAGCTATGTGCTAGATCAGTAACAGCCTTGATGCCTGCAATAGAAATGGGAAAAACAGCATGTAGGTTGAGTCCCAGAATAGACGAGTAGTTGGCAGGCTTGTACCACTGCTGCATTTTGTCTCCACCGATAAGAGCTCTAAAACCTCAGGCTTTTTACTTCCAGGCTGAGGTGCATCTATCTATAAGATGGTTTGCTAAGATCCTAATTTGTTCTAGTTCCATGCAACTGTTCACACAGAAAAGATGAGGACCCGTGTTTAGCTCTATACCTTTAGCAAAAAGTCAAGGCTGACTCAGCCTTCCATCCTCTCGGGGTAGGTAAATTGAGGACCCAAGATTGTTGGGGGCAATAAGCTGACTTTATAAAACTGCCGCTTAGTAATAAACAGGCATATACAATGGAATGAAGGCTATTGCTGAGCATTGGGTTCAAGCTCCCAAATTGTAAGCCACCCTGAGTCTCAGGAAGAAAGGCTGACATATAAATATGAATTCAAAAAATAAATAAATCTGCAGGCTTATCGTGCTTCCATTCCAGAGGCAGAATGGAACTCTCACACATTTGGACATATCCTCCCACAATGCCTTCATGGGGCTTTTAAACGCAAACCAACTACAGCACCAGATTCATTGCTAATAAAGGGGAAGTGTGTATGGGTAACATGCCCCATGAAGGCATCCCATAAAATAAAAACCAGTTTCAAGGAGGTTATTTTCATGGAAGACTTCAACTGTGACAATGTAAATCAAACATCCATTTCATTGGGCACACTTGAAGAAAGTAAAAATCAAACTTAACTGCTTTCAGCTAGGCTACTGTGTTTATTCAGCTAATAGAGGATCCTTGATTTCTACAAACACCAAATGGGAGCGTGCTACTTTTGTTACATAAAGGAGAACTGCCTGGAAGTTGAGTCATGCAACTGGACTTCTTTTCTTGACATGACTCAATTACCAGTCAACTCTGCCTGAATCACTGAGAATCTTCATCAATAGAAAGGAAGGATTGAGACCTTGAAGGCAAGTAATAGTAAGAAACAGCATATGCTTATTTAACTATAGTTTGCTCAATAACATTCAATGGGTATTTTATTTAGCTTTATGCTATGTAATCCAACCAACTGGCCAAATTTTTATATCATGCTATATCTGAAATATCATGCTAAGTGTGAAATAAGGGGCACTATGGCTCAGCGGTTAAAGATGCTGAGCTTGTCAGCCGGAAAGCTGACAACCCAGGTTTGAGACCTGGGCTACATGATGGGGTGAGCTCCCATTACTTGCCTCAGCTTTTGCTCACCTAGCAGTTCGAAAGCATGCAAATGCGAGTAGATAAATAGGTACCTCTTGATTGGGAAGCTAACAGCATTCTGTGCACCTTGGCATACAGTCATGCTGGCCCGCGTAACCATGGAAGTGTTTTTGGACAACATTGGCTCCCTCGGCCAAGAAACTGAGATGAGCACTACTTCCTAGAGTCAGACTTGACTGCCAAGGGAAACCTTTACCTTTAAGTCTGAAATAATGGTGTGTATGATTCATGCAAAGCACACCAAGGCAAAAAACAATGATGATGAGTTATCACAGTCCCAGGTGCTAATGCACACAAGGTAGCTTTTCAGCAAAGAACATTTGAAAGTCTACTCAGAGGGCAAGCCACTTTTACGGCGTTGCCCGTTCCATGGTCTGATCACTATCTCCTACAGCTGGTCTTCCAACAGGCCGCCCCCCACTGCTGGGATAAGGAACCACTTAGATGGTTCTGCCCCAGACGCCTGATGGACCCTGAGAGGTTCCAGGTGGGGTGGGGTCTTTTCCTCTTCCCTTGCCCACAGCTGCGGAGGATCTGCGGCCACTTGGCAACAGGCTGAGTCAGATGCCCTCGACAGGGTTGTCCCCATCGTCCCCTCTGCGCCGTGGATCCCGGATGGCTCCTTGGTATACCGAGGCCGGGAATGGCGTCGTCGGAGGGGTTTAGAAACAGGTGGAGGTCCACCTGCTCCCAATCGTCGAGCCCAGCTAAGAGCCCATATTAGGACTTACCTGGTAGCTATGAGAGTGGCGAGAAGGTCTTATCTCTCTGCCCTCATAGCGTCGCGATAACCGCCCAGCCCCTGTTTTGGGCTACCTGCTCTCTCCTTGATGCGGGGGGGAGGGGCGGACCCATTGCAGGGAAGGGCTGAGGAGTTTAGTCAATATCTGTCGGATAAGATGCGCCGGATTGGGAGCGGGTTGTCCTCTGATTTGCGGTGGTCTGAGGCGGATACAAGCAGTCTGGCTGGTGTGATCTGGGATGAGTTGATCCTGTTTCGAGGATGAAGTGGACAGGACTATCGCGGCTGAGTTCCACCACATGTTTGTTGGACCCGTGTCCCTCCTGGTTGGCTTATGCGCCAAGGAGGCCACCTCTTGGTTGGCTCGGGCAGTTGTCAATGCTTCGTTAAGAGGGGTGTTTTCCTCGCCTTGAAGGAGCGGTGGTGAGACCCCTCCTGAAGAAGCCTGCCCTGAACCCGACCGTGTTAGACAACTTTCGTCCAGTCTCCAACCTTGGCTTTTTGGCAAGGTTGTTGAAGTGGTGGCTCAGCAGTTTCCACTTTTCCTGGATGAAGCGGACAACCTGGATCCGTATCAATGGGCTTCTGACCGGTTACAGCGGAGATGGCATTGGTCGCGCTGATGGATGATCTCTGGAGGGCTCGGGACAGGGGTTTTCCTCTGTCCTGGTCCTATTAGATCTCTCAGCGGCTTTGATACCATCGACCATGGTATCCTTTTGCACCTCGGGGGTTGGGAGTGGGGGCACTGTTCTTGTGGTTCACCTCCTACCTCTCGGCGGTCTATCGTGTTGGCAGGGGGAGTGAGTGCGACCCTGAGGTGCTCTCTTGTGGGGTCCCTCAGGGGTGGTCCTCTCCCTCTTCTATTTAACATCTCATGAAGCAGCTGGGTGAGATCATCCGTGGTTTTGGGGTGAGATTCCATCAGTATGATGACACCCAGCTGTACATCTCCACCCCAAACCAGATCAGTGATGCCCTCTCCTGATGACCCGTGTGTTTGGATGCGGTGCAGATTTGGATGGCGGGAACATGCTTGACTCAACCCGCCACAACTGAGTGGCTGTGCATACCGGCATCGGCCCAGTCAGGAATATCCATCTCTGGGCATAGGGGAGAGGTGTTGCCCCTGTGGATAGGGCTGAATCTGGGGCTCCTCCTGGATGTCGGCTCGGTTGGAGGAGCAGGTGGGGGCCGTTGCCAGGGGGTGCCTTTGCCCAGCTCCCTTGTTCATCAGCTTTGCCCATTTCTGGACCGAGATGCCCTGCGCACAGTCACTCCCGCCCTTGTTACCTCTAGACTCGACTACTGCAGCGCTCTCTATTTAGGACTGCCCTTGCACCATCCGGAGATTGCAACTGGTGCAAAATCGCGGCAGCGTGGGTGGTGATGGGAGTTTCCGATTCTCCCATGTTACCCCCTCCTCGCTGCCTGCATTGGTTGCCGTTGCACTCTGGGTGAGATTCAAAGTTCTGGTTTTAACATACAAAGTCCTTCATGACATGGGTCCTCAATATTTAAGGGAGCGTCTTCTACCGATATCGAGTGCTAACCGCCCTGTCGAGCACATAGGCAAGGACTCCTCGGGTCCCGTCGGCAAGCCAATGTCGGCTGGCAGTCCCCTAGCGACGAGCCTATTCTGTCGCAGCCCGACCTCTGGAACCAACTGCCCCTAGGGCTCCATGGCCCCCTGACCTCCGCACCTTCTGCCATGATTTGAAGACCTGGTTGTTGACCAATCGGCTGTGACCCCTCCTTGGGGGGGATGGGTTTCTTAATTATTTTAACCACTGTAAATTTTAGTTTTTGTATTTTTGGGCTTGTGAAATTAGTTTAATTTCTTTTTAAGTATTTATTGTTGTTGTTTTAGTTGTCGCCTTGAGTCTTGAGATGGGGTGCATACAAGTCAATAAATAAATAAATAAATAAATAAATAAATAAATTCTATAAACATAGTTAGAGGTCAGGTGGGTGGATGTGCAAGAAACACCCAGGCCAGCTTTTGTATTGATTTTTGGTCAGATCAGCATTTCCTTAAGCTGACGGAAGAATACCGAGTCTTCATTTACATCTGCTTGCAAGTGCTCTCCAGTTGCGAGCCTCTGCTTTTAATCCCAGAAGGAAAGGGCAAAGTTCAGACATTCTAAATAAAGACTTCAACTTCTTCAGTTCTCTCTGATCTAGTTTTCAAAGGCTAGGAGGAAATTGATAGTAGACGTATTCTTATTTCCATCCATCCTGCAAGCTATTCCTCCACAATGGAAACTCATCAACTGCCAACCAGACAAAGGCACAATTTAAGAATTAGGAGCAGAGATCAAGGTACTCAGGAAGCTGGCTGAGATGGCAATAGAGCTGTGTTCTCATCATGGCACCTGAGCCCAGAAAGCAATATAAGAGTTGAAAAAGATGTGCTTAAGAAATTCACAAGAGCAGAGATCACCAGAAACCTGACCTGTAGTCACCAAAACCTCCCAATAACCCACCCCCCTTAGCAGAGAGATTTTAAAAAAGCTTTCTGTCTCCCATTAATTCGCATGAAAGAAGAGGCAGGTAGGTACAAAATGACCCATCCTTTCAAATGTCCCCTCCGAATGGGGCAACTAACAACACTAAAAGAGAGCTGCCCTTCTCTCTTTGCTGTTTCACCACAATTATAAGCAAGTCAGTCAATTCTTGGAGAGAAGGAAAGAGCTGCCACCTAAGAACAAGCTGCACTGTTTTAATTGCTTACAGGCCCCCATCCAGTACTTTGTTAGCAGCCTTTTCCAAGATAGGTTTGACAAAGGTGCATACAATTCTCACCTGGAAGTCCTCATGATCACTGAAACCTGTCCAGAAAGTTAGAACATTCTAACCTAGACCAGCACTGGAAATGCCACGCAGCCATTAGCAGGAGGAATATACATTCCAGTTTTCCTTTGTTTTCAGTTTAGGTTAGACAAGTAGTCTTCTGCTCACGATCACAACTGAGCCCAAAAATTTCTGTTGTTAAGTGTCAAGACATTGGTTAATTGAGTTTTGCCCCATTTTATAACCTTTCTTGCCACAGTTGTTAAGTGAATCCCTGCAGTTGATAAGTTAATAACCCAATTGTTATGTGAATCTGGCTTTCCCATTGACTTTGCTTGCCAGAAGGTCGCAAAATGGGATCACTGCAAATGGTCATAAATATGAGTCAGTTCACAAGCATCTGAATTTTGATCCCATGGGATCATGGGGATGCTGCAAAAGTCATTAACTGTGAAAAATGGCCCTAAGTCACATTTTTCAGTGCTGTTGAAACTTTGAACAGCCACTCAATGAACTGTTGTAAGTCGAGGACTACCTTTATTGAAGATCTCCCAGAAAAGCTGCAAAGGTATCAGGTATGAAAAAGAGGAAGGTAGGTACCAAATGACTCATCCTTTCAAAGGTCCCCTCTGAATGGGGCCCTTTGGAGTTTTAAACTGCTTTTAAAACATGGCTCCTAAGTTAATAATGAATTGTGGGAAACCAGCAATGATTCATAAAGAGGTACAACAGAGAAGAGCTATGATTTTGATGATGATGATTAGGTTTACATCTTACCTTTATTTTGTACAATTGAAGGCAGTATGCATAATGTTCCTACTTCTTATTTCCCTCACAACATCATCCCTGGGAGACAAACTGGTCTAAGAGAGAGCAGCTGGCCCAAAATCTCCCAGATGGCTTTCACAGCGAAGACAGGACTAGGAGTCACAGCCTCCCAGCTTTAAATCCAGGGTCTTTAAACACTACGGTATATACCAAACTGGCTTATTTTAATAAAACTGATTAGATAGATAGATAGATAGATAGATAGATAGATAGATAGATAGATATGGAGATAGAGATATAGAGATATAGATAGATGGATATTTTGAAAAGAAATTGATTTGAAATAAATTTCAATTTAATGCAAAATCCCAATTCTCTTAGAAAGTCAGCTAATGATTCTCCACAATCTATGCATACAGAATTCATTAAATTCCAGTATTTGAGGAGCTGCCACAAAGAAGAGGAGGGACAACTTATTTTCCAAAGCACCAGAAGGCAAGATGAGAAACAACGGATGGAAACCAGTCAAGGAGAGAAGCAAGCTGGAATTAAGGAGAAACTCCCTAACAGTGAGGACAATTAGCCAGTGGAACAGCTTGCCTCCAGAAGGTGTGGGTGCTCCATTACTGGAAGTTTTTAAGAAGAGACTGAACAGTCACTTCTGAAAACAGTCACAGTCTGAAACGGTATAAGGTCTCCTGCTTGAGCAGGGGGCTGGACTAGAAGACCTCTAAGGTCCCTTCCAGCACTTTTCTGATTGGTATCTGTTATTCTATTTAGAAGGAAAAATACATAAGAGTTAAAATCAATCATTGTAAACAAGATCCAAACCAGCTAAACTTGTATTTATACTAGAAATCCATTAATGTCATAATTTCTCCTTTGTTTCCGAGCCTGGAAACTATAAAAAATGGTATGTGGACTGTATGACCTGATGTTTCAGATTCTGCTCCTAGGTATAAAGATTTTTATTTAGTTGCAGCCAAATAAGTTCAACTTTACCAATTATTAAACACGCTAATCAAGGGTTCTACTAAATGGGAATTTAAATTGTTTTTTTTTTCTGTTTCTTCCCTATTTGCATATTAAAAGCCACCAGCTTGGTGTAAACTGATTCTGTAAATGCCTATCAATGGATGCAGAAAATGCAGTATAAGTGCTAAAAGTATTTCCACTTCTACTTAAGAACTGTTTATACATTGTTGGAGTTCCAAAGATTAAAATTCCTCTAGGGATTTTAAAGATTAACCAACCCTACACAAATATAGAGTGGGACTGTTTGTGGTTTTCTTTTAGTTATGACAAATCAAGATTTTATTTACAGCTTTGGTAGATGGTAAACCATTCAATCACCATAGCACTAATTCTTATATTACCAGTTCTGGGACTACACGGTATATTCCAACAAATATTTACACTAATAGTTATCTCTTCATCTCTAGACCTGATATAGGTCTTGGGAGGTGAGGGGGTGGGAATAAAAAGATATGACTACTGAAGAGTAATGAAATCTCCACATTTGATATGATGCTCCAAAATATCTCACAGAAATACTGTATGTAGTAAAGTTAAATTTTTGCCTATTTTCAGTTAAGTGCAGTAGGAGAAGCAAGGCTGCTGGAAATAGCAATAGCACTTAGACTCCTATGCCACTCCATAGTGCTTTACAACACTGTCTGAGCAATTTACAAATGTCAGCCTTTCGCCCCCCAACAATCTGGACCTTCATTTTACCAACCTCATAAGGATGGAAGGTTGAGTCAACCTTGAGCCGGTCAGCAATGAACCCCTGACAGTGGGCACAATTAGCCTACAATACTGCATTCTAACTACTTCGCCACCAGGGCTCATCTCATTGAAATCTCATTGTGGT
This sequence comes from Naja naja, assembly GCA_009733165.1. Taxonomy (NCBI): domain Eukaryota; kingdom Metazoa; phylum Chordata; class Lepidosauria; order Squamata; family Elapidae; genus Naja; species Naja naja. Next base: position 136,077,353 of record CM019149.1, read on the forward strand.
GTGCAGGCTAATTGAACACAATAGCCTTGTTTAATTTTGGATGTCAAATTGTGTAGAGAAGACCATTGTCGGCCGGCTGAGCAAACGTTCAGAAGCTTGACTGAAATCTAAGTACTGTACACACATTTGCTATATTTGGATAATGACTGTTTTTCCTTTCTTGAGGAAGTAAATACACCCAAATTCAAAATATAGCTCTAGATTTCAGTGACTTTCAAAGTCAGGAAAGATTCCTTGCGAATTATGACCACACAAAAGGCTGTTACACAAAGAGGAAAAATGAAGAGCTGCTTAAAAGATTATTGACTCTAAACGAGACAGGCTTTCATATCAAACCTCTCTTCTCTCTCTTTGTAAATTCCCCTCTGTTTTTATTTTAGCTCTCTTAACAGGAGGTGTGTGGCAGGAATTCATGGTATCCCATTTACCTGCTCATCAAGTTATATTCTAATTGCTTTCTAATTGTCAACGTATCCTGACATTCTGCTGAGAAATTTAACCAGCTATCAAAGAAATGTTGACCATAGAGGCTGTCTCTTTTCATCTTAATGTATTTTTTGAACACAAATTGAATATTTGAATTAAATTCAACTCTCAATCTTCACTTGCCTCCTGCAGGCAAACTCAGCTCTCTGATTTTCTTCTAGAAGAAGCTGCCAAATTGATAATACAAGTTTTTGCAGACTCATAACCACCATGGTCAGAGGTGGTATTCAGCAGGTTCAGACTAGCTCTGGAGAACCGGTAGCGGAATTTTGAGTAGTTCGGAGAACTGACAAATACCACCTCTGACTGGAGATTTTACAGTGTCCTTCCCCTGCCACGCCCACCAAGCCATGCCCACAGAACTGGTAGTAAAAAAAATTTGAATCCCACCACTGACCATGGTTATTTACCAAAACTCCTTAGAACTCTTGGTGATTTTCTTTTACATTTTTATCCTGTTCTGGTCAGGGGTTATAGCCAAACAATTTGCCAAGCAGTGATAAGATGACAAGTCAAATTTGGATTGAAAAGGGCACACATATCCATCCATCACTGGGAGAAAAACAAATTTAGCACAGGAACCAGCAGTATTTATAAAGACCACCAATATCCTTCTTCATCTCCCATCTCAATATGCTGATATTTAAAGCTGAATTTCAGACACCTCATTCCATCTCTCATGCTATTACAAAAAAGAACACTCCAAACCCCATGGACTTTCCAAATGTGTGCCAGTCAGGACAATTCTTTATGAAGCAGGGTGATGGACTCAAATTTTCATAAATTATGAGTGTGCCTATGGAGCCAGTTGTCTGTTGTGCCTTGGTAGAATCCACACTCTTTCTTCCAATTAGCCCTGCTGATAATTTCATGGATCTCTCCAGGAGTTTCCATCTAACACAATACAAATGGAGCAATGATGCAGAAATGTACTAATGCTATTACCTATCCTCTTAAGACCCCATCCCAAAGCCCAACATGATCCACAGAGACAGCTGAGATGGATGCCTCCAAAGAAACAAAATATCTCCAAAATTTACTTACTCCCCCATTTCAAATAGAGCACTAAACATGCTTTGCAAGGAGATGTTTGGCAAACATGGAGTAGTCCCCAGCCTATCAGTCTCTGAAAAGTGAAAAGAGGTGCCTGCATAGCTTCCAAAACCCAAATGCAAAAGTTGCTCCTGCCTTGAGTTCTTTCATCAGCAAAATGTGAATCACCAACTAAACAACATTCTAGCAGGAGGAAAAAAATGCTTCAAGCTTGTTAAGCAAACAAAAGCCAAGGCTATCCCTATAAAGTAAACAGGACTCTAATAGATGCAAATATCCCAGCTAGCAAGCAGGAGTTCAAAAGGATATTAGACTCTCAAGCCAGAGGAACGTGGCATGCACCTCAGGTGATACACACAGCTGTTCATCCCAACTTCATGTGTGCTGCACCCTAGCTTTATGACTAGCCTCAAGAATGACAGCTTCTAAAACAGGACAAAGAAAGGATCTGCAAATGCACTTTTTCAGCATACTGACTGATGCAGGGGTGGGCTTCAAAAAATTTAGCAACCGGTTGCCTAGTTGCTGGGTAGACGTGGCCTAGTCAGCCTCCTGCACCATGGCGGGGGGCTGTTTTCACCCTCCCTGAACTCCGGAGGCTTTCCTTGAGCCTCCAGGAGGGCGAAAATGGCCTCCCCGGTTTCCAGAGACTCTGTGGAGGGTGGAAACAGGCCTGTTTCTGGCCTTCCGGAACTTCCAGAACACCCATTTTTGCCCTCCCTGGGCTCCTCGAGCCTCCAGGAGGGTAAAAACGCCCTTCATGGGTTCCAGAGTCTCTTTGGAGGCCGGAAACAGGCCTGTTTCTGGCCTTCTGGAGCCTCCATGAGGCCCGTTTTTCACCCTCCCTGTGCCTCCCTGTGCGGGCCCTGTACTTACCTGGGATCCAAAATGGGCCATGTGGAGACTCCTGGGAGGGGCAGGGTGGCGGGCAGGCCAGTCATTGCGACTACAAGTAGCAGCCCATCCCTGGACTGATGACAATCCAGCAGAAGGGATTTCAAGATTCAGAAAGCCCAGAGCACAGAGAGGCAAGGCCTGGGATATAGCAACCAGCAACTGATAACTTCTTTCTCCAACATAGTGGCTCCCAGAAACACAGAGCAATAATGCTTCTCATGGAGTTGATAGTTTAGCCTGGGAAAAACTGGAGCATATTACAAACATCTCCTGTCATTAATCAAAAATTCAGAACTCTATCACCTACAATAATCCGATCCCCACCCATACCCCACCCTGGTTCTGCACTTCCTCACTGTGTGAACAAATGCAATAGATTATTCCTGGAAGCTTCTTCTGAAACTGGGATTTGGTATGTATGGTATGTAACAGAGGTCCCAAAGGAAATTGAGTGACCTACAGTATTCTGAATAGCAGAAGTTATTCCAAAATATAAAAAGTGAAACTGAACTAACATGTACCAAGCTGGTTCAGTAAAAGTGCAAAGCAAGTCACTCACAGGACAGCACTCACTATTCAAACTCTCAAGTCAAGATGGGAAAACTTGCTTAGGAATGCTGGCTCTGAGAACTGTCACAAAATGACATAGTAATGGACCTCACCTCACAGCCTGAGAGAGGAGGCTTCTTGTTTCTTGGACAAATAGGAAGTGGGAATCTCAACTGGAGATTCACTGAAGCCTTGTAAAGGGTTGCCTGTGTTAAGCTTCAAGAAAAGAAAAGCTTTCCATAAACTTGATCCAACCACCCCCCCCCCTTTCCAGTAACCAAAAGCATTCCCACAGTAAGTGAAGCATGGCAATTCTCCTATAATCTCTTCTCTCTCAATAATGATTGAAGTGTGACTTTAGAATGTTACCACAAACAAAGTCCTGAACTTGAATAAAAGATAGCGTAGCCTTAGTCTAGGACTAGGTCGTGAACATCTAGCTAAGAGGTGGATCAAATGGGATTCAGAATCTAGAATGCCCTCAGCACATACTAGACAGCAGTTAGTTCACATGAAAGCAGAATGCTCTACGTAATTCTGTCCTGAGGTCATATTACAAAATTATAGAATAACGGAGTTGAAGTCTTCTAGTTCAGACAGGAGGCCCTATACCATTCTGGACAAAGAGCGGTCCAATTTCTTCTTAAAAACCTCCAGTGATGGCGCTCCCACAATTTCTGGAGACAAGCTGTTCTACTGATCAATTGTTCTCACTGTCAGGAGATTTCTCCCTTTTTTATTTAAATTACATTTATATGCCGTCCTTCTCCGAAGACTCAGGGCGGCTTACAATTCTTGGGATACAACCCAATGCTCTCAGCAATAGCCTTCCTTCCATTGTATATGCCTGCTTATTACTAAGCGGCATTTTTACAAAGTCAGCTTATTGCCCCCAACAATCTTGGGCCCTCAATTTACCTACCCCAAGAGGATGGAAGGCTGAGTCAACCTTGAGCCTGGTGGGATTCGAGCCTGCACTAATTGCAGGCAGCTGGAACTAAGTGCTAGGCATTTAACAGCGTGCACCCCCAAGGCAGTTCTAGGTTGGCTTTTTTTCTCTGCTACACTTCCATAGCTGCTTCACCTATAATGCTAGGGAAGAGAGGATAGATTTCATTTTCAGCTGTGCCCATGGAGGTTCCCACCTGAGGAGAAATCTCCAGAAATAACAGACTGTCTCTCCACCCACCAATGAGTTTCTGAAGGCACAGTTATTCATGAAACACCTCCTTCCTCCATGCTGCCTGTATAGGAGGTTGGACAAAGCCAATATAATGCATGCAACAATGAGGGCAGGGCACTTCATCCCCTTCATCAAGCCTCCCTCTTTCTTTCTGGGCTTTGTCCGGATCCTGATGGAAGAGATCCAATTCAATCCAGACCAATTCAATTCTACATAGAGTTAGAATGCTTTGGTTTGCACCAGCACTGTAACATCTGGAGAACCAGAGCCACATTCCTTCATCCTTGTTGAAAGGTGAATGAACCATCTACTTTCCTAAGATTTCTGCGGTGAGAGCAGGGAGTGGAACAACGGGGGAAAGTTCATCTTCAGCAATTGCCTTGGGAATGATTTAACAGTGAAACTATTAACCAGGTTCCTGGGAGAACATTGTGCAGATTCAGCTGTTCCTTGTCTCTAGCTGCTGCTACTTTTTAACCTTCTGCCTAACCATTCTTGACCCTTTGGCACCACCACCTTGGGTGGAGGAGGGACCTTTGTTCCTCAGCTGCAATAAAAGGTGTAGCAAAGGACAAGGACATCATTAACCACCTGTTGATAAGGATTTGTATCTTAAGCCACTTCCAATTAGCATTATCTCCCTTAATAGTCCTTAGAGGAAGCTGTGCTGCTAGCTGGAGAGAAAGAGGATTGCCATCGCCAGCTGCAGAAGCCACATCCTGGAAGTTTATTTATCAGCAAGATCTCCAGCAATGTCTTCTGTTCTGCTGACATCTTGAGTTTGCTCCAACGGCAGATTTTGAGGGAGTTTGGCATAGTCCATAGATTGCCCTCATTAAGTGGTTACACGCTTTCAGTGCTGGTTACCAACAAGATACAGAATACTTTACTTGTTAAAATCTCACGTGACCGAAGTTTGAATATCATGGGTGTTCGATGGAGTTATGCAACTTAACACTGCTTAGTGCCCCAGCATCACCAAAGCCAACAATTACAAGAAATGTGAATTTGATGATACAATCACCAAGAAAGGAAAAAAAAACATTTTCTGGTTCTGTTAATTGTACTGCTCTCTTAGACACAGACAGGCAAGTCACCAGAGTATAAACTGGCAGCAAACAGCACGTCTTACTGGCGCTGATGATGTTACCTGCTTCGGGTAATGAAACCTCTGCAAGCTCAAAAAGCACCAAGGACCCCTCATTTAAACTCTGAGCTACAAATATTCTCCTTTATTAGGCAAAGGCATGTAAGATTGAAACCTAGGAAACATATTCTATGGAAAAGCAATGCTCACAGTAAAGATGCTGGATGAGAAGCAGGGAAGCACAGGTTCCAGTCTCCCCACAGCCACAAAAACTCATGGAGTAACTTTGCAGCAGTCACTCAGCCCAGCTTAACTCATAGAGTTATTCGTGAGAGGAATAATAGAAGGGAGCTCTAATGTTGTCTTGATTTCCTGAATGAAAGGCAGGATAAACCTGATAAGTAGTTTTTTTTTAAAGAGTTGGGTGATGTAAGCAGAACAAGGGGTGCAACATTACATAACTGAAGAATTATGTCCTGCTTTGTCAAGAAACAATTCTCAAAGCACTTTGAATCTGAGACCCTCCCATTTTGTTCTTTGATCCATTTTTATCTTGCCCTTCCCTCTGAAAAGTTCTGAATTGTCAACTGAGCCCAACTTTCAGATGTGTTGGATGAACAAGACACCTCCCATTAGCCCAATCTCCACAACGATCCTGTATGAGCAATTTATGTCTTACATTTCAGTGTGCAAGGAACAGAGTAGCCCCACTGCTCTTTAGGTTGCACACTGTGATGTCAGAAAACAGCCAGTGGACTGTGGAAGTGGTGCAATTATCTGAGCAAAGCACCTTCACATATGCTCCCACCTGGGTTAGAAATCTATAGAATTCCAACAGATGCCTGAATCAAAACTCCCCATTGCATGCAATTATGCTGTACTGGTTGTGATTTACTCTTGAGTGGCATGACTAACATGACATTAGATCATCCCAAAGGCGTTTTTCAAAAGGCAACTGGACTTTCTTAGGTTGGTTTTTTTTTCCCCCCTGAAAACATTTTGCTTCTCATCCAAGAAGCTTCTTCAGTTCAGATGAGAAGCGAAACATTTTCAAGGGAAAAAAAACTAAAGTCTAGTTGCCTTTTGAAAAGCACCTTTGGGAGAACTATGACCTGGATGATTGAGAATCTTCATAGACATGACATTAGATCATTCTCAAGTCATTAATAATGTCACTTAGTGCTACTCAGCCATAACAGAGCAGATATAAAGCCAGTCCTTATTCCTTTCAGAGTATGAATCTAAAAGCTGTAAGGGAAAATGGCTTGTTGCTTATTATTCCTCATGTGATGAATTCTTCATGACACTAATTAGGGCTAATTATCCTAAAAACAATGTGGTGAAAATGGGTTCTTGAAAACTGCCAGCTAACATAAGATTATTCCTCAAACTTTATGGCTAAGAGCAGATTTTAAGCTAGGTTTTCCTAGCCGTATTCTAACATCCTACCCAGTGAAGGACCAGTAATCACATATATCACAACATAATTCCCAGAAGTGTCTCTCCCCATAACCAAAGATAAGGGGAACTGGTTGTTATCTCTCCATTATATAGAGCAGAATTTCACTTCTCTTTTCCCCTCTAATTTCTCTCTGCTATCAGTTTCGATGCTTAGAGTCTTCCACCATGAACTGTGGCTGCCACTCCTAATGAAGAGGTCAGGATGGACAAAGGGAAGAAGCTATAAATGTTTGAGAACGATTAACAGACCTAGAGACAATCACTAGTGGGGAGAAGGAGGAAGTGATGACTCAGCAGATATGAAAGCAAAATCCGTTTACTCTTTCCTATCACTGCCCTTAAGAAACCCCTTTATGCTTAGGCAACATATTTTGAGGTAAAGTGGCTTCTATCTATACGAAAAGTGAATCCACATACCCACCAAGCTATAGCTATACTATAGCTATACTTGGTGGGTATGTGGATGGTTTTTTAAACACCAATGGTTTATTAATCATTTATTAAATACCAAAGCAGTCAAAAATGATGCACATTAAATAAACATCAAAACCAGCCAAAAATGATATGGATAATAATTATGGAAGCTCACCTCGGGCTAGAGAAATACTGGCACACTGAACATAATCTCAGGGAGTAATTGGAACAAATCATGACCACAGAACACACAAAAACATTAACTGCTACCATCAAGACTATATCTCTCTAAGACAAGCCGAAAAAAAAGGAAAACGAAACTCCAAACCAAACTGCTCAAGCTAAACTCCAGAAGCAAAGAGATATCTGAACCCAAATGAGTAGTCAACACTCCAGCCACCCACTATCTACCACAAAACATATCCTCCAGAAAGACCTCAATTATAATATAGACAATTCAAGTCAGTTAGAATTTTTTGCAGCCTTAGAAGCAGCATTTGAAATCATAAAGATGCAAGAAAACTTAAGGCAGGCAATCATCCCACAGACCAGAAAAACACAAAAGCAGAACCAACTCAAAGCTGAGGAAAGAGAAACCCTCAAAACATAAGGAAGGATGAAACCATCACCATCTTCCCCGCAGGTAAAGGTCAAACCACAATTATCATGGACAAGAGACGAGACATACAAAGAGCCAAATAATTACTGGAGGACTACCTCCCGGTAAATACCAACCCAATAAAGAAACTGGACAACCTGATCAGGAGAATCTCCCACGACCTAACCAAGAAAAGTTAAATAACAAAAGAACAATGGCCCATCAAAAGCTGTGGAGACTGTCCTCTCATACTTCTATAGATGCCACAAAACACACAAACCTGATATATGACTTTGTAGATCCAACCAAAAGTTAGGCACCCATAGCTTCAACTGAGAAACTGAACACCATTTTTTCCCCTTTCTTTCAATCATATCCAATTCTTGGAGATTGCCTGGACACGTCCCTGCAGTCTTCTTGGCAAGGTTTTTCAGAAGTGGTTTGCTATTGCCTCCTTCCTAGGGCTGAGAGAAAGTGACTGGCCCAAGGTCATCACCCTGGCTTTATGCCTAACATGGAACTAACATTTATAGTCTCCCGGTTTCTAGGCAGATGCCTTAACTACTACACCAAGCTAAACCCACAAACACTAAGGAATTCTGAAATTGCTTAGCATTTCGACAAATCAGCCATCAAAAGTCATCCAGAAGCAAACCATATTTATACTCAATTCAAAACAGAAAGTAAAAAAGCGAAGAAGGAAACAAAAAGACCCAAACAATCCCCTCCAGCAGTCAACACCCCAGTAAGCAGGGATTAACACCAGGCAAACAATCAAGCTGAAAAACAACACTTTACTCAAGGAACTACCAAGGAGACGACTATACCTTCCCCAAAAGAGCAAGCTATTCTATGTGTATGTGTGTGTTTTTACAAATAACTCAAGGCTGTGAACATATCCAACACACCTTCCTTCTTCTATTTTTCCCACAACAACTCAGTGAGGTGAATAGGGCTGAGAATGAGTGACTGGCCCAAAGTCACCCAGCTGGCTTTCATGGCTAAGATGGGACGTGAACTGACAGTCTCCTGCTTCCTAGCCTGATGCCTTAACTACTAGACCAAACAGGGAACAGACCCTACATTTATTAGTTGGCACTGATAATATTGCCTAGTTGGGTAATGAAATGTCTGCAAACAAACAAACAACTCAGAGCATCAAGGACGCCACAATTATCAGTTAGTTGGATTCCTAAAACAGAACAGACCATAAACTTTGTTTTACAAATCACAATGGCGGTACACAACAGGCTAATCTAAAATTATTTCAAGCACAGCCCAGTGTATAATGCAAACCTAGCCATAAACTTAATATGTAACACTACACAGCATCTAACTTCAAAGTATTTGACAAATTTTAGAGAACCGGATTCGGTTCATGTCCTTATCCTTGAACCCTAAGTAAGAAAGAAAAGGAAAAAACAATAATTATTTGGGTTCTTTGCAAAGAGGTAGGTATAATGTCCAATAAACACTCTGAATGTAACACAAAACATATTCTACGGGAGCTAGCAATAACTGTTTATAGATTCTATACTAGATAAAGCTTCAGATGATCAATGCATATTTTCTTCACCTCTACAGTGGGGGCACACTTGGGATTTAAGCCTTCAATTTTATTTTATTTTTACATTTTTATAGTATTGCAACATTGTTCTTCCCCTCTCACATTTTACTCTATGCTTTATATCCTTTTTTGCCATGGGAACTTTTCTGCATACTTTAATTGCTTAGTGTATGAATGACTTATATTGGGATATTGTTATGACCTACTGGACAAGAACAGAAACTGAAACAGATGTTTATGGGCAGTTTCTTCCAAAAGAGGGGAATTCTACTGCATCTATGCCTTGTAAGAATTATATAATTGCAACCATTACAATAAAGCTTGGGGGACAGTAGCACAAATTCACATACTCGTGAAGAATCACTTTGACATCACTTTGAAGTGAAACCGTACTCTCTGCCACAAGAAGTTGAGAAATAATTCCCTTACATAACTGCATTATTGTTCTTTATACAATTGCACTAGCTGTTCCCTCACAAATTAATTAAGAGTGCATCCTTTGGGAATCATCACACAAAATATAACAATTCTTTATCCTGCTGCCCATTTAATTTGGGGAATTATGTTAAAATAAGCACACAGTAAGCTAACAAACGTATTTGTGTGTGAATAAACTACCGTTCCAATTTGCTTCCCGACTTACTCACAGGAATGTAGCAATGGGAACAAACTTGGAGCATTTGCAGCATCCAGCTATTGTAAAATTTCAGCTCAACTAAAAGAAAAAGGCCAGTCAAATAACTAGGCAGACTCAATGATAGACTCAAATGACTTGAATGAATTTTCTAGAGAAAAAAAATCCAAGATGTTAATTCAAGTATCAGATAAGTACAGGGCACCAGGGTTCAAAAGCTCATTCATCCCTGAAGTTTGCTGTTAATGGGCTAGAGCAGAGGCCTCCAAACCTGATGACTTTAAGACTTGTGGACTTCAACTCCCAGAATTCCCCAGGATGGCTGGCTGGAGAATTCTAGGAATTGAAGTCTACAAGTCTTAAAGTCATAAAGTTGGAGACCCCTGGGTTAGAGGCTGTGAACTTCATGTTATGTCATCAGACACATTGCTTATTTGGTTCCATGTTCGTGTGATATGTGATCATACAGGTCATTGTAACTGTAAGCCATGCTGTATGGTTCATATCAATATCTGAATCCAGACACTATCTCTCTGCTTATCTGGTAAGAAAGTTATAAGGATCAGAGGGAGGAGAAAGAGAATGACAAGATAGATCTGCCTCTTCAGAATTTGAAGTATTAAGATCAGAAATGAAAGTTCAGTTTGCACAGTTATTTATTAGCTTTGCAGATCTGCTTTATGACTGATAACACAATGGTTTGGAAACATGTCAACTACACCCAATGGTGCTTGCATGCCAATTTAAGTGCATAAGATTCAAGCTGATTTATATTTTAACTGGCCTTTTAAACTTTCTGTATTGGTTGGGGAAGACCAAATAGATTCCCAAGAAGTCAGAATGGCACACACCCCTTCCTTTCTCAATATTTTTTCTCTCTCATTTTATATTTGTATGACATCTTATTTTACAGTTTGGAACTCACTAATACAAAGCAGGTAATCATTACATTCCATTTTTTATCCTATCTTTTCAGTCTACTTGTGCCAACCTGTTCTATCTAGTGTTTGACAATTGGTATTCAGCTATCTAAGGAGATCAAGAGAAAGACAAACCAGCTGTTGTTCCTCATTAATTGGTAACACTGTTTGAACAGATTGTTTTAGATATCTGAAGTAGTTACTACTTGGAGATTTCAAAGACAAATCTTTGACACCAAGGACAATAGCTCAAAAGTACAGTAAAGGACAATGGCCTGAGCTGCAGAATCAGGAAAGGAATGTAGTTTTAGATAAATAGTTTACCAATTTGTCACAGAGACCTTTAGCAGAAGCATATTAACAAGGTAAAGGTATTAAAGGGCACGGCTTGAAGGTAGATTCCTTCCTTTTTGTTCCAAGAAACTTTTGTGGAGATATTTCAAACCAACTCTTATTCTTGTAAATCAAAATTCCTCCTGAATTCCAATGGTAAAAGGCATCACTGCTTCAAACATATGTTTTCTACCAGCTAGGCAGGAGGAGAAAGAAAACTATTTCTCTGGCTTCAAAGTCAAATTAGTATTTCATTAAAAGGTTTCAAGGTTTTAGCTGAAGTATTACACTACCTCTATTAGGTATCTCAACACAAGATCCCTGATCTGCTTGGAAAACTGGCTATGTGGCACTCTCAGCTGGGGAAACAATTTTAGCCAGATTGGAGTCATTTTCAATCAAATTAATTTAAGAAGGATACTAAACAACTTCTAGGTCATTCATGCTTCTTTTTTTTTTGACAAAGAATTGTTATGCAGGAGAATTATTACAAATTTGTATTCAGAAGAAACACATTATTTTCTTATCCCTTGTACTAAATAAAATTCCTTCTTTAAACAGTAAGCTTTAAATCAAGATTTAACTGATGGTTCATTCAGAAAAACACCATTTAAAGAAATCTGATGATGATGGACATTCAGTCCCAAAAATTATCATTAGTTGGGCCTACTGGTTTAAAGCAATGGGTCAAGAGAATCTCCACAATGTCATTCAGACTGTCAGGAAAATTAATCCTAATGTAGCTCTATTTTCCACTGCTCCCAAAGGGGGGAAAGCCCTGTGGTACCCACAACTTTGCTTGTGCTCCGCCTCCCACCCTATAGAACCTGTTTTATCCAATCTAATAATAGGGCCAGCTCATGTAGAGCATGAGCCTGTGAAATGACAGGGCTCATATGCTGTGCGCTTAAATGATGCCAGGTTCAATCAAGCTCAGCAGAGGTGGTATTCAGAAGGTCCTGACCAGTTCTGGAGAACCAGTAGCGGAAATTTTGAGTAGTTTGGAGAATTGACAAATACCACCTCTGACTGGCCCTGTCCCCATCTACTCTCTGCTTCCTGAGTCCCAGCTGACCTTCTTTTGTTGCCCTGCACAGGAGGATGGAGCTGGAATGGAGCTGGGGTGGAGAGGGAATGGGATTTTGCACTATCCTTCCCCTGGAGTGGGGCGGGAATGGAGATTTTACAGTATCATTCCCTTGCCACATCTACCAAGCCACGCCCACCAAGCCATGCCCACAGAACTACTAGTAAAATTTTTGAATCTTACCACTGAAGCTCAGGTATAATAGTAATAATAAACATATCAAATCCAGTCTAAACATCTGACCAACTATAATTTTTCCACTGGTATCGGTGAAAAAACTATAATTTCCAAGTTTCCTGAATGTGATGTGATCACAAAACTGAGAAAAATTGAAAAAAATCATGTTAACATTTTATGGGAGTTTTGCACATACAAATTGATCACTGTCTACAACACAACACAATCCTTACAGCAATACTTGAAAAGAGCAATTTTTGTAGAAGTGGCAATTGTCAAGACAGCAGAATGAAGCAAAAGAATTGGAAAAAAAGTGTAAAACATAGAGATCAAATGATCATAATAGATACATCATGACAAATATCTACAAACCTTAGGCATCTTGTATTTGGTGGAGCGACAAAACAGATTAAATGGATTTTTACAACTAAATATTATAATTGTATATAACAACTATGACAATTACAGATTTGTAAGAAAAACTTTTTTTTAAAAAGGGCATATGTTATAGCTCATGATATTATTTGGGTAATTTCTAGAATATCAAACGTGTGATTGGTTTTGTTTCGTTCTACTGTATGGTTCCTTAATGAATAAAAACAAATAAATAGCAATGCCATTTATAGATCCAACTCATTGGTTATAACACAATGTACAGTTATCCAAATAAGAATAGAAAAGTTATGCCTGAAACCCAGCATTGCTGCTGTCAGTCAACATAGAGAATTCTGCAGCAGACAGACCAGCCTCTTTTTTCAATAGTACTGACTCACCAAATGTATTCATTTAAATATTATTATTGTCAGTCCCTCAAGGTACACCAGACTAGGAAACCAAAGGTCTGAATGCTAAAACTGCTTGTTATTATTATAGTTACAATAACATAATGTTTCAAGTCTGAATATACTTGCTCCACCCATTTCCTCCCTTTGTCTTCCCAAGAACTCCGGAGGATTAAGTGTGAGACAATTTCTTAAGTACCAACAAAGAAGAATATTTGTAGCTCAGGCTTGAAATGAGGGGCCTTTGGTTCTCTCTGAGCTTGATTTTTTTCCTTGCCAACATGTCATTATCCAAACTAGGTAATATCATTGGTGGTAGTAAGGAGTGGGGTTTGCTCTCAGCTTGCTTTGTCAGTGTTGGAGGGGGTAATCTTAGAGATTTTTTGGTTGGGCTGTTTACTGTTGGTTTGCTTTGTAGTTTCTTGATTGGAGTTACCTACTTTGGGTAATGAAATATCTGCAAGGAAATAACCAAGCTCAGAGAGCACCAAAGACCCTTCACTTTCTTAAGTTACATTTCTGCCCTGGACTCAGATTTCTTTTGTCTGAGTGTTGTCTTGGTGAGGCTCTTCCTCATGTTCCTCAAGGCAATTTCTTCTGCCCATCGCAACTATGCACAGGAAAAAAAGGAGTCCTTCCCATTTTCCCTTATTTCCTTTTCCAAAATTATTTAGTTAGAAGAATCTGCAAATCCTGCTAGAGTCCCTGTTTAAATATTTAGATAAATGATCATTTGCGGCCACATATTTAAAATTCCTGAGCAAATAAACATTAACATACTTCTGTTAGTTAGCAATTAGATGTATTTGTGCACTTTAGAAGTATTTAGTGGACACCTTACTTGACCATGATTGTACTCTTACGAGACATACAGCCATGTATGTCTCATGAGAATACAATACATAAACAGAACAGTGTGTGTCACCATCTTGTCTCTATTAAATGTAGCCCTTAAACCATACTTTATAATTTCATTAAGCCAAGTGCCTCTGAATAATCCTGAACAGCCCCCATTTCTGGCTAACTTAAACCAGAATTTGAAATCATGCTAAGTTCAAAAAATTCTGATTTATATAACATCTGAATGAATCATTTGGAGAAAATGTGGTTACATGATCTGAAATTCACGTTATCTTACTATTTAAAAGAAAACATTTTTAAAAATGGTATTTGACATCAGAGAAATTGTCTGAAAGTACTGTGATACTTCTAATCACTGTCAGAAATGTGAAACTGAAGGAACATTTTATCATGTATGGTGTATTTGTAAAAAAAAGTGAAAAGATACTGGATGCTAATAGATATGATGGTACAGAGAGTTTTAAAAATTAACATTCAGATGAAACTGGAACATTTTTTTATTAATATTTACATTTAGCTAGAAAAGGCTAATGGATGATTGGTTTTACATATGGTAACTCAGCAATATGCACAAAAATTAAAAATTAAAAAGCACCAATGGATGCATTGTGAAGATTGCTGAGTTTGCAAAAATGGCTATATTGACTTGTTTGATTTAGGAGAAAACTACAGCTACTGGAAAAAGAAACAGAAACACTTTACAGATTTATTTGTTGAAAATGGATAAAAGCAAATTGTTGGTTTTGGAATTTATTAATTAAAATTTTTTGGTGATATGAAGAGGGAAATTACAATGTGCAATAAGGGAAAGCAGAGATGGTAACTGCTGTATTTGTAACTGCTGCAAAGAAAATTAGAAATAACTGACTTAGGTATTTATTTTTTAGTGTTTTTTGTTATTTTTTGTGTTTTTTGTTACTTTTCTTTTACCTTCTTTTACATTTCCATTATTTTTTAATTTCTTAAATGTTTTGAATAAGAATTATTCATAAAGAGAAAATTATCATGAATAATTAGAAATGGCAATGGAGCACCTTCAAATACAAGCTATATGCTTACTCTTATGTAAGCCACACTAACATGTTGTCAAAATAGGAAAGATGGAAAGGCACACAATTCTGCTTACTTACTGGTAAGGATTAGGTGTGCGAGATCAGTTTTTTTCAACCTCAGCAACTTTAAAATGTGTGGACTGGCTGGCTATGGAATTCTAAGAACTGAAGCCCACCCATCTTAAAGTTGCTGAAGTTGAGAAACACTGTGCTATGTTAAGATGACTTCTGGGACTTTCACCACCCAAAACTGACCATTGGTGACTGAGGCACATTGAAGAAACCTAGTATTGGATAGCATACATCAATTACCAGTGATGCTCAGTTTCACACACATTTCTGAATAAACAATGGCATGCTTTATACAGTAAGCCTTAATGTGGGTTTCTTTGATCTGAGTTCAGCATGTTGTATGAAGCCAGGCTTTGTGGTTTGGAAATCATGGTTTATACAACTATTCCCAACTTGGATGATCTGTACATGCGTGGATCTGAATTTCCAGAATTCCCCCATTAGCAAAGTTATCACTGAGAATTCTGAGAATTGAGGTCCACTTATCTAGAGCATACCCAAAGTACAAGAAAGGAAGGCTGTTGCTGACACAGCTCAATGTATGCACTCAGTGTATGCCATTTTTATTTAAATTATGCATTTATTAATTATAAATGAAATTCAGGGTGGGTCTCAATAACACACGCATTGGAAATATGTTCACACTACACGAACAGGCTAAATGCTCACATACCTTTCTTCCCTTATCAACTTCCAATGTTATAAGAGACCTTGACATTGGAGCAGTGGAAATTAATGCTTGCTGCTCAGCCAGTTGAAAAGTGTACTGTATAAATTGGGGTCCATGAGAGGAAGAGGGATAAGCAGGAAAAAAATTGACTTCTTAAAACTTAGTGACAAGCAGCTATCTTTGCCAGCAGCAAAAAAAAAGTATTATTAAATCATTTACATCCCAGGAAAAGCTTGACTGACTTACTACTGTATCTCTATTCTTCAGTCAGTTCCCAAAAGAATTTAGTAAACTATTTAGCTACCTCTCATAGATCAGGTTTCAAAACCCTAGGTAGTACATGGGCACTTTTCTTAGGGTGTTGCATAACAAAGCTGCATATCCATGGATTTTGTTTACATACAACTGACCTAGCCCATTAAAAGCAGCCCAGGTTAAGAATATGAAGCTTATCACAATCCCTCTTGGGAAGCAGGCCTTCTCAGGAAATGTAGGATTCTGAACCTGCATGAAGCTCTCTTGTGCAAAGTTAATCCTGGACACACGAGAGACATCCAACAGAAAGCAAAAATTCTCAGAAGGACTGTGGCATGTAAGCAGAACTACCTGCTTACAGGCAAATGTGAGTAATTAGTTTTACTTTGTCCCATAATAGCATTGAAGGAGCAGAAAGTAATAAATTCCTGCCTGCTTCCTCAATCTTCTTTTTCAAATGGGAATAAAAATGGGAAGCTGACAGCTCCCAGCTGTGCTTTCTGGGCCCCGCAGAAGACTTCTTAGAAAATAAAAATGATGAGTAGCTGCAGGACATTGCTTTATTGAAAACGAACTGGCATGCTCAGAATAAAGAGAAAATGAGGCAGTAATTTAGGCTTATTATGGGAGGGGTTAAAAATGTTGCAGGGAACAAATGTACCACATTTGCTTTCCTGCAACCTTCTCATAAATGGGTGTTTGTGGGCTAGCTCATCCCCTCCCTAGCAGCCATTTTATGAGAACACCCATAATACACTTTCAAAATTCCAGATGCCTAGCAGCTTCAAACAATCAAAGACCCCTGCTTGTTGGCAATGGCGAGAATCCTCTCCCTTTGTCGTCCCCCCACCCCTGCCAAGAAGTAAACCTTCACTAAGGCAGATTTGACTATCTGCTTCCAGTGATTTGCATATGCTTCTAACCCATCAAGCCCAAAGAGGCAGGAATCAAATAAAAAAAGTACTGTAATGAGATATTATAGGCGGTGTTAAGTTTGCATGAAGAGTCAGATGCAGAGTGCTTCAGTGAAGAGTTTATTAAGTGACTACAGCTTGAATGGACCCGACTTGGCTGGGCTACGGCTGCTTCTTATAGCCAGCAGCCATAGTTGCCAGCCAATCAGAGTGCAGGGTTTTCCCGCACTATTTAAACCAATCCTATTTGACATTTTACAAGAACAATTCAAACTAAACCAATGACATTCAAACCTACATACATAACAGCCCTCCCCACTAGGTTCAGTCCATACCAAACCCCAACCTATCTAATGTATTCTTTTAAATAGGTGGGGCTCTTGCATACGTTGAGACCTTCGTGGTTCAGAAGTTTTAACATTCTCACCCAGTGAGAGAGGAAATGTGTCTGCTGACATTTCCCCACTGGGACTTCCTGTGAAAAAAGACCCTGTTTGATTGTTAGAATCTGGTCTCTCCTCCCAACCCATCTCCAGCCCAATGTCAGCACCCAAGTCAGGTAGTGATGTACAATCTTCCACTTCTAAGGATGGATTTTGGCATTGTGACAGGTTTTGGAATGGTTCCTGTTGTAATGGCTCGTTACACCTGGGGTTGATTCTTGCTTGCTGATTTTCCTCCTGTTCCTCCCCTTCCCCCCTAGAAGTGACATCAGGTGAGGGAACTAGAGAGGAACAAATGCGATGTTCCTGAGAGAACCTGGATCTAAGCTGATCAATGTGCCTGCTCCAGAGGACACCATCCTCTGTTTGCACCCTGTGAGAACGAGGGCCTGTGATTTGAGTTATTTCAGCAGGAATCCATGAAGGTTCTTAGCATAAGGTTCTTAGCATAAACAGAATCACCCACACTGAACGTGTGAACTTTGCTAGTGGAATCTGATGGTGCGTTGGGTGCGTAAGTGGGATGAAGGCGGTCAAGGGGAGACCTAAGTTTCCTACCCATCAACAACTCTGCTGGGGATAAGTTAGTTGATGAGTTAGGAGTGATGTGCTGAACACTAAGAAGTTTTTCAACTTTCTCAGTGATGTCCCCAGGACCTAATTGCTGAAGCTTTTCCTTGGTAAGCGTACCATGCATTCAGCCCAGCCGTTAGCTGAAGGGTGCCCAGGGGCAGTCAGGGCATGTCTGATACCCTGTTGTGCTAGATAGGATTCAAAAAGGTTGGATGTAAATTGAGGGCCATTGTCAGAGACAAGAACATCAGGTAACCGTGGGTTACAAAAGTTTTAAGCTGCTTGATGACAGCATCAGTTGTGGTGGATGCCATAGGGATGACCTCTAGCCATTTGGAATATGCATCTACTATAATAAGAAGGTGTGCCCTCTGGTAGGGCCAGCAAATCAATGTGAATCCTAGACCATGGGCCCCTAGGACATTCCCATTCCTGTGTGGGGGAGAGGTGGGGCAGGCCTGACTACCTGACAGTTGGGACAAGATGCAACCCAGTTTTCAACCATTTTGTCAATACCTGGCCACCATACATAACTCCTGGCCAATCCATCCTTACAATACCAGGATGACCCTCATGTAACATTTCCAAAACCTCTTTTTGCAGTTTTGCAGGAATAACCACCCTGTTACCCCACAAAATACATCCTCTTAATACAGATAATTCAGTTTGCCTGGATTTAAAAGGTTGGGCAAGGTGAGGTAGATCTTGAAAAGGCCAACCTTTCTTAATCCAGCCTATAACAGGAGCCAATAAAGTGTCTTTGGCAGTCTCTGGCAATTTCAGCAGCTGTACTGGAAGCTTGGCAACAGTTTCTAGGAAAAAGGTGTGCACCTCAGGTTCAAAGTCCTCAGTGTGAAAGGGAGTGGGACTCAAGGCATCAGCATGGCCAATGTCTTTGCCAGGCTTGTGGATGAGCTTGTATGAATAAGCAGCAAGAAATTCAGTCCACCTCAGCATTCTTGGTGACAGGATAGTGGGTGTAGGTTTGTCTCCTGCCACAATGCCTAACAAAGGTTTGTGATCTGTGACAATGGTAAATGTTCTCCCATATACTCATGGAATTTCTTGACAGCTGCAACAATTGCCAATGCTTCCTTGTCCAATTGGCTGTAATTCCTCTCTGCTTTGGTCAAAGTGCAAGAGTAAAATGCAATAGGGGCTTCCCTCCCGCTGGGAAGCCTGTGGCTCAAACCCCCAAAGGGGATGCATCACAAGTCAGTACAACAGGCAAATTCTCAGAGAACTGTATCAGTACAGCATCAGATGTGATTAGTCTTTTAATATTGTTAAATGCTGTTCCTTCCTGCCCCAGACCCAAGCAGATTTTTTGTCCAGTAGTCTGTGTAATGGTTCTGCAATGGTTGCCTTCTGAGGTAGGAACATGTGATAAAAGTTAATAAGTCCAAGGACTTGCAAATCTGTTTTGCATTTGGTCTAGGGGCTTCTTTGATTGCTTGAACCTTGGCATCTGTAGGGTGGATGCCATGCTTGTCAATCATGTAGCCCAAGAACTCAACCTTGTCAGTTCTAAGAGTGCATTTTCTTCCTTGACTTTTAACCCCGCTTTCTTGAATCTGGTAAGGACTTCTCTGAGTCTCTCTTGTAATTGAGTGTCATTTTCAGCAGAGATTAACATCATCAAAGTAAGGCACTACCCCTGGCAGTCCTTGGAGCATCCTTTCCATAAGGCTTTGGAAGATGCCTGGTGCCACGCTTACTCCAAACTGTAACCTTTTATTTGAAGGCACCTCTATGAGTCACAATGGTTTGGGCTCTGCAGTGGCATCATCAACTGTTAGTTGTTGATATGCCTGGGCCAGATCCAATTTGGCAAAGACTGTACCCTGCCAAGTGAATGTAATAAATGATGCACCACCACTGGATATGCGCTCTGTTGGGCATGGTTCAATGTCCCCTTATAGTCTCCACAGATTCTTACTGACCCATCAGTCTTGACTGGTGTGACTATGGTGTCTCCCATCTGGAGTGGTCAGTGGGCTCTAAAACTCCTTGAGCTATTAGTTTATCTAATTGTGCATCAATTTTTCCAAGGCAAATGGGACCCTTCTGGGCTTTAAACAATTGGGGCACCTTGGGATCTAGGTTGAAAGTGAGGGGTCCCCATATACTTGCCCAATCCTCACTGAAGACCTCTGGAAACTCAGACTTCAAGGCCTCCTCCCATTCAGTGTTGCTCACGTGATTGATGCCAGTCACGATGCCTAGTGGATTGAACCACTCAAGTCCCAGCAAGCTTGGGCGATCCTTGTCCACGATGGTCAGGGGCAAACGTTTGGTGTGGCCTTTGAACTTCACGTTGAATTCTCTTGTTCCAACTACTGGAATCTTGTTCCTTGGTAGTCTTTAAGAGTGCTTGCTTCTGGAAATGTTTCTTCTGAATGTTTGGGAAGTAGTCTGTGAATAGTGTCCCATGACACCATAGATAAATAGGAGCCTGAGTCCACTTCCATTTGGCAAGGCCTTCCTTCAATTAGTACCTTCACATGTACTTTTCTCTTAAGGTGAAGAATGACCAATGGTGACTGATGAGTTTCATTCTTCCCATTTGCTTCTGTGTTGCCCATTTTCTCACTGAAGTTGTTAGCTTGAATTCTTTGTCAGGAAACTTTCTTCTGTGGGTGGAGTTCTGGATGATTTGCAGACTCTTGCTAGTGACCTCAACGAGGCAGATGGTATCAAGCTTGCATTCAGTCTACAACCTCTGCAGTAAAATCTTGCCTCTTTCTTCCCAGGTCTTTCTTTCCTCTCCATTCTGAGTCTATAAATTCCTTCCTCCACCTCACTACAGTCTGACTCAGAATCTATTTGCTCATAATGAGTTGTTGTGGACTTTTCCACATCAGGATGGCTTGAGGCCTTGTTAATTTTCTTCATGGCTGCTGCTGAGGACTTGGTGGCTTCTGCTGAGGAGGCCTCTTCTATGGCTTCCTTCAAGCGTGATCTTAGGTTTTAATAATAATTTGCTCTGAAGCACCTTGTCTTTGAGGCCTAGAACAAATCGATCGCGCATGGCCTCTTCCAAGTTGTTAAACTCATGCACCCCAATGTCTCTTAAACTTGCCAGTCGTTAACATTTCGCTTTCCCCTTGATCCCGGCGGTAAAACTGTGTCTCTTAATGAGGCACGATACTTGTGTAATGGGCTCTTAAAGCTTTTCTAAATCAGGCCATTCCATTACCTTCCGTCTGCAGCTCCGCCAATGCCTTCGCCATCTTGAAAACTGCGGACGCGTGCGTGAGAAAGACCGCCCTCTTCGCTTCGGAATGTCAGTTTCCCTCCAAATACATTTGGCGATCTGCATATGAGTCCCAGTCTTCTGCCGTCCGGATCGAAAGGGGCTGGGGGTGTTCCGCAGCCATCTCTCTCAGCTTGTTTCCAGCGTCGTCTTCTCTTCAGGAAGGATCCCACCTTAGCCAGTGTTAAGTTTGCATGAAGAGTCAGGCGCAGTGCTTCAGTGAAAGTTTATTAGTGACTACAGCTCATAACAGACCCGATTTGGCTGGGCTGCGCTGCTACTTATAGCAGCAGCGCGGTTGCCAGCCAATCAGAGTGGATTTTCCGCTTTTAAACCAATCATTTCTGACATTTTACAAGAACAGTTCAAACTAAACCAATGACATTCAAACCTGCATATATAACACGCGGTAGCATATTAAGGGTATTTAAGGTTTTTAACAGATCATAATGGAGTCTGTCAGATTTGGTGCTCCAATTAAACAGCCTCTGCTTTGGCTATTCCTACTACAATATTCAGAGGGATAAAAGTATGAATTCTGTATCTTCTCCCAATTCTTCATCAACTTTCCATGCCGCTGCAGCTTTTCCTGTCACTGTGTACTCTCACTAACTCTTGTGTCTATTCAAATCAGGAAATCTGCTATTTGAATGTCCATCTAATTTGAAAAAAAACCGGTTTGATTCAATCTGCACATTCAAATCAAGATGTCAAATCAGGTCATTTTCATTTTGATTTCCATAGTGTGTGTGGGGGGGGTGGGGAGAAGTTTCTCAAATGCACTAAAATCTCCATATCATCTAAACTGATTTGAAGGCATCTATACTTTTTAAATCTCAAAATATCAATTCAGCTTAGATATCGTCTTCACATTGAACAGGCATACAGTTGTATGTTTGTGACTGGAGCTGATATTGGTACTAATAGAACTAGAAAATCTATTCCTGGATAAAATCTACTTACCTGTGTGTTGTTGCTAAGAGTTTGGTTTGATGGCCCATAATCAATCAGTCAATCTATGCTGCAGCCAAGAATGCAGAAGGGGTAAGAATGTAGCAATGGATTTATATTAGACTGAAATCAAGAATGAAGAAGCAGGAATATTTATAAGCCAACTTGGCCAATGCTGAGGTTCAGTGACAGGTCCAAATTTGCAACTTGAGAACTGTTGTTCTGGATGACTGGGATCCCTCCAGTTAATGCCAAATCTGTTCCCTTCCCCAACCTTTTGGACAGGAGTATAGGCAAGATTATGTCTAGTAGGGATTGTGGCAGCTATGGTCCAAAATATTTAAAAAGTACCAGACTGCCTGCCTGTATTAAACATTCCAGCAAAGCTGACTCAAGTCCAAATTGTGTCCTTTCTAATTCCACAGCTGTACATTTTGAACGTCCCTGCTGGCCTTTATCTATATCCATTTCTCCACAAATATGAATCCAGTCAAAGTCAGGTATTCCCTCGCCCCACAGCAGACATTTATGACTTAAACTAATCTAATCAAGCTTTGTATTACAGCACTTATCGCAATCACTTGATTTGTTCGTGGGAAGCCTGTACTTCACTCTTTTCTACATTCCCTATATGTACAGTTTTCCCTTACTTTTTTTTTTCTTTAGGCAAATTACTTCTCTATTTCACAGAAGGTTGTTGCTGGTCATATTGCTCTAAGTCCAGTTTGAGCAATGCTTAATAGTAAACACATTCTCAGTATTGGCCAGAACTCCAAAGGGCCTGCCTTTTAGTTGGTCTACTCACATCCAGGACTTCAAATACCCTAATCCTTTCAAACATATAGGGTCATATGCATATTCCCCTGCATTGCAACAAGCTTCAACAAGTGTTCATATCCATAATTTTTATTGATTGATTGATTGATTGATTGGATTTCTAAGCCGCCCCGTCTCCCTGAGGACTCGGGGCAGCGTACAATCATAAAAACAGTGCAAAATATACAATTAAAAAGAAATTAAATAAGAAACCCAATTTGCAGTCTAAAACAATAAAAACAAACCATTAAAACTCCCATCCCCCCCTCAGTCCAGGTCAACGAGTTGGAACAACCATGTTTTTAAGCCCCGATGGAAAGAGCAGAGGCCACCTGAAGCTCCAGGGGCAGTTGGTTCCATAGGGTGGGTGCTCCCACAGAGAAGGCCCTACCCCTAGGGGTTGCCAGCCGACATTGTCTGGCTGACGGAACCCCAAGGAGGCCCTGTTTGTGAGAACGCACAGGACGATGGGAAACAGTTGCTGGCAGCAGGGTCTCCCGTAAGTATCCCAGTCCTAAGCCATGAAGGGCTTTATAGGTCAACACCAGCACCTTGAATCTCACCCAGAGAGCAACTGGTAACCAGTGCAGCACCCGCAGGAGGGGTGTAACATGGGAGTATCGGGTCACTCCCATCACAACCCGCGCCGCTGCATTCTGGAGAAGCTAAAGCCTCCGGGTGGTCCTCAAGGCCAGCCCCATGTAAAGAGCTTTGTAGTAGTCCAGACGGGAAGCAATGAGCGTATGAGTGACCGTACGTAGGGCATCTCAATCCAGGTAGGGGCGCAACTGGCACACCAGGCGAACCTGGGCAAATGCCCCCCGGCCACGGCTCCCACCTGCTCCTCCAAACTGAGCCGTGCATCCAGGAGGACGCCCAAGTTGCGCACCCTAAGCCTCCTTTCAAGCAAAATCAGAAACAGAAAGCAGCACAAGAGCAAAGTCTTGGAATATAAAGGGAGTTACTATTGACCTGACAATGGTCTAATTGCTGGTTTTATTGGCAACTTTTCTTTTGATTGCTTCAGTTTTTAAAACTCAATTTAATAGTTTCAGTGGATTGCTACATTTGTTTTGGGAGCTATCTCAATGAAGGTTCATATATCAAAAGACCGAAGCCTATCATCTCTCCCTCAAAAGTTGATTGTTAACAGGGGAAGTCACAAAATGCATCAGTATAAATCTATAAGCAGACATATATCAGGGGACACACTTTCGATTTCCAAGATAAGAGAAATGCTTCTCAGTCAAAATTATTTTAATAGGATTTTAAAGTAAAAGAGCAGTTTTATCATTATCTTCTTATATATTTGGAGGCTGTAGAGAAAACCTTTTTATATTAATCCATGTTAAGTATCAGTTTAAAAAACTTGTGAGGCCTTGATAGTTGAATGAGCATGTTGGTTCCTAGAGTATGATCTCCTAAAGATATAATGTATGGTTTATCCTTAGGAGAGGCTAAGCTAGTGGATATAGCAAACACAGCCTTTTTAGTTACAGCAACCATTGGTTGAACCTTCTCCCCAAAGTCAGCTTAGCTTCAAGTTTCAGCAAGTTGACCAAGCCATCTTCTTCCTCAGGTTGACATAAATGGGTCGTGACCAGCAATACTTGGTTCTACATATCCTGCAAATAAATCTACCTCTCAGATCAGTGGAACAGATTTAATTTCTCTATAAATCAATCCAAAAGATATAAAAGCAGAAAAGATCTGAGCTCACTAAATTATCTAGGGAAATGAAAAAAAATTGAACAGGTTTATGTTTAAAAATGGGGAGGAAAACAAGATTCAGTTTCAGTTTCAGCCTCTTGTTCAGATAACTGGGTTTCTTTTTTCCTACCCCTCTGATTTTAAAACTTCAAAGTTCTCTGTGTCCTGCAGGGCTCAAGATGGGGCCAGTTTCATTGAGACAATTAAAAATTCACCAAATGTTTAATACCAGGTTATGGTAGCTCAATAAGCAGTAAGTACTTGATTTGATTTATTCTATGCCTTCCAGAGTTTAAGAAGTGTGCAGGAAGGTGCTCATTATTTTTAAAGCTTTGTTTAAAACAATTAATGAGTTCATCTTTTGATTTAGCAAGGTAGCAAGGGAGGAAAGAAATTAGCATACATGAACCTAAGGTGGCAGTCCCATTTATCACACAAAAACACCTTTACTTTTGATAGAATGCGATGACATAATGAAGTAAAATAAGGTGACCTAAGTACATTTGTGCAGTAAAGCACCCCACGGTGATTTAAGTGGAAGGCAACACCCCATTTTTTCTAGTATCTTCTGAGAAAGATAGCCTTTTTTAAAATAACACATACTCCCTCGAATTTGGAACACAATTCCCAAATGAAGCTTTGGCACACCTGGGAATGAAGCAGATTGAAGGTTGGTCCAAGGGGATTTCAGCTTTGATGTGTACCATTAAAAAAAAAGTTTTACAGGGGAGGCGGAGTTGTTACAAAGAGTACCAGGCACCACTTAATCTCATCATTCAGGTACAGGGGAACACTGACGCGAACAAGTAGCGAAGCCCAAATTCTTCGAACGTTCTTTCCGCTTGGCTGATCTAACACTGGGAGACGTTGACAACGCCCCCTTCCCCGATCTTTAAAAGAACACCCCGAACTCGATGTGGGCCGCTGGATCACAGGAATGCCCGGTTCTCTTCCCACGGGGGGTATCTCTGAAGTCTGAAAAGGCAGCAGACACCCGAGATTGGCCGGGCTCACATTGCACAGCCTCGTCTCCTACATTTTTCATCCGAAGTCTGCTTTCAGCTTCTCCGCAAGCCCCGAGGCGTGGGCTCCGCTACGCAACCGCGCGGCTACCAGCAGGACTCACGCTCGGCTTTCACCCGGCGGAAGCTACCCACAGCTTTCCAACAACGAAAAAAAAGATAACCCGGATCGGGGTGGCGGGGGAAAGAAAGGGGCACAACAGAACTTGTTGCTTTCACTTGGGTTGCTCTCCCTCCGCCGCCGCCTCCTCCTCCTCCCTCTCCAGTCAACATGGCTACTCTTTGCTTTTTAAATAGTAACGCAGTTTGTCGATCACAACAGAAACAACCTTCTCTATATCGCACCAAGGGGATTTACAGATCAAGAAGGGGTTGGGACAATGGGTTGGCCATTGATCAACAAACGGCGAAAACTTTTCATTCGCTCCTTCCTACTACTTCTAGGCGCATCTACTTGTCCTGCCAGATCTGCTTGGGAATACACACTAAACAGTTGTTAACGTGCTTTCCTGGTTCTTCCCGTGAGTAATCCTCGCCCAACCCACTTAATTGTATAATTAGCCTAGTTTTCCTTTATTCCTCCCCCCACACATCTAACAGAGATTTTGTGCCTTTTTTTAGCATAGTGATTCGCAGAAATTCAGTGGGGTGTACGGTAGTTCCGCCGGCCACCGCAGTGCCACGTTCGGAAAACCTCACGCAAAGGGGGCGGGGGGGGGGGAAACAACCCCCAAAAGGTGAGCCCCGACCGGATTCGGTGATGGGAAGTCCTGGCCAGCTGAATTTCTGCCTTGCGCGTTTGCAGATCACCTTTCGACCTCCTGCATCGGTAACCCCCCACCCCAACCCACCCCGGAATGACACCTAGACTTTTACCTGCTGGCCAGCGTGATGGTTTTCCTCTCTATCCGCTTTCATTTCGTTCTCCTGGTCCTGCCGGGCAGCCTCCTGCTCGCCGCTCCTCGCCTCGGGTTTCTCCGGCAGCCCGCGAATGAACTCTTCGCGGCATTGGAGGCCCAGCTGCTGCAGATGCTGGTCGGTCTCCGAGTCTACTACCAGCAAGCGCACCGACCCGGGCGAATTTCGGATGCGGTTCACTACTTGCTGGTGACTTTCCTTCTCTACGTTGTCTCCGTTCACTTCTATCAAGCGGTCCCCAGCCTTCAGACCGGATTGCTCGGCCGGGGAATCGGGCTCCACCAACCGGATGAACTGGCCCGTTTTGCTCTTCTCCCCGTGTAGATGGAAGCCGTAACCGTTCGGCCCTTTTTCTGGGCAGCACAATCGAGGCAAGAGCCGCGGTTCGTTCCCTCCCCCGTTGTCCATGCTTCTCCTTCGGTGGATCAAATGTCCCAAGAACCTCAAAGAGGAATCGAAAGCGTTCCAAGTTACTTGAAGGATGCAAGGTCTTGGGAAGCGAGTAACTTCGAGGGACTAGCTTAGCCCGAAGCACTCCGGCAGTCCTGCTTCAGAGCGGCAGCAGGTGTTCCCCAGGGCGGGCCCGGAACGATTTGAGAGCAACAGGATCCCGATTACGAATATATTAAGAAGCCTCTTGCTCCGCCAATCACATTAATCGGCGTCTGAGCGTTCCAGAATATCATTGACTTTGTACCAAGGGGGGCGGGCACGCTGACGACTGATGTCGTTGGACCAATGACATTCGGGAGAAAGGAGTTGCAAGGCGCTAAGCACGCCTCTCGAAGGCGAAGGCAAATCGGAAATGGGAACGGAGGCGGAAACATGCAAATGAAACCCCGCCCCTTGGTCTTCACTGTATCTCTTTATTGTCAGTCCAGGTGGTACAAACCCCCCCACTTTCTTCCAGAAGCCCGGTTGCTGTTTAGAGTGTCGATACTATCTTAGAAGGTAAATATGAAATTTCTTTTATGAAAAACAGCTGTTTTTGTACGGAAAACAGAATTTCGCGATCGACTTCGATGGCATGTAAACCTCAGTAAGTTTAATTACATAAAATAAACTTCCCAGTTAATTGAGGACACAGGTGTACCTTTCCAAATTAAGCTCGGGGCGGTCTCACAATGTATATCTACTTACCTGGGAAAGAAAAGAACAAGGAACTGGACACGGTACCACGGAAATGACTTTCGGCCACCTCAAATCGAACACTCGATCGCTGAAAAGTCTGTTTTGGAAGCTCCGTCATGGGGAATCAAGCTTGTTTTATCCTAAATAGATACAGACATCTGCATGCCACAAACACCTTCCAGTATCTCAAATTACACTCCCAGGGATAAAGCCGTATGAGACAAAATGGATCTTATTTAGTCCAAAGCTGATAAGACCATTTTAGCTAATGTTTCTACTACTGTAAATGGAAAGGTAGTTCGAGTCTCTGAGTCACAAATGTAAGATATCTGTATAGGATCTCTCACAAGGCTTTCCGGAGAAACTCTTGCTCACTGGTGTTTTGTTTGGAACTCCAGTGTTCTTTTCATATATTTTATGTATTTTGTGGGTGCCTTGGAATCAGTCTTGTCTTTGGCAATTGCCTGGGCAAAGTCTCTGCAGTTTTCTTGGCCAATTTTTTCAGACATGGCTTGCTATTGCCTCCTTCCTAGAGCTAAGGGAAAGTGGCTGGCCTAAGGTCACCCAGCTGACTTTGTGACTAAGGCAGAACTAACACTCAGCCTCCCAGTTTCTAGTCAATACTTCTACTACTACAGCAAACTGCCTCTGCATTGTATTTTAGTATATAATAAATACAGATAGTCCTTGACTTCCATCCATTCATTTAGTGACTGTTTAAAGTTATGGCAGTCCTGAAAAAAATGGGCATACAACCAGTGCCCAAAGTTACATCCATTGCAGCATCCCTGCAGTCACATAATTGCAGTCCAGGCATTCAGGTGCTCAGCTTATGATTATAACATCACAGGGAGTTGCAGTCAGGTGATCACATGTGTTAAGTTTGCATGAAGAGTCAGAGTGAAGAGCTTCAGTGAAGAGTTTATTAAGTGACTACAGCTCGAATGGACCCGACTTGGCTGGGCTACCGCTGCTACTTATAGCCAGCAGCCGTAGTTGCCAGCCAATCAGAGTACAGGGTTTTCCCGCACTATTTAAACCAATCCTATTTGACATTTTACAAGAACAATTCAAACTAAACCAATGGCATTCAAACCTACATACATAACAACATGGCTTTTTTTACCTTCCCTGCCAGCTTCACACAAGCAAAATTAATGGGGAAGGTGGCAGGGATTGCAAGTTGCTCTGGTAAATCAATCCCACTTTTTCTCCCGTCCAAAGCACCTATTTGTGCATGGCTTACATAGACCCTCTCCTAAGTTTTGTGTGATCTGTGTTGGCCTTCCCAGCCCCCCAGCCCTATTCACTCATGACATCCCACCCCCACCCCACAGCAACCCCAGGCACTTTACCTGGGACTCCTGCCTCTTTTAGCTTAACAACCCATACACCTCGGGCATACAGCAGCAACTAGGACTGCAGAGATGGTTGTCACTAAGTAATGCAGTCATGTGACAAGTTGCTTCATGACCACATTGCTTAACAATGGCAGTCCTGGTCCCAATTACCATCATAACCCAATTATTACATGGGGCTGCCCTTGCAAACTACCCGGAGGTTACAACTGGTGCAGAATGCGGCCGCGCGGGCTGTGATGGGACTATCCCGATACTCCCATGTTACACCCCTCCTGCATGACCTGCATTGGTTGCCGGTTGCCTTCCGGGTTAGTTTCAAGGTGCTAGTAACAACTTATAAAGCCCTAAATGGCTTGGGTCCAGGGTACTTGGGCGCCTCCTGCCAGCATCACATTCCGATCGCCCTGTTCGCTCCCACAGGAGGGGCCTCCTTAGGGTACCGTTGGTTAGGCATTGCCAGCTGGCAGTTCCCAGGGCTAGGGCCTTCTCCGTGGGAGTGCCCACCCTTTGGAACCAGCTCCCCATGGATCTCCGTTTGGTCCCTGATCTCCGCTCCTTCCGCTGGGACCTGAAGACTTGGTTGTTTCAACAGGCTGGCCTGGAATGACCCGGGTGGAGTGTTTTAATTGTTTTAATTTTAAGGTTTTAAGGTTTTATTGCTTATTTCGACTTATTTAGATTTAATTTGTTTTTAGGTGAATTCTATGTAAATATTTGCTGTTTTATTGTTAGCCGCCCTGAGTCCTTAGGGAGAAGGGCGGCATACAAGTCAAATAAATTATTATTATTATTATTATTATTATTATTATTATTATTATTATTCCATGTATAAAATAGCCATCAAGGACTAGGTGGATAAACCCATATTTAATTGCTATCTCAGCCATGGAAGTTCTCTAGGTGCCTTTGGACCAGATAATCTTTTTCAGCCCAACTTATCTCACAAGGTTTTTGTGTGGAAAAATTGGAGGAGGGACTCCCCCTTGTATACCACCTAGAAATCCTGGAAGGAAGATGGGCTATAATAAATAATGAATATTTTCATCTCAAATCATTAGAGAAGGCCTGCCTTCTGTTCGTCTTATCCATCTCAGCTTCTCCTTTCTGATCACCAGCTAATAGCTCTTGGGCATGCAACCTCTTTTTATTTTAAAGTCCAATTATTATAACATGGCAATAATTTGGAGGCCAAGAATGGATTGTTCTTGGGGAACCCGGAACTTGGTTTCTAGTTTCCTCTTGCTGGCTGAATGCTAAATGACTTAAGGCCTTCTTAAGAGCCTGCATCTCCTACTAAGAAATTAGGGTAAACAAGGAGCTGATCCTTTTTTTGACAAGGTAAGAGACATTTTCTCAGGCTGCAAAATACAGTTGTGTTTGATCCCCACTCTTTAAGAAATTCATAAAGCGACATCTTTCCTTTGAGGGGTAATCCTTAAAGCCACATCTCTCCTTTAATCCACCTGTTTGACTTTTTATTATGTTGTTTTAAGTTTTGTTATTTGGCATGACACTCATCAGAGTAGAAAGAGCACAAATCAGACATACACATACATTCATGGGAATTTCTCAGAGATTGACCTCATGACTTCCTAATCTCAGTCTAAGGATTTCCTGCAGCAGGGCTTTTTCTGATAGCTGAATCTTACTCTGAGGACAGTTCAGTGCCAGCTAGGTCGTCCAATGACCCTCACTGCTTCAAGTCACAGGATATTATATTGGAGCAATATTAGTACCTAGGAGGTGAGCTCAATCATCTAATTTCCCAAGAAACAGCAAAATTATATAGGAAAATACAATCTGTAAAACAATCCTTTCTATATAGTATTCAAAACTAGAAAGTTTATAGCAATAGCTTAAACAGAAACTAAATTGTTTATTGACTGAATAATTAGATAATTTACAGTAGATTGTATCTCTCTTCATTTCTGACCTCCCTCCCTTTTTTGTATATCATAAAAATAAAAAGACTGGGCTGCATCTACACTTTTGTGTATCTTGAAACATCTGAGCCCATGCACCAATTAGATCTTCTGTACTAGCAGGAGTCAGTTTAAAGGAAATCAAACCAGTTAAATCAATCTGAGTCTTCCCTACCTCTCCAGGAAACTATCCTGTCCTCTAGCCCCTTCATAGACTTGACATTCCCTGTTCACCCAGAATTGAACAGTTCTGCAAAGGAAAGCTGAGTTGGTAGTGGCTATGAGCACAGGAGCATTGCATCTGGACCACAACAATCAATGTGATCCTTAAGTGAGTGTCAAGAGTGTGGTGATTTTTGTCTCTTTGTTTCCTTCTAGTGGAAGTCTGGATTGTTGCAGAAATTCCAGAAAGCCCAGAAATTCATGGGAATTTCTCTAACTCTAGTTGAGAACTTTCCATCTTTTGGCCTTCAGATCTTGCAGCATGGGAAGAAGTAACAATATCCTGTCTGTCTGTCTGTCTGTCTGTCTGTCTGTCTGTCTGTCTATATCATCTAATATCTATCATCTATCTCTCTCTCTCTATCTCTCTCTATCTCTATCTATCTAGAAACTGCCCATCTTCCTCACAGTTTTTCTACTTCAGCCCCTTCTCTTGGTTCTGTCTGGCGGAGTGGTCTGCTCCCTTAGTTTGCCCTTGGAATAGTTTAATGGAATGACAGCATATTTTTTGCCCCATACTTACATTGTTTTTCAACTTCCTTGCTCAAACTAGTATAAAATGTTTGAACGTCTGCTATTCTGTTCTAGTCCTGAGAGCTTAGGCTTTGAAATATCTGAATGGTTTCAGTTTTACTTGTGAAAATGTCTTGGTTTGTGAGCGTTCTTCTTTACCCAGTTCTGTCTGGCAGGTGATGCTGCAGGAAATGAGGTCAGTGTATGCCGGGTTCCCTGGCGTTCACCCTTAAATCCATTCCATCTCATTAGCACATCAGTCTGCAAATCTTTCTGTTGGAAAGGAGCTAAGTTGATACTAATGCTGTTACTTTACTTCTGTATTGTATTGTTCTTCCCTCACCCCGAGTAGATTACATGAGAAAAAAGATTAGAAACAACTAAAATGTGCAATAGTTAAAATTAATAACACCACACTGTTCCCTTTCAGAGGAACTGCCATGCAGAAAAAGAAAGGAGAGGGAAATAATAAACTAAATAAATTAAAGACATGAGGTAAAAAAAATGGGAAACATGCCTAAAAGTCATAATGGGATTAGGCAGCTTTAAGTTTAACAAAAGCAAGCAAGCAATAAATAAATAAATAAATTTAATGTACACCAACAGTATTCACTAAATCTCCCCATGTCTTTTATGTTTGCAAATTGTGCTGGCTTCCATTATGTCCATGTTGCTTCATATATTGTGTTTTGTTTCTTAAATGTCTCACCTCTCTCTTTTTCAAGACCTCACCCACTCATTAATATCTGTTTTCCTCTTGACCCACTCTTTTTCCCCACATACTTGTTTTGAAATTAGTTTCTCCTTCATTCTCTTAATTGCTTTGGGAGTGGGAAAAGTTGTTAAACCACTGGATTGTCTGCCTTAACAGACATGTTGGCAGAGGGAACATCTCTATTTTGTTGAGTTCTCATGAAAAATCTCTGGATATAGAATCAATTCTCCCTTTTTAAAAAAAAATCTGCCTCAGTGGTGGTCAGCAATTCTCCTGTACTGATACACAGAAAATTCCTGTAATGAAAGAAATGAAATTCCTTTGTAGCTGTTTGGGCCTTTGTTGTGTTATTGTCTGTTTGCATCAGTCAGTGGCATCCACTCACCTGATCTGAAGGTGCTTTCAGGGCCTTTGTACTGCTATCCATTCCAGTTGGTAATTCAGCAGTGTTGACTCATAATATATCTACATTCTTTGCCCTGCCTTGCCCTGCTTGAAGGTAAGCTCCCTACCCATTAGGCTGGACTAATCTGATTTCCAGATGGCTCTTTTAAATCAAGTGCTTCTTGTCTGGATTACATCAAAAGGCCAACAGGCTGAGAAATTACACATCAACAACAGGTAAATTTTGTTGCTTATCTTCAATCACCTTCCCTTAATGCTTCATTTGTTTGGCTCCAGCACTTGTTGGGCCTGTCTTAGCTCTAAAGAGTAGACTGTCCAAGTTGATGCAGATAAGAGCTTTTTTTCTCTTGAAAACATCTGGATTCCATGGAATCCCTTTCCTCCTCTTTGCAATAGTTACTACATGCTGACATGCTGAGACTTCCCTAATTCTAGATGCCTTTCCATCTCAGTTTGAGTAAAATTACTTCTTAGAAAGGCTTGTCCAGATTTCTTATTATCTATGCAACATTTAGCTGTTCTCAAATGCTAATCTGCCTTATCTTGCATGCTTTATCTTCTTATAAAGTGTGTGTGCGCATGCCTATGTGTATGGATGAGCATTTGTCTCTCTCTCTCTCTGTATAGATATGGTATACACATACACTTAGGCACGCCTGTGCACACACACACACACAAACTAGTGGCAGTTTGTTATAAAAAAATAAGAAGCATTTTTTTTCAAAGTGTAGCCAACAACAGAAAAATTTCCTAATGAATGTGCATGTTGTACACCATAGAATGTTCAGCAAGATTGGTTGCAATTATCCTGTTAGTGATGCAAAAAAAGGATTTGGAGATAAATGTATCTTTTGTTTTGGGACTTTTCTTCTACTTGTTATACGTTGACATTGAAAATCATACAAATTATTTTAGAGCTGTTGATGCTTGTCAAGGCTGCCTACTAGTGTCTTGACATTATTTCCAGTATTTGGAATCTACTAAGAATCAAGAATTATTGATCCATTGTGCAAGAAGCAGTATAACTATAATAATACGTAACATGGGATGGATATATATATGTCTGATTTATAGTAGTTGCATTTTGCTTTTTTCTTGTCCATAATTTTTTTTTCAGTAGAAGCATGAAAAAGAGGACTTCTAAGCAAATGTTTCTTGTTTTGTCTGTAACAAGTTAAAAGCATTTTGTTCGTTGTCATGTTATATATGGTGTTAATAGTATTACAGTGTAGAACATTTGATTAATATCTTTGCATCATCCAAAGATTAATTTGATATTGATATTTTTAGTTCTTATCATTTAAAAAGGCTCCATATTTCCTTTGTGTGATTTATCATGCCAGCATTTAATTGTCTGCCTTATTGTCTTGATTTACACTTTAATCTTAGCTCTTCATTTTTTTAATATCTCAAAGAAATTACTCAGATAGCCAGGTTCTTTTACATGCATAAAATGCCTGTATGCATTTTAAATAAGCAACTTCATTTTCAAGCAACTTGTGTTATTACTGAATAATATGCATGAGAAAACCCTACCTCAAGATTTAAAAATAAAAAAAATTAGCAAGCATACATTAGAACATGATCTAAGATCTGACAACAATTTTGAAATAAATATGTTAACTCAGTATCTGGAAGAAAAATGCCATTTGCTTTGGATAGAACTGCAAATACTGTGGGATCAAACAGTGGATAACTGCTGCCAGCTGTTTTAAATAATTATTAGCACACTAAATTTGTTCCCATTATTTCCGATATTTCTTTATAACCAACAATTCCTGACCTTCTTAAGAGGGTCAGTGCAACTGTAATGTTTAGAATATACAGTAATTGCTCTCAAAGAATCACTTGGGAGAGAGAATGGACAGCTCTAACTACTTGTTTTTATTTGTAAGGAAGCACATAAAGCTGAAGCCTATATCTTTTGTGTGTACGTGGCTTTGAGTCAGTTTTAACCCCTGGCAACTGCCTGGATGATTCCCTGCAGTTTTCTTGGTGAGGCCTTTAGGAATAGAATAGAATAGAATAGAATAGAATAGAATAGAATAGAATAGAATAGAATAACAGAGTTGGAAGGGACCCTGTAGGTCATTTAGTCTAACCTGCTCAAACAGGAGACCCTAAACCATTTCTGACAAATGGCAGTCCAATCTCTTCTTGTAAGCCTCCAGTGATGAATCTCCCTCAACTTCTGAAGGCAAGCTGTTCCATTGGTTAATTGTTCTCACTGTCAGATAATTTCTCCTTATTTCTAGGTTGAATCTCTCCTTGATCGTTCTCCATCCATTGTTCCTTGTCTGGATTTTAGGTGCTTTGGAAAATAGAGTTCACCATCTCCTGGTTTGGGAGTGGGGGCTAATATTAAGGCCACAGTCCAACTGTAGCTAGCTTCATTTGTAACACCACCATACACCATAAACCAGAATCCGTCATTGCCTCCTGTATGTGTACATTTTTGCCACACAAGTGTGGCATCTGATTGGCTCCCACCTTCTTACACAAGAGCTTCAAAATCTGGTTCTGCCAGTTGCCCTGGAGCTCCAATGAGGGAATCTCATGCTTGAAGTAGTTGAAAGATTAATAACAGACCCACTTCCCCCACCACCACATCTGATACCCTCCCTACCCAACTTTTAGTTACAGTTGATAACTTATACTTCTATAGTATTTTATTTGTGTTATATACATGATTTGTATAGTTCTATCCTTTTTAACATTGTAAGCTGTCCAGCTTACTGTGGCAAGATGGGTGGCAAACAAATTTAATAAAAAAATAATAAATAGGCACTGTATTTTTGAATATATAATACAGAATGAGGCTTTGATTTGGTACTAACATACCACTACTATTGTTTCTCAACCTTGCAGCTTTGAGATATGTGGACTTCCTTCCAGAATGGCCGACTGGGGAATTCTGGGAGTTGAAGTCCAGCCAACCTAGATGCCAAGGTTGAGAAATGCTACTATGGATTGATGGGCAAAGTACAGGCCCAAAGTACATTCAACTTCCTCCTGCTGCTTTTTTTCCAATGGATTTCTTACTATGTTGTTGAACCTGCCTGTGGGATATTGTAGAGATCCAGTTTGTACCTTCTGAGTCAATCCATAATTTAAAAAATTCTGGGCATGGGGTGGGTGTATAGTGTAGCTGCTTTTTTCCAGAACATTTCCAAGAATAGCTCAGCATATTAATACCTGGAATATAATCACATTGACTAAAGAGAGGCTTTTTAAAAAAAATGTATAAAATGTATACAAGTTGTTCATTCATATGGTATGAAAAGAGAGATTTCTTTTTTTGGCCTCTTGAACAAATTGTCCTCTTGGGAAAATATTGCTGGCTTGATAAGTCACTAATTCCACCCATCTCCTCCTCAAACAGATTAGAGAAGAAAAGAAGATAAAAAGTCACTGATAGGAGGCAATAACTAGCATTGCTGAGTTATTCTGATCATTAGGGCAGATGCTGAGATCAGGCAAGGCCATAATCCATAATTGTACTTCGTTTGGTTTTGTCTTAATATGTTACATAAACCTACTCATTGCACTTTGCAAATTAAGGTGCATGGACTTGGATTTGTGGGAACATAGCCAATTGCAATGATTTCATAAACCAAGGATTTAGCCCTCTGGGACAAAATTCCTCCCCTGAGATCTGGTTACCCCCCTCCCCCACCCCTGTCCTGCTATTCTTTAGAAGAGACCTTCACCCAGATCTTTGGCAAGGAAGAGTGACAACTCTTGTTTCATCACACTTGCTATTTTTTAATGTTTAATCTGTATTGAGTGCATTGTAATTTCTTTTATGGTTGTGAGCCATCCAGAGTCATTGAGAGTTGGGTGGCATACAAGTTTAATTTTATTATGATTGGTTGCACAGTCAGCCAGACAGTTAGACTGGATTTGGCATGTTTTATCCATCTAATGAGTTCTTCCCAAGGACTTGGGTCAGGTAAATGTTTATTTTTATTTTATTTATTTTATTTGTCAAACGCTTACAATATAATAGAAATAAGAATAAACATAAGTACATGAAATAGGAACTAATAATTGGGTACAATAGGACAGGGATGGTAGGCATGATTGTGCGCTTATGCACACCCCTTACAGACCTCTTAGGAATGGGGTGAGGTTAATAGAGGTTAGATTGAGGGTAAAGGAGTGGGGGTTTGAGCATGTGACAACAGAATCAGGTAGTGAGTTCCAGACATTGACCACTCTGTTGCTGAAATCGTACTTCCTGCAATCAAGTTTGGAGTGGTTTACATTTAGTTTATATCTGTTGTGTGCTCTTGTGTTGTTGTGGTTAAAGCTGAAATATTCATTAACTGGTAAGACATTGTAACATGATTTTATGTACTATGCTTAAGTCCAATCTTAGCCGGCGTAGTTCAAGGATGTCTAAGCCTAGAATCTCAAGTCTGGTGGTGTAGGGTATTCTGTTGCGAACAGGGGAGTGTAGTACTCTTCTTGTAAAATACTTCTGGACTCGTTCAATTGTATTAATGTCTGATATACAGTGCGGATTCCAGACAGTGGAATTGTATTCAAGTATTGGTCTAGCAAAGGTTTTGTATGCCCTAGTTTGCAAATCAGTATTACCAGAGGAGAAGCTTCATAAGATTAGATTTACAACTCTTAAAGCCTTTTTGGCAATGCTGTTACAGTGAGCTCTGGCGCTTAGGTCATTTGATATGAATACTCCAAGGTCCTTGACAGAGTGAGGGTTGTCAGCAAAGTCATATCTGTCTAGCTTGTATTTGGTGTATTGATTTTTTTTTACCAATGTGTAGGACAGAGCATTTGTTGGTCGAGATTTGGAGTTGCCAACTGTTTGACATTCAGACACATAATCAAGGACGCTTTGAAGGATGGTAGCATTGTCAGTGGTGTTGAATAGTTTTATGTCATCAGCGAAGAGGACGCAGTTGCTTTAAGGTGATCACAAAGGTCACTTATATAGAGTGTAAAGAGTGTGGGTCCTAGAACCCTCCCTTGGGGGACACTGCTGTTAACTGGTGCAAGGTTTGAATATTGTTGTTAAAGGTATCATCATAAGATGTAAGCAGTTCCAAGTAAACCTATCTTTTGCAGTTGACTGATTGTGATTTGGTCAATGCCAATAGTATTCAAGTGGTGCTCCAAATGTTTAGGGATTGCACCCAAGGTATCTGTTTCGTACTATTATGCGTATTGCATATCTTTTTGCCACAGTCATTCTACTTCTATTTGCAGGTCTTTGTATTCCTCTATTCTGCTGTTTCCAAGTACAACCAGGTCCATTATCCAGACTTTTTTTGTCTTTCTTATAGAGAATTGTTAAGTCTGGGGTGTTATGTGGCAGGTGCCTGTCTGCTTGAATTCTAAAGTCCCAGAGCAATTTAGCTTTTTCATTTTCTTTGATTTTCTCTATTTTATGAACAGATAATACAGAAGGAGGCTTGCTTGCAGGCAAATGATATTTCTTGCAGATTTTCCAGTGTACCATTGTTGCTACTTTGTCATGCCATTGCTTGTAGTCAGTCTGTGCCATTTTCTTGCAGCAGCTTACCTGGTGGTCCACTGTTTCTTCAGTTTCTTTGCATAGGTGGCACTTGCTATCTTCTCAGTTCTGGCTTTGTATGCATTTGTTCTTAAGGCTTGTTCTTGTGCATCCAGAATTAGTCCCTTGGTCTGCTTCTTCAACTTTGTTATTATCTTCATGAAGCCGCTGGGTGAGATCATCCATGGTTTTGGGGTGAGGTATCACCAATATGCGGATGATACCCAGCTTTACATCTCCACCCCAAACCATATCAGTGATGCTCTCTCCATGATGTCCCATTGTCTGGATGTGGTGCAGACTGGATGGGGAGGAACAGGCTCTGACTCAACCCGGCTAAGACTGAGTGGCTGTGCGTACCGGCATCTCGGATTACTCAGGATATACCATCTTTGGTCATGGGGGGAGAGGTGTTGCCCCCCGTGGACAGGGCATGCAACCTGGGTGTCCTCCTGTATTCACAGCTCGGTTTGGAGGAGCAGGTGGGAGCTGTGACCAGGGGGCCTTTGCCCAGGTTCGGCTGGTTCGCCAGCTCCGCCCTTACGTGAGCCAAGATGCCCTACGGACAGTCACTCATGCGCTTGTCACCTCCTGAATCGACTACTGCAACGGTCTCTACATGGGACTGCCCTTGCAGACCACCCAGAGGCTTCAGCTGGTGCAGAATGCGGCTGCGCGGGTAGTGATGGGGGTGTCCCAATACTCCCATGTTACACCCCTCCTGCACGACCTGCATTGGTTGCCGGTTGCCTTCCAGGTGAGATTCAAGGTGTTAGTAACAACTTACAAAATCCTCCATGGCTTGGGTCCAGGGTACTTGCGGGAACGCCTCCTGCCAGCATCACATTCCGATTGCGCGAGTATGCTCCCACAGGCAGGGCCTCCTTGGGGTACCGTCGGTTAGGCATTGTCAACTGGCGGTGCCCAGGAGTAGGGCCTTCTCTGTGGGAGCACCCGCCCTGTGGAACCAACTCCCTGTGGACCTCCATTTGTCCCCCGATCTCCGCTCCTTTCGCTGGGGCCTGAAGACCTGGCTGTTCCAACAGGCCGGTCTGGACTGACCTTGGGGGGTGCGGGTTGGTTTTTAGTATTTGTTTTAATTAATTTTAAATTTTGTATAATACTGATTAGGCTTGTATTTGTTTAATGGTTTTTTTAAATTGTAATTTGTACTGGGTTTCTTTTACTGTTCGCCGCCCTGAGTCCTTAGGGAGAGAGGGCAGCATACAAGTCTCATAAAATAATAATAATAAATAATAATTGGTGCTATTAATGTGTGAACCCAACCCATGTGAGGGAGGGCTCTCAGACAGCAGAAGAGAGGGGCTAGATTAAGAAGGTGGAACTGGGAATCTTCTGTACCAGAATGTTTGCCCAGGGCTTCCAAATCTTCTTTGCTGCCCTCCTTGTGTTTGATGTAGGATGCTGTTCTGCTGAGAAAAAAGATTGAGATTGAGGCCATTTGTGCATGAAATGGGAAAGGAAATGCTATTCTGTCTTTTTCTACAGTAACAAAAGATGTTTGGTGATACTTAGCTGCTGCATCCTTGCCAGAGAAAGCTTTGCTCAAATATATTTTCTGACTCAGAACTTGTGCTAATATCTCAACCCTGCAGCTACTTTTGATATGAACTGTGATAGGTATCAGGAATAATCACATGGTTCTTCAATCTATGAGATGACTTGGGTGGGTGAGATACCTTGACTTGGTGCTCCTAAACTCTACATTACACACTTGAAAGCTGCCACAATTGCCTCTTTTGCATAATCAAAGGTCCAGAAGTGCACAATTGCTTTACTAACTTGAACATTATGGGTTAAATTACAGAAAAGATTAAATCAAACCACATTTTAACACAGGCTCTGCAGAATGGGCTTTAGCTTCACACAAAGGGAGGAATGTAATTCTGCTCAAAAGCACAACAAAAGAAATTCATAGCAGCTCATCTCAGTAAAAGATTTGTGCAAATTGAAAATGTGGTCAATATACATAAAATAATTCATCAACATGTCCTGCATTATGCATAAAGAGTGGGGGGGGGTGTCTGCTTTGGTTCCTTTTAAGGGATAGGAGAAAAAAGGACGTGCAGTAAACTTTTATAGGCTTCAGACATTTTTTAAGCCTTTTACTTACTTGCCTGGATTTGCATAAAACAAAATGCATTTATAATGTTGCCCAACCCATGCCCAAGCTCTTAAAGGAGAAGATTTAAATGGTAACACATTCCATTATGAAGCCGATTAACCACTAAAGAAAAGGCAAGTATCGACTAAGTACTATAAAAAAAGGAATTTAAAAAAAATACAAAAGGGAGAAAAGTGGAATAATTATACGTTAAGTAACCATTCATGGCCAGAATCCAAGGAGTCTTTTGAATTTAAACAAGGAAGCATAAAAAGCCTTAACTGAACTTTCCCTGCTGGTTATTTACAGCCATAATAAGAAGGTGATTCTCAAGGCAAGCCTAAAATTCCCAAAATATCATTTTGGATTTTAAAGGAAAGATTTGGGCCATAAAAGGAATCCAAATTAGCACCATTTTCCCTGTTCTGGCCAAGTCTGAATCTGAGTGGCTTCTGAAAGGGATTGGTGGAGTTCAGGATTGTCATGGGCAACTAGAGTCCCGCTCTTGAGCAGGGGGTTCAGCTGGAAGACCTCCAAGGTCCCTTCCAGATCTGTTATTCTGTTAGTTTGGAGACTCAGGACTACTTTTGATCTATGGACAGTATGTCTTCAAATATCAATTGTGAACATCTGCAATGGTGGGGGGGAATCTCTTCAGGTCCTGCTTGCAAGCAGCCCAGAAGGATCCTCTTGGCCACTTGAGAAACAAAATGCTAGACTAGATGGATGTTGGTCTGAATAGTTCCGTTCAAGTGGGGCTCCCAGGTGTCCCCAATTTGCAGTGTAAAGAGGCAGGGGAAAAAAAGGTCTTCTGGACTGCAATCACGTTTTCCCCCCCTGTTCTGCTCCCCTTTTGAAATATTTATTTTTATTTTTATTCATATTTATATGCTGCCCTTCTCCGGAGACTCAGGGCAGCTTACAATTTTGGGCGCAACCCAATGCGCTCAGCAATAACCTTCATTCCATTGTATATCCCTGCTTATTACTAGGGCTTTTGCCCCAAGCGGCATTTTTACAAAGTCAGCTTATTGCCCCCAACAATCATGGGTCCTCAATTTACCTACCCCGAGAGGATGGAAGGCTGAGTCAACCTTGAGCCTGGTGGGATTCAAGCCTGCACTAATTGCAGGCAGCAGGAATTAAGTACTAGGCATTTAACAGCCTGCACCACCAAGGCTCTCCCCAAAAAAATTGGGTGATAAACAGAGATGGTATTCAGCAGGTTCTGACCAGTTGCTGCCTCCAAACCTAGGGCAGAGATGGGACAAACCCTCAAACTATCCAAACTACCCAGTCAATTACAAACGCCTTTGGAGTGAGTATATTAAGGCTTGGGGGGGGGGGAGAAGGAAGACAAACGGAAATAAAAGGCTTCTCAATTAAGTGTGTACGGGTCGAACAGAGAATCAGCAAATTTACTTCCTCTTCAGCGTGTTTGATGATCGGTTAAAATCTCAGAGGAGCAAATTTAACCCTGTTCCCGGAGGGAGCTGAAGGGGGGGAGGGCAGGGGGGGGTTGATAGTGAACAAACAGCCAATCAAGCGAGCACACATAGCTGGGGAGGGGGGAAGAGAGGATTTTCCATGCTGCCCTTGAGGTGAGGCATGCCAGTCCTCACGTAGGCAAAGAGCCCCCACTGAATGCCCGGTTTACATTTGAAGGTCCAGAGCAATTGTACTGTGTGTGTGTGTGTGTGTTTTGAGGAAAGAGTGGTTCTGTTCCCCCTTGTGCTCCCCCTCAGACAAGATTTGGCAAAAGCTGAAGCTGAGGAACAAATCCGAACAGGCCAGCAGGGAGGTCTGTAGCTCAATATGTGTCCCTCGATGGAAGGCTTTGGCTAGCCGTAGGGTGCATTGGTGCCAGGTTTCATGGACCATTCAGGGACCCTTGAAATCACAATAGTACCATAGGCCCCAATCTCCTCCTCGTTGGTGGGGAAGCTGGCAGCAAACAGACAGGGCAGGGCAGCATGTTTGAATGGGGTAGATTTCTTGCGGGTTTCCAAGGAGACAGGCTGGAGGGAAGAGGCAAGGAATTATGTCCACACCGGATAATTGGGGACTTGTTTTGTATCATGGAGTACTGTGTACAGGGGATATTCTCCTTACTGTGGGCTTGGTGAGCACTTTTTATTTTTTTAAAAAAGGACTAGAAGACTTCCAAGTTCTCTTCCAATTCTGCTTTTGCTGTATTCTGTAGATGTTTTTATCCCTCCTTTATTCCTTTATAAAGTAACTCAAGGTGGCAAGCATACCTAATATTCCTTCCTCCTCCTCCTCTTTTCCCCACAACAACAGCCCTGTAAGGTGGATTGGGCCGAGAGATTGACTACGCCAATTGACTTTCATGCCTAAGGTGGGACTAGAACTAACCGTCGCTTGAATTCTGGCCTTGATTCCCTTAACCATTACTCTAAACTGGCTCTCAAAACTTCAGTTTCCTGCCTGAACCATTCCTAAGAAGAACTTTAATGGCTTTGAAAACATACTAGCAAGCGATAGACAAGTTTAAAAAAAGACAAATATTTTGGCCTAAATAGAAACGTCAATTTGGAAAGATTGAAGTTAAAGCAAAAAACGAGACTGACTACAGCTTGGGAAACTCTGGGTCTGTTTTCATCGGCAGTGATCTCTGGATGATGATGATGATGATAATGATGATGATGATGATGATGCTAACGATAAACTGAGCTGCAAGCATTGCATTTACGAGCTTAAAAGAGCCTTTTCTCAGAAGCACAGGCAATATTGTTTGGGCAGCCTAAGCTGCAGTCCAGCAACAGCAACAAGGCCATCAGTGGGATGCTAAAGGCATTTGGAGAATGCTAAAGTCTGCAGTAAAAGAATAGTGGGAGGAAGAGGAGAAGGAGGAGGGTTTTAATTTAACAGATTATGTTTACTTTTCCCCTTCACCTTTGGACCACAAAACAATTCTGTGAAACTCTGGGTGCTTATTACTTGGAAGAGGCATTGTGCACCCAGATTCTCCCACACCCACTCACCACGGCAGGGCAAATTCCAGTCAGGAGAAGCCTCTCCCTCACGACTGAATTTCTGTGCATATTTACTGAGAAGCACGACCCAAAGTCAGTGGGGTGTAGCTGATAAAAGTTGTTGAGCTGGGACTGGAGAGAGCAAAGTCAATGGTTGCTGAAGCTCACGGGGTGACTTCTCTCTCAACTCATCTTGTCTCTCAGGGCGGTTGTAGGGGCAAAATTGGAAGAAGGCATACAATTCACCAGAGCTGGAGCAACTAGTGTAATCAGTGGTGGAAGAAAGATGACTAATAAAGTGAATCTTCTTCCCTTTCTCCCTAGGGAACACAAAGTTCAGCTGCATACCTGGGTTGTTGGAAGCCAGCCCCACTGTACTCAGTGTGATTTATTCTCTGTGTATAGCAG
The DNA here is from genome assembly GCA_009733165.1 of Naja naja. Lineage (NCBI taxonomy): Eukaryota > Metazoa > Chordata > Lepidosauria > Squamata > Elapidae > Naja > Naja naja. Next base: position 136,121,434 of record CM019149.1, read on the forward strand.
TGTAGTCATTCCTACCACTCATTCCAAAGTGAATGCAGATGTGAAATCCCAACCAGATTAGCTTGGGCAGTAAAAAAAAAAATTCTAAGAACTCCATGCAATGTAATTATGGGAAAGCTGTTGTCAACAGCAGAGAAAGCAGAAGTGAATCTGGGAATAAGAAGTTGAATGAGAATGAGAGAGATTTGCTAAAGCATTGCAGTTAAAATCGGAACTGCACATTTCAACTCTATGGGCAATTTTGTTGGGATAGATTTGGTAATCATCATGCATCAAATCATCTGATAAATGGACTAATGAAAAATCCACGCTTCAGGTTAGAAGGCCATCAGTAATGACTAGGCATTATAATGACTATAAGAGGGTTTGATTTGTTTTGGCCTAACATGTTGCATGAACCTATCACTGAGTTTTGAGTGTTAAAGTAGAGAGCATTGCAGCCTAAATTAAAGAATTTCCTAAGCCAGCAAAACCCTAATTTTTAATCTAATACATACCTACAGCCAATGTAACGTATTTCAGAATAGATATGTTTAGGATTAGGGTACATGATTTAAACTCCTGGGTCAGAGAATATAAATCAGATTGACGGAGGTGAAATAGGGAAGACCTTTTTGCCTTAAAAAAAATCCTTTGTTATAAATCAAAAACCACGTTGTTCAGAAAGGAATGCATTTCTGAACAACAACAAACATGGTTTTTGTATGTGTTTCATTACAAGTGAGACAGGCTGTTCTCAGAAAAATCAGGATCAAATCAGACTAGCACTTGGATGTAAAACAATCCAGGAATAGTTTAGGAAGTCAAAACAGTATCCTACATGAAAGTGCTCGCAAACCAGACATGTATTGTTGTCAAGAAAACTACTGGGCATGTTGACGAATCAAGTTTGACTAGAAAAAGACTTAACCTTTGAGGGATCTTTGTCTGTACTTAACATAGATCCACCAAGTGAGTTCCTGGTAAACTTATGCAGAGTTAGGTCATTGCTTCAGATTCTTACTGCAATTTATCATATAACTAGAGTCCAATCTAATATGCCATTCCTTGCCATATGTCTCCATTCTTCTTATGAGATCCCTGATTGCTAAGGAAAGTCATAGTAAGAGGACTTCTCAGTTGACCTGAATAGGTAATTTCAACAGTATTCAACTATCCACACAATAGATGAAACACATTTTATTCAATTTTTTAAACTGTTTATGGGTGATTATGATATCATTGATGTCAATAAAACTAATCAACAGCAGGGTAGTAAGGGTTGAATGTATAGATTAATGCAGTATTTTGATATTTCTGTTTGGCAAAACATGCTTGAAGAGTTACCAGAGATCTGGCCTACCAAAATCTGGATTGCCTCTAGAAAGAAAGAAAAATATTTAAGGGTTTTCTGTGTTTGCTATTTGCCCACAATATTGTAGACCTTTAAGATAAAACTCTTGAAAAACAATTTTTGTGTGTTTCTTTGAAGATACTGTCTTCATTGGTCTTATATTAGGTAGTCCATACTTGGGATTCAAATTTCTGCTGCTAAGCAAGGAAGTTGTTAAGTGAGTCACATCCAATTTTACAACTTATGTTTTGCCACAGTTAAGTGAATTCCTGCAGTTGTTAGGTGAATCACACAGTTGTTAATCAAATCAGACTTCTTCATGGACTTTGCCTTTCAGAAGCTGGCTGGGAAGGTCGCAAATGGTGATCACATGATCTCAAGATGCTGCAACTGTTGTAAGAACAGGCCATTGCCAAGCACCTGAATTCTGCTCACATAACCATGGGGATAGCAATAGCACTTAAGACTTATATACTGCTTTACAGCTGTCTCTAAGCAGAGTCAGAGTCAGCACCAGAGGTGGTATTCAGCAGGTTCTGACCAGTTCTGGAAAACCAGTAGCAGAAATTTTGGGTAGTTCAGAGAACCAGCAAATACCACCTCTGACTGGAGATTTTACAGTATCCTTCCCTGCCACGCCCACAGAACCAGTAGTAAAATTTTTTTGAATCCCACCGAGTCAGCATATTGCCCCCAACAATCTGGGTCCTCATTTTACCCATTTCAGAAGGATGGAAGGCTGAGTCAACCTTGAGCCTGGTGAGATTTGAACTGCCAAATTACCGGCAGTCAGCAGAAGCAGCCTGCAGTACTTCACTCTAACCACTGAGCCACCACAACTCAACTAGAGTTGTTAAGGACTGGTCAGACGTCACTTTTTTCAGTGCTGTTGTAACTTCTAATGGTCACTAAATGAATGACAGTAAATTGAAGATTACTTGTAGTGCTCTACAACCATGAGAGGGAGTGAGTTTCTCAAGTCCTGCAGGCTAGTAGAATTTATCCCAAAACTAAAAAGTATTTCACCAAAAGACATCTTAACAGCAGAGTTTTTTTTTAAATGCAGAAATGTATCAAGGTCTTTCTTTCCAGCAAACAAAATGACTGTAAGTTCTTCTTAAAGTAGGAAGCAATTTTCTTTATTTTTATAGGGGATATTAGGGGTATTAAGCTATATACAATCATCTATAATTTGTTTGTACACTACCCTTCAAAAACAGGTTTCCCAAGAGTAGTTCACAACAAAATCAAACACATCAAAATGTAGATCAACCTTCTTCTTCTTTTTTTTTAACCAACAATCTGTTGTACAATCAAATACTCTATTTCACATTCCTCATGTCCCCTTTTAATTCTTTGGAAAATTGATCCCTCTAATGCCTGGTGAATCAGGCGGAAAGATTTGTTATACAAAAAATGCAGAAAGGAAACTTAACAACAAAAGCAAAGGAAGGTGCGATACTTTTTCTCTCCTGTTCCAATGTATGGCCACACAATCTTATTTATTACCCAAACGACACCCATTTATCACCCTTTCAGATAATGATTAACATTATAGCTAGTTACAAGATAGTTGCAGGTAGTTCTTAACCATGTAATCATATTTCTTTCTATTATTCCTCTTCTTATTATTCTCAAATTAAGGCCAAAGCAGTGGATAAGGCTTATTTCAAAATATATTATCCAATTTTCAGAAAACACACAGTGCAGAAATGAAAGTGCCAGTCTATACCATCCCTTACTATTCTGTAAGAGTTTCTCCCAAGGTTTTAGGCAGCAGCCTTAACCCAACAATGTTACCTGAGATTCTTTGAACTGGAGCAGGGGGTAGACCAAGTTGGAGTATACTTGGCAGGTGCTTTTTTTTTTAAGAAGAAATAAAATTGACATGTTGCAAAGCAGTGTCCCAGCTTCAAACATAGCATTTATTTGCTGCAATACCTTCAGGCCTGCAAAGGCGTAGATCACCTCAGTAATTTTGTGAACAGGGGATCTGCGCAGGGCAGCCCATTCTTAAAGAAACATGAACCAAAACTTTCTAACATGGATTGTCTCCTGTTGCCATACAGCCTACATGTATTGGGTCACAATTGCACAGGTCTGTTAACAATTTTAACATGGAAGAACATGTGCCTTCCCACAGGCATTAAAAAAGAGAGCTGAATTTCTGATCAGAGAAAAAGCAGATCCAGGAAAGGACAATGATGATGAAGATATTCTTTTTCCGATGACATTATTCCTTTCCTTGATCTTGAGGTACTTAAACTTGTACAAAGATCTGCAAAGACCATGCATTTACCAGGAAAGGTGCAGGCAATATGGAACTATGCTCCGTTTTGCTAGAATCTGCCTCCCTCTCTTAAATCCTGGCACTCTTGCTGTTGTTTTTCTGGGAAACTCTGCATGCTGCCAGGGCAACAAATATGTGGGCTTTGCTAGGAAGAGCTCTCTTTCAGAGATAAGGCTTCCATTTCTTGCCACAGTGCTGCTGCACCTGCCTCACATAACATATAAGGAGCATGGCCGGCTACAGTTAGCTCCTGCCTAACCCACACAGATTAAAGAAACCAGGTAATGGGAGGGAAGGATACACTGTGTTGGGGACGATCCGTAAGAGCAAGGATCTTCAAACTTGGCAAGTTTAAGACTTGTGGATGTCAACTCCCAGAATTCCTGAGCTAACATGACTGGAGGAGGAATTCTGGGAGTTGAAGTCCACAAGTCTTAAAAGCGGTCAAGTTTGAAGACCCCTGAGTAAGAGTAACGTCACATTTTGGAACTTTAGAAAGGACAAAGAAAAAAAAAATTAAAAGGAGCTTGAAAAAGAAACAAAAGGCCACCATGCTATGCTAGATCAGCAAAGCTCAATCAACCTAGACCAACCCCTGGGCCACAGACCACCTCCGGGCCTTGAGCTGTTCACTTGCGTGAACAGCGGGCAGTTGTCCGTGCCCACCACTTGTGCAAATGGAGCTCTGTGTGTGTGCGCACATGAGTGCTTGCCCACTGCTCACATGGAACCATCTCCTCTCCCCCTGATCGTCCCCCCACTAGTCTGCAAAGTCGAAAAGGTTAGGGAACTCTGATCTAGACACAATCCACTGGCTGCTTACTTCCAGAAGCAGGGGAGAAGAGAGACAGCCGTGAGATAGGAGACAAGTTACATTTGTAAGGGAAATTCAAGTCAAAAATTGCATTGCACGGTTTGGTGTATCTGAACACAGGCAGACAAAACCGTTTGGTCTTGGATATTTCTCTGTGCTGTCTCAGCCTAATACCAAAGCATCCCTGACCCATCACAGACTGCTCCTGGGCCCTAGGCTCACCCACCCAATCATTTCCTCCCCCCATCTCCCTTGCATCCAAATGCAGCCGATCAGTTTATATGTTACCCCTCTCTGCCTCACTGTCTGGAAGAAGGGCTCCCCATCTTCCCTCCCTCCCGGAAAGAAGTCTGCAAACTGATCTGGTTGAGATTGTCCAAGCTGAACAGCTGTTGGGAACAGCTTGCAATAACCTGCCAACCCAATGGGAAAAGATGCAGCAGGGTGAAGGACAGAAGGATCACTGAATGCCATCCAGAACCAACTCACTGTGGAGAAATCCTAGTGAAACCCAATGTTACAGTCTTCTCATCTGGAGGGAAACATGCTTCATATATATGTATATTTATAGGCTGCCAATGCATGCATTTTTCCCTGGATTGTACCTGTTGGTGTGAATGTACGTGGTTGGGTGTACTGGAATGATGGCGAAATACCCAGCCCGTTCTAAATGACATGTGCTTATAAAACATGGGTATGTGACAGAAATGAGCTTAGTTCAAACATAAGTTTCCCCCTTCCAGAATTTTTGGGATCGAATGCTTGATGAGAATTATAAAAAGGTTCACTTCTTCTGAAGAATCCCAAGATGTGCTTGTAAGAAGGGACCAGAAACTCAAAGGAGCAACCACTTCGTGGTATGGATCTATCGCCGGTTGTTTTCTGAGGAAATAGAGTCAGAAGCAGGCTTGTTCACCTGAACAGCAGAGGCTAAGGCTTTCTGGCCTGTTACACCAGCATGCTGACTTTTTTTTGCCCCCAGATGGGTCTTTCATCGCACCATCAAAACGAACAGTCCCCTTTCTAACACTTCCCTTCATTTATGGTCATGAAAGTATAGTGGTCTCTCTCTCTCTCCCCCACCTAACTCCAGTCAGCAGCATTTTCTTGATGTTCCAGCCAGGACAAAAGACACACACAGATCCCCGGAGTCCCTTCCTTGGGCAGAGGGAGGAAGGGAGGAGAAGCAAAGCAACCTTCTTGGCAGGATCTTTGGGCGTGGGAAGCAGGAAAGGCCAGAGGTCAGAGGAAATCAGTCTCCTTTCACTTGACTGAATATTCCTGCTGGTTTCAGTATTCATACAAACCATGGCTTTTTAGGGCAATACCTCCCATGGCCTTTGAAAGAGAGAGGCCCATGTAGCTCCCGGTCAACCCTCCCTCTTTTTCCAAGGCAAAGCGCAGGGCTGTGAGAGTTAAGAAAAAGCTTGATTTGCTTTGGTGTGGGCCATACCTTTCCTCTTACCAGTGGATGATAGGCCTGAGTTAATACTATAAAACCTGATTGCCTTTGCATACTTTCACACATGCATTCTTAACTCTTCCTTCACATCCACACGTGGCAATCAACAACAGACATATACTTCTTATGTACAGTCTCTAAAAGGATTCTCTAAAAAGTAATGTCTTTGGAGTAGATTCCCCCCAATTTCTGTCCTTCCTTCCCTGCATCTTCTGGGTGGCACTCTGCTCCTTGGTCTCCTTAGCGGTCGGTCATTCAGACTGCCTTAGCATCTTCCTTCCTTCAGAGGAAAGTACAGCAGTTGGACCGCCTCTTCTCTGACTCAATGTAGTCATGGATTTGGAACCTGGGCTCGTCCAGCTGCCTCACAGCTTGTTGCTTGAGCTCTCTGGAAAGCAAAGGGTCAAAGCGCTGCTCAGACATTATTTCAAAAGGGAACTTTTGAAACTTTTCAAAAGAGAAACGTTTTCTTGGACTTCTAGGAGAAGATTGAATCTTTCTTAAAATGCAGGACTCGGAATAAGCATGTTCATGTCTACCCCCACCTCAGCCCCAAAATAGATGCTACTCACAACTCTTTCCAAGTCTGCTGTGACCTCGAAAACCAGCTACAGTACACCATTTCTTGGATGTTTCATTTCAACGCAAAGATTACGAAGGGTTCCAGAAAGAACAGAACGAATTGTTCTGTCTTAAGTGGGCAGCAAAAGGGGAGAAAAAAATTGGTGAGGTGTTTGTGAAACATCCAAGAGAAAAAAGTGTTAGCAGAGGGAGATGGATGAACTCTTACCGAAAACCTCACAAAGGTTTGTAATTTTGGTTGCCCCATTTAACACTTCTGCCAAGGGGTTGAATAATTCTCTGATTATGGATACTAGAGAGAATTCCTTACATTTTTGAACATTGAGTTTTATTTGGTCTCACCTCTGGTAGCCTTTTCTTAAGAAAGTTCATAGCAACCCAATGACCAATTACCTTGGGTTTCCTGAATCCCTCTTTCCCAAATTATCCTGAGGTTTCAGAGCTCATTCCTACCAGTCTCACCAGGATGACCAAGTGGTCTGGATCTTACTATCCAAAACATCTTAAGGCACCAGCCTTGAGTCCTGGAAGGGCTTGATAAAATGAAATCAAGGGGGTTCAACGTCTTCTCCGAATGCTGTTATATTTTTGAAGGCAAACCACCCGCAGCCTGTTACTCACTTTGCAATGGCCAGAAATGCCAGTTCCACATTCATACCAGTCTTGGCACTAGTCTCCATGAAAGGCACTCCGTATTCCTGGAATGAAAACAGAGCAGAAAAAGTGGCAACATCTTGCCAGCAAACATGATGAATCTTTGTTGATAAGGTTCCTGTGCTGGAACCCTAACAAAAGCCCTGGAATGTTAAAAATACTAATCCCAAAGAGGAGGTGGAAAATCTTGCTATTTGGTTCAGTTAAGCCGATGACCAGGATACTGTCTGCTCTGCATCAACCGGAGGAGATGCTTATTGATACAGTTGGCTTTTTCTGAAATTGGTTAGAAAGCTTGGATCACCTACCTCAGCTATGCTGCAGGACAGTCACACTTGGACTTGTTCACTTACCCTGGCTAAGGATTCCCCATCCTCTGTTCTGATAACTCGCTCACTGCTCATATCAGCCTGCAGGTAGAAAGACAGGAAGGGTGGGGAAGAGCAAGAAGAATGCTGAATCACACATAACCAGGAGATACCTCAGTAGTGCATTTCTATCAGGAGGGGGGAGGGTGAAAATAAAGACAAAATTTAATTTAATTTAATTTAATTTAATTTAATTATGAGATTTATATGTCAGCCTATCTCCGAAGGACTCAGGGTGGCTTACAATACTAAAAAACATATAATACAAATGTTAAAAATAAATTAAACCCAGGGAACTCTCATAATCATAAAACTAAAACATTAACCCATTTAAACCCCCCCATCAGTCCGGGTAGGCCAGTTGGAACAGCCTTGTTTTTAGGCCACGGCGGAAGGCTTGGAGGTCCAGGGCCACCCGGAGCTCCAGGGGCAGCTGATTCCAGAGGGGCCCCCACAGAGAAGGCCCTATTCCTGGGGGACTGCCAGCTGTCACTGTCTAGCTGATGGCACCACCAGGAGGCCCTGCCTGTGGGAGCGTACTGGGCATTGGGAAGTCGGCAGCAAAGTTTCCTGCAAGTATCCCGGTCCAATGCCATAAACATTTTAAAATATCCTAGGTAGAAGATAGATAGGTTCTCCCCTAAAATGCCCATCTTAGTCTCACTCTTAAGGGCCTTGGTGGTGCAGGCTGTTAATAGCCTAGCACTTAGTTCCAGCTGCCTGTAATTATTGCAGGCTCAAATCCCACCAGGCTCAAGGTTGACTCAGCCTTCCATCCTCTCGGGGTAGGTAAACTGAGGACCCAAGATTGTTGGGGGCAATAAGCTGACTTTGTAAAAATGCCGCTTAGTAATAAGCAGGCATATACAATGGAAGGAAGGCTATTGCTGAGCGCATTGGGTTGTATCCCCAAAATTGTAAGCTGCCCTGAGTCTCTGGAGAAGGGCGGGATATAAATATGAATTTAAAAAAAATTCTACTTCTAACTGATTTTGTTCTAAAATTCCCATTTGAAAAAGAAATGCATTTGGAAGAAAAGCAACACAATTAGGCTCCAAGCAGAAGTTTGCTCTCAGGTCTGTCTGTCTGTCTGTCTGTCTGTCTGTCTGTCTGTCTGTCTCTCTGCATCCATCCATCCATATCCATCCATCCATCCATCCATCCATCCATCCATCATCTATATCATCTTGTCTCCCTATATCTCTATCATCTTTCAGTTTATATTGCCACTCATCTTAAATTCATGGCTCTGGGCAGCTAACAGAACTTAAAGACATCATACAACAATCTATAACAATAAAGTATGCATAAATAATTGACAACTGAGGTAAATCACCAAAGGAGCAAAAACAAATAAATTTATCTACTGCACAGTCGATTCTATCACTGATACAGTGTTGACTCCAAATGGAGTTCAGGAAGAGTAAAAGCCAACCTTCTGCCAGGATTTTAATGCTTTGCTTTATTTTATTATTTTTAAAAGTTTGAGCATTATGTGTTGGTTATGCCATTTGTTTGGTCTGTGTTCTGCTCAGTTCCATTTGCTATTCAATTTTACTTTGTAAATTGCCTTGATTCTCAAAGAGAAAGAAAGATAGGCTATCAATTCAATACATCAATTTCTAATTAAATAATTAAATAGTTTGGTTTTAAGCCATTCAGAAAAATTCCTGTGCAGCACTGAAGCATCATAGACTGCCCGAGAGGAACAGGAGATAATTACAAAGCTTTCTGCCAACAGGAAAGGCTGGGATGAGGGACATCCACATTGGGGAATATAAAGAAGTCCTGGGTTCAGTCCTGACATATTTTTCTCCCAGATCTTCCTCTGGCAACAGTAGACACCATTACGAAGTTGTGTTTGTGTCAGTATGGCAAGAAAGTAAGTTATTTCCAAATTGAACTTATCTTCTGGTGCTTGACATGAACGCATTCTGATATTCCAAGGCTGGACAGTTGTTGGCCTTTCCAGGTATGGGTGCCTCTGTTTTTGAGGACGGAGGGATTGGTGGGGGGAGGAGGGTGTGTCTTAAATTGTCCCTTGCTTCCAGGGCAATTCCAGAGGTGTGAAGCTACAGGCTCAGAGTGCCCCCTGCTGACTCACCTTGGTCAGCAAAGAGGCAAGATAAAAAACGCATCAACGGATTTTCCTGCATACCTTTAATATTATTTTACTATCACCACCACCACCCAAAAAATCATTTTTAATGAAAGGTTGGTCCCCATTCAAGAATATTCCCCTGTTCATTTTCTGTTTTTCTTTCTTTTCTATGGTTGGGTGTGTTCATTCAGTTTTCACAGTGAAATGATTTTTGTGCACTTCCAGCCCACCATTCTGCCAAACTGGAATGGCAACACAATATGTTTACTGTCAGAGACATATTTCCTCAGGCATAATCTTCTGGGAGCACATGGTGGCCAGAATGGAGGCAAATTCCAAGCTCTGAGGGATTGTGGTTCTCTATGCAAGCCTGAAGTTCTTTCTCTTACTGATACATCTCCTCCTCCCAAGCAGCAGGATTCGAAGAGAGGCATTAAAACTTAGGAAATCTGGTCTGGTCTTTTGCATAGGAATTTTGCAATCGCAGCACAAAATCCATACTTAAGTCCATGGGTTGCATAATCCTACTTTATAGTATCTGCCACGCAACATGTTTCATCTAAACTATTTAATGAATTCAGGGCTGTTTCTCAAACCAAATTCTGAAATCATGCCCTGAAGAACAATTGTTGAACCATCTAGGGTCATCAGATGTGGATTGCAAAATTTCAGATGATCAGAAGGTGGGCAATAAAGAGTTGGCAGTTTCTGTGTCTTTTGATGATCTACTAGACCTCCATGGAGTGAGGGTGGTTCACCCTCCAAGCTTGTAGGTTGGTCTCTGAATGTTTCATTCCCAGGCTAGGTAACATCTTCAGAGGAATTTAGGGATGTCAGTGTCGATGTTCTTCTACTTATAAGGGCTTCTGTGGTGAGTAGGTCTTGTGATGGGGAGATCATGTCAGGTGAGGGTTTTGTGATGGGTCAAGTGAGAGCCTTGTGATGGTTTTGTGATGGATCAGAAGCCCTTATAAGCAAAAGAACATCGACACTGCCATCCCTAAATTCCTCTGAAGATGTGTACCTAGCCTGGGAACAAAACATTCAGCAACCAACCCCCAAGCTTGGAGGATGAACCTCCACCCTCACTCCATGGAGGTCTAGTAGGTCATCAAGAGACACAGAAACTGCCAACTCTTTATTGCCCACCTTGTAGTCATCTGAAATTTTGTAACCCATGTCTGATGGCCCTCATCCTATACCTGAGCTACAGGTATTCACCACTATCGTACTCTATGGAGTGCCCAAATCCAAAAATGACTCCTCAGCAAAGTGCCTGGGTACTTTCCTTCCACCTCTCTGCCCTTTGCCTCAGCACTCCATTTTCCCCTAATTTATTCTTTCCTCACCTGCTCTAGGGCTGTTTTTCCTCTTTCTTTTTTCCTGAAGAGTTGGGCACCCTAGTAGAGCACCAGTGGTGCTCGGCATGTTGATTTCACCAGAATGGCCCTGGGTCCCCTTTCTCTTTGCTTTATGCCAGGAATAAGGGATGCTTCCTCAACAACATCCCCTTATCTCTCGGGATGTGGTTTGGCAAATTAGAAAAAAAAAGTTGTGATGCCAACATCATCTGGGGGCCCTATAAACTGTGAAGCCTGAGATCTGCATCTGAGCAGCTAATGACTGGGGAGTTTTGCTAGCAGTTTTTCAAAACTTTTTTTCTTCAATTTTTGTTTTATATAAACCATGGGTGATATTTTTAACACCAACAGTTGCACATTGTCTTTTCAGAGCAAATGAGGCGATATGCATTGACCCTCTGACACAATGCAGGAGTTGTGTGAAACGACCCTTGGTCTCATGGAATGAGGTAATTAAGGCTTATGTCGTATATCTAACTGGAACTGTCACTTCTTTCAAAGGAAAAAAGGGGGAGGGAAAGCAGCCATTTGTTTGGGAGACTTCATGATTTAAAGCAAAGCAGAGTTAAAATAAAATGTTACACTCAGAAAATCAATGTTTTTTTGTGCGTGTGAGTGTATAAATATATTCAGCTAAGCCTCTTTCAAATAAGCCAAACCTAAGCTCTATTTCCCAATCATGGGCATAAACTTTTCATTTTTCTGGAAGGAGAGCAAGGGCAGAGTGCGGTTGAATAATAGGTGTCAAAAAACCGTTTCATAGGTTTTCATGAAAATTCAAAATAATAGAAAAGGTAAATCAGTCATTTTAGTGCTTTTATTTGTATGTTGGTTTGATTGTACCCCACCTTTATTATTTTTGCAAATAAGGTGGCAAACATATCCAATATACTTTCCTCTTCCTCCTCCTCCCTCCCCCAGAACAACCCTGTGAGATAGGTTGGGCCAAGAGAGAGTGACTGGCCCAAAGTCACCCGGCTACCCTTCATAGCCAAGCAGGACTAGAATTCACGATCTCCTGGTTTCTAACCTGCTGTCTTAATCACTAGGTCAAACTAGCTCTTGGAGAGTTGGAGGACACATCATCTGAATGAAACAAGGATGCCTTCGTGCAAGGCTGTCAAACTCCTGGCCCATGGGCCAGATGCGTCACGCACTGGCCACGCCCATGCCCAGTTTAGCAAAGGGGGGGAAGCCCCGATGCATCATGTGACACCACTGTGACGATGTCAGTTTGACACCCCTGCCTTAGTGGAATATGCTTTGCTGAGCTGGTGCTTGCAGAAGTTTAATAACCCTTAGCTGGCTTAGCAGCCCATCTAGGGAATCCTGGAAAAGCCCAAGCACTTCCCTGCTTCCCTGAAGTGCTCATCCATGTTCCCAGTAGTCCAAGGGATAGCAGGTCTGCTGTGATGCTATCTATCCCACTATTCTTGGAACCATCTTGTTCAGAACACATCTAATGTCATCCTGCATAATTATTATCCTGGATGTATTTGGTCTGAGGAAAAAAAATGTCTCAAGAGTCTTATGTTTCATGCCTATTTGACTCCACTGGTTGAAAGCTTCTTCTTCTTTTTAGATCCCATGTCTTCTAGAATTGTTATGCACAATGATCTTCTATTAATGGTTGGAATAAGCCTCTGCAAATCATCCACAAGCTGCTTTCCATGCAATTCTTCCAAGGGAAATGTCACCTATGAAGCCTCCCAACAGGTCAAGCCACTGCTTTGCAGCTTTCAAGAACTGCATCCGAAATCATTTTGTTGAAAGACTGCACAGACCTCCTGCCAAACTATTGTTTGTTTATTTGTTTATTAAATTTACACGCCGCCCATCTCACTATCCAAACTGACTTACAATGCCATGAAAGCATATAGATATGTTTGTTTACAAATAAATATAATTCTCAGCAAGGTTAGAAAACTGCATCTGACCTACTGAAAAGTTGGGGACTATAACATGCAAAGCAACTAAGAAACAAATAGCAGTCCCAAGAAAACTCATAATGTACCCAAGAGTAGGAAGTCTCTTCATTCACTAGCCATGAAGCAGAAATGGGATGAAAAATTCCTTTGTCAAAGGGATGGGGAATTTATGGCTCTCCAAATGTTGCTGAATTACAAGTAAGCTATGCTGATTTGAATTAGTTCACCATTATCAAAAAGATCCAGGTTCCTCAATCTTGGGTTATGAGCTGATCACAATAGAGAAACATGCAAAGCACACTATGATTAATTAAACACAAGGACACCATTAAGAGCCAAAAAAGTGGGAAAGTGTCTTCAAGACAGCACAAATTTGTATCCCCATCCAAAGTTGCATACCTTATTACCCAGGAGCATGATAACCACATCCTTTTGGGCATATTCATGGATTTCTGTGAGCCAAGCCTGCAAGGGAATGTTGAATGTGATGAGATGAAACATAGCTGAGAAGAAACATCAAACATCAAGACTTGACGGAGCTCACTCATTCTGTCCTGCCATTTTGCTGCTTGTTTGCCTTTGGCGCACAGCAATTGTATCAGCTCGGCCATTGTGATTTGTAAATCTTGGCATAGGTGATTACTGTGTAGTGTGAACCTGATCCAGATATGTGGGTTTGCTCAGTGTAGCACAATTAAGCAATCCATGGTTTAGTGCAGTTTTTGGACCCAGCCACTGAATTACATGAGCTCTCAGCTTTTAAGCAGACAAGAGATAGGACAGGTCCTCTTGCTCTGATAAGAAGTAGCTCAAATAATCCTCAGGATGGGTATCCTTGAAGTTCCAATGAAGACCTCTTACTCTCACACCGTTTTGGGTACTGCCCCTTTTGGCAAGTGAGCCAGTTTTGCATCAGGTGTGCTGGGGCTTGGGAGGGGGCAGTTTCCCATTGGAAGAAACTTTAAAATTGCATCCATTTCCCAGACATCCCGTAGCCCCCACAGAGCTTAACGTACCAGTGTTCTATATTGCACTTTCAGCTGTCTACTTGGTCAAGGAGGCAGACATTTCACAGGTCTCCTACCCAGTAACTAGACTCATTTTCCAAAATATCATTCAGCCTAAAGTAGGACAAGGATCAGAAACAGAGTCCTATCTGGACACCCATTTTTTTGTAATCTTCTTAGCAGTCAGCTGTTGACTGCTTAGCATTTTGTGCATGCTGGCTATTAGAATTGCAAAGTATCTCAAACATCATTCTGAAGGTTTGGAGCAGGAATGTGGCAGCTACATGGAAGTGCCCGTATTCCTGACAACCAATTGCAAATAATGTGAAATGTATATGGATTTCTTCTTTTTGTTTTTAGCCTGATTTCCCCTTTTCTTCTTCATCTGCCTTCTGACAACTTGTAGCCTGCTATTTCTTTGGGGCAGGGATGTTTTCTCTTTGTGAAGTGTGAAGCAGAGAGATATAGCACATATTTCTAGGCCAAGTGAAGTTTATATCAGTACTATAAAAAGAAAAAGTTTCCCCTGTCCAGTTGTATCTGACTCTAAGCTCATCTCCTTTTCTTAGCTAGGGGTGCCAGCATTCTCTGAAGATATTTCTGTGGTCATGTGGCCAGCATGACTATATGCCGAAGCACATGGAACACTGTTACCTTCCCACTAAAGTGGTACCTATTTATTTAGTCACATTTGCATGCTCTTGAACTGCTAGGTTGGCAGGAGCTGGAGCAAGTAATGGGAGCTCACTCCATCACACATGGCTTTTCAAGGGCAGGTGATCCTTTTTGTCTCTTTGCTGATTCCTGTACAACCCAGTGCATTTAGACACTGAGACACAAGAACATCTCAGTCAAACTGGGATATGTTTACTAATCGGATTACAACTTTAGCTTGCTATTTGATTCCTGTGTGAGCAAAGGCTGGGGGACCATCTTGAATCAACAGTAGGCATGATATACCCACCCGAATACTGTCAAAGGAGACTTTGCTGGTGATATCGTAAAGGAGGAGGAGAGCTGGAAAAAGAAAGGAATATAGGTTATTTGATGATTTTGTAATTTTCTAAAATGACTTGAGGTCACACAGATCAATTCAAACTATGAATCCCTTTATCCTGAACTTCGATTATCTAAAACTGTTGACAGTCTCAATCCCCTGGCACATCCCCATCCTTCCTCAACATAATCTGCTGGATGGAAAACTATGCGGTTTAAAATCTAATGTTGTCTATACACAAGTCATAGCTATACCAGCCATTCTCAACATAGTGCCTGGATTTCTCATGCATTTCAGGGAAGATACAAAGATGAAGGGAAAGAGATGAGCTATGTCATAAATGTAGTAGGATGCAGACAAAACAGAAGATCTCTTGAGCTTGATACAAAATAATCCCCTTAAAGCATTCCACTGAAATATTCAGAGTAGGTTTGTTCTTGCTCTTAACAAACCTTACTTCACACACACACACACACACACACACACACACACACACACACTGTTTTAAACTTGGAACACTCCAAAAGGCCTTTTCGAACTCAAAATA
The DNA here is from genome assembly GCA_009733165.1 of Naja naja. Taxonomy (NCBI): domain Eukaryota; kingdom Metazoa; phylum Chordata; class Lepidosauria; order Squamata; family Elapidae; genus Naja; species Naja naja. Next base: position 136,136,878 of record CM019149.1, read on the forward strand.
TTGCACACTGCTAATACATCAGACAGTATAGTTCTATATATCAGACAGTGGCGTTATCACTTGGTGTTAGATCTGAGCAATGAAAGATCTACTCCGCTTATCACCTCAACTCTGATTCAATCTGAGATGAAGGAAGGCAGCATTCTATAGGACCAACCTTGTGCATCACGATAGTATGCATGTGTTACACTCCGGAACCTTTCCTGACCAGCTGTGTCCCAAATCTGTAATAAGGCAAAGACAGAAAACCAAGGAAACATTCTTCACTGTATTCCATTAGAGGCCCAGATGTGAAAAAATATTACTGCAACTAAAATTCACAGACAGTATGTGCAAAATGATATTCTTGGATAGTTCTCTGAATTATGTCTATTAGAATCAAGATAGTTCTTCCAAACGTAAGAGAATAAAAATGAACTACGTGGTAGCATTACAGAATTCAGTTCTGCATATGGAAGTGATAATGCAAATGTAAAAGACTTAAATACAACTATCTCATGAATCCACCAGGATTTTTTTTTATCCAGAAATTTGCAAATAAATAACTCTCACATTCTCAGATCCACCAGTTCCAATATATAAAATGGTTCATATACATCAGGGGTATCAAACTTGATTTCATTGAGGGCTGCATCAGTGAGGACTGGGGGGGGCATGGCCAGCTCAACATCACTCCACTGGTCCAGTTCCTATTAAATTACATCCCCTGATGGGATTCAGGAAGCAGGCTTTTTTCAGATTTTTTTCAGAATTTCTGCATTTGTTTTGTTCCAAAATGTACAGTGCATTGTACTTATTTTGATTTCTATTGTTTTTAATGATGTACGTTGCCCCAGAATCTTCTGGCATTGGGCAATCCTATAATGCTAAAAAATACTTAAGTAAATCTCATGAATAATAGGTTGGTTATCTGATAAAAAAGAAAGATAAACATCAACTGAATGATGAGGAAGAGACTGCACAAGAGGTAAAACAAAATCATATATATTACCTCTGTAAAAACAGAATCTTGTATAGGGAAATTTTCACACAATTTGAGTACATCTATAAGCTGGTAGCAACACTCCCCCCCCCCAAAAAAAACAAGGTGCTGAGCGAACAGCTACCAACTAATTTCAAGGGCTCTTGGATGACATGGATTTCCTGTTTCCATTTTAATTTGGATTCAGGGCTGATTTTGCCACATGGGATTAGCAAAGAGCTGATACAGAGAATGCTTTGTTGGAAAGCAGGATTTCTTTGGAAGTCAGCCACATCTATGGCTTTTACTTCCACATGCCAAGGGGAAATGTAATCGCTGAAGCCTTGAATGAAGAAAAAACGGCTTGTCTCATAGTAACTGAATATATAGGAGGCCTTTTTCAGAATAGAAAAAAAAACAGAGCCAAGGGTACTTAGAGGACTTCACAGGAAATGCAACTTTGGTGTATCAATCAGACCTACCTGCAGTTTCACTTTTACATCATCCACTGTTACCACTTTATTCTGTAAGAAACAAAAAGACCCCACATTTATATAAAGAGCAAATTAACAAGAACTCTATATTCAGCTTTCAGTTTTTTAGATCACCTGGGATAAAACAAGCAGCTAAGGTCCTTTCTCATGATTTTCTATAACTTCCAGTTTAAAATTCCATGGAACAATCACTGATAGCTAGAAGGTAATAAGCTTCATGCATGTCCTAAAGGTGCTTTTTTCCCCCAAGAGGTAACTGGACTTTCTGGTTTTTCTTTGAAGACATTTTGCTTATCCAAGAAGCTTCTTCAAAGAAAAACCAAGAAAGTCCAGTTACCTCTTGGGGAGAAAAAGCACCTTTGGGACAACAATGACCTGGATGATTGAGAATCTCCACAGAGATTAAGCTTCGTGCATATTGCTGACATAATTGGTGCACTGAGATTTTAGGTAAGACTGTAAGCAACATATCTGAACAAATATTATATATTTAGTTGTCGCTCTTTTGCCTGCAATTTGGGGATCAGAAGTATCCTATTCACTGGGACTGCATGCAAAGCAACCCTATCAGCTAAGCCAATGCTTGTTCAGCTGATTGTCAACAGTTGTTAGTAGAACTAAAATGCCTTAAATTTCTTCCACATGTTATATTTTGTCACAGTAATGATGACTGCACTAATAGCAAATAATATTTTATAGATGATCAAGTACTGCACAGATTCATTGTTTCATTTTTTCATCATTCACCACACAAACAAATTAGCACAACTTACTACATTTGTGGCAACTTACTACATTTGGGTACTACATTTGTGGCAACTTAGATGTACAAATATTCATGGACCAGTGGAATATGATGTGTAAATGCTCTATATCGTAAAGGACCAAAAGTGGTTTTTTGCTGCACTAAACCAACATAGTTATCATTTTAAAAACCGAGAGACAAAATAGTCAGTTGGATAGAGTAGGCAACAATGTATTTTGCTATGAAATCCACAATCAAACATTAAGCTATATAAACAGTGACAAGGGAGATGCATCTTCCTTTGTAAATTCTCACTAATGTATTCAAGGGATTGTGTTTCCCCAGGCCATACTAGTCAGATAGTGATTACAATATAGAAGCCGAGGCTCCACAAGTTATGTACCGTGTTTCCCCGAAAATAAGACCTACCCCAAAAGTAAGACCTAGCACTATTTTCTAAACCTGCCCTAATATAAGACCTACCCCGAAAATAAGACCTAGTGTAAATCTCCAGTTCCAGGAAGACTTTTCAGGGAGCAACCGTGCACCCGCGAAACACCCCCCCTACACACTCACACCCACTATTTGGCACCATAAATATATAAGACCTACCCCAAAAATAAGACCTAGTGTGTTTTTGGTAGCCAAAAAAAATATAAGACAGTGTCTTATTTTCGGGGAAACATGGTAGAACAAGTGGAACACACAGTAAATAACAAATGTGGTCCAGGAAGACCATGAGAAATGCTGAATAATGGAACCCACTGAAGAACTTTGGACCACATCACTTTCTCTCAGCCTAATGCAGCTCATAAGATCATTATTTGGGAAATAAAATGATTATTGCCACATCATCTGTATCAAGCTCCAAAAGGACTGGGACACAAATGCTCATCATCACCATCATCTTCATTCATCATTCACCCACCCACTGTTATTCCCTCTTCTTTAACCATTTCACCCTATAAGCTTTGCAAAGTTTTCAGAGCAGTTGAAGCAGATGCCTAGTTTGCAAGTCTCATGTGGCTGCTTCAAAAACTCCCCCCAGGTCTCTCTCCACGTGACCGTGGAGCCACTGTGCTTTAACAAAATTCAAGGAGAAGTGCTTCAAAATTGCCTAGGAACACAAAAGGTTCTGTATGTCACATTCTTTATACTCTGGAGCAACTACGGAGAAAAAAAACGGAATGATATTCAAAAAAAAAATAGAAAATATAGCAAGCCTCCATCTCCCACCCATCAATCCTCCTACAATGGCTTCCTCTCCTGGCACTTAGGATTACAAGGCAAGGATGGAGCAAGCAGCTTTGTCCTTAAATAGACAAGACACTCATGGTTATACTAGTGTGGTTTTTGTGTGTGTGAGAATGGCAGGCTACTGCAATATGTTGATGAGTTAGGGGGAATCCTAACATCATAGTGCCCAGCAGGATAGCAGCACCAGCCATGGCCGATATCAAGACGCTAAGCCAAAGCCTGGTTAATATTTAGGATGGGTGACCATTAGGAAGATCCTATAGGCTACACTGTGAAGTGGGAAAAACACTCTGGAAGAAGGCAGAGAAAACCCACTTCTGTACTTCTGGTGACATGCCTAAAGTCACCAGAAGTCCAGCTCAACTTGAGAGACTTTAGTTTTTCAACATGAAGATATGGGGATGCTATATGGTGCGTGTCTTTGGGAAACAGGAGGAAGAGCCACAACTTAGACCACGGGTGTCATACTCGCCATGTCACATTGCCATCACATGACATGTCGCGACATTTTTCTCCTTCACAGAGCTGGGATGGGCGTGGCCTGCACGCGGTGCATCTGGCCCGTGGGCCACCAGTTTGACACCCCTGGCCTTAAGACAATAGTCATGCAAAAGGTATCTCAACCCACAAAAGGAAAGGGGGCATGGGAACTATATCAGAAGGAACCCTTCCTAGTTTGGAGGAAAATAAAAGTAAAGGAGAGCAGAAATTCTTCAGACTTGCAAGATTCTGTTGTTGTAACTTAACAAAGTTAGCATTACTACTCATGGTTACTACTCGTGCTTCCGCCTGGACAACCTCAAAGGGCTGTCGCACATCTCACTATAATGCACATAGAATATAGCTACCTAATATAATTCAGGGAGGAAAGGAAAATAATGTGTTCTGTATGAATTTGATATGATACGGAAAAGTTTGATGTGATTCAGCGCAATCAGAACCAAAACATTATTTTGGAGCACAAAGAACAGCTTAGAGGCACCTCCTCAAATTACTTATTGCTTTGTTTTAAAATTCCCAGTAATATCCCCCAATATTACAAATTATTACAATATTCTTAAACTATTATGAACAATCTCCTAGGACCAGTTACACTTTCCCAATAGTCTACTCTAGATGAATTGGAGCTATCATTGGCCATATAAACTGGGAATTCTAGAACTTACCCATTTGGAGGAAGTCAGCTTAATCTAGACTGTCCACACAGTTAATATTATGAACAAATAGGTGGTTTTGATTAGTCTCAGAAAACAAAGCATGAAAAAGACAGTACATACCACAAATTACCTAGTTGTAGCATATAATTCAGTACCCATATTTTTTCTCTTTAATTCATCAAACAAAAATTTTATTTATTGCTGTACAGTACATATCTGACATTCCATTGTGAGTTTATCATGTTTCCTACATATTGAGATAATTTTAATTGACTATATTTATCACTTACATAATGAAGAGATGCATACTAATCCTTGGAAAAAGATATCCAAGTTATGCATATAGTATATTTTAGAGATCTTTTAAAACACAACAATTAACCAGACTGTTACCATTCTGTTAGTTTCTATTTTGAGCCAAGAGCTTTGATCAAAACATTCCAGTGTTGAGCTATCATTGGTTTAGTTGCCAAAAGGAAGAAGGGAATTAATGTTTGCTTCATATTATTTTTTAAAATTCTAACCATCAAAGGTATGCAACAAATGCATTTGAAGTATTTTCAATCCCCCTTTTTTAGTTATAAAGTTTATTTAGTCAAAAGCATTCTTCCAGAATTTAAAAGCTTCATCATACAACTACTAGAGATGAAGACAGGATCTACTCTGGGTCGCTCACTGGGACCAGACAGAGATTTAGTCTTCTGAGCTTTTGGATTCATGGGGGAGCCGATCCTCAGGAAACTTCTCTCTAGCACTTTACAAGATTAGCCTGCTGGAAGTGCTAACGTTAAACAAAAAGGGATTCTCTGGACTGGAGGGTCCTTTCATTGTACACCAAGAGCTTGTTAATAGATCCTGTTCAATTACACACATTTTTAAAAGGCCTGGAAACAGAGTTCTTCTGAAGGTTTGAATAGCTGAGCTGAGACAGTACGGGAACAATTTCTAATAAAACTTTTACATATGAATGGATTCTCAAAAGTGAGGGGATGGTGGTGTAAGAAGGCATGAAAAGAATACAATTTTGGGTTTTTAAAAACCCAACAAGAACAATTGGCTAGAATTATCCTGCAACAGGCGTGCTTTATTAATTAACTCAACAATGGGAGGAACATCTGAAAAATAGCTTACATGCTCATAAACTGAAGTTAATAACAGATTAGCAGCATAAAAACAGTGAATGCAATTTTTATTAGCCCTCCCTCCATAACTTTATTGACTATGGATCTGGATAAAGATATTGAAAAAGCTATTTAAAATCCTGTAGCATTGACTTCCATCCAACAGTGCCAACAAAGCGTCATTTTCTAAGTACAATTTACAGTTCTAAATGAAACAGCATCTTTTGAGTTCTAGTGTAAGGCACACAATGTGTCTTGACACGTATTATATTGTATAAATCATATTATTTATGTGCTGATGTGACATCATTGTTTTTCCTTTTTTCTTCCTGGGTACTTGGGCGTAACAACACAGGGATTCATGATGGTGGCAGGGCTTTTCAATGGGAACAGAAATCAACCTGATTCCTTGCATGAGTTGTGCCCCTTTGCTGTCTCTTGTTCCTGATCACACATACCTCCAGCCACAAATTCCGACGGCTACATGTTAATATATTTGGGTATTATATAGTGTTAATGCCTACAAGCAATTCACATGCTTGATTTCTGATCTGCATAGTGCAGATTGGGATGGCAGTTTGTGGGAGAGAGAGGCTTTCATAGCTTTTCCCAAACTGTCATCCAAGGGAGTACAGAAGTTCTACGAGAGAGAATTAGAATAACAGAGTTGGAAGGGACCTTGGAGGTCTTCTAGTCCAACCCCCTACTTAGGCAGGAAACCCTAAACCACTTCGGACAAATGGTTATCTAACATCTTTTTAAAAACTTCCAGTGTTGGAGCGCCCACAACTTCTGGAGGCAAGTTGTTTCACTGATTAATTGTTCTAATTGTCAGGAAATTTCTCCTTAGTTCTAAGCTGCTTCTCTCCTTGATTAGTTTCCATCCGCTGCTTCTTGTCCTGCCTTCAGGTGCCTTGGAGAATAGCTTGATTCCCTCTTCTTTGTGGCAGCCCCTGAGATATCGGGACACTGCTATCATGTCTCCCCTAGTCCTTCTTTTCATTAGACTAGACATACCCAGTTCCTGCAACCGTTCTTCATATGTTTTAGCCTCCAGTCTCCTTGGTGGCTCAGGCTGTTAATTGCCTGCACTTAAGTTCCAGCTGCCTACAATTAGTGCAGGCTCGAATCCCACCAGGCTCAAGGTTGACTCAGCCTTCCATCCTCTCGGGGTAGGTAAATTGAGGACCCAAGATCCGAGACCTGGTTGGGCCCGGAGGGAGGTGTCCCTCTGGTTGAATTATGCCCTCCAGGTTTTAAGCAGGCATTGGAGGAGGCTATTGCTGGCTGGGTTGTATCCCAAGAAGCCTTACTCCAAGGGAGGTCACTATCCCAGAGATATCCTCCTCCTGAAGTAATAATGGTCAGGTGGGTTTGCTGCTTGCATACCTTTCACCCAGCTGTGTGACAGCATCCCTGCCTGGGCTCCTGGGGCCTCTCGTGGCGGTGGAGATCCCAGGCCTTATAGTCCTGGGGGATTTTAATCTGCCGCCTCTGGGGGGTGCGTCGGGGATTGGCCCAGGAATTCATGGCTTCCATGGAAGCCATGGGCCTGACAGTTAATTCATGGCCCCACTCATGAGGGGGGGAACACTCTCGACCTTGTTTTTGTCTCTGAGTGGTGGCATAGTGACAGAGGCAGACTACTTTTGCGTCTTTGCCCGTTCCATGGTCTGATCACTCCCTGCTCGGGTGGTCTTCCACAGCCGCCCTGCCACTGCTGGATGAGCGTAGGTGGTTCCGCCCCAGTGGCCTTATGGACCAGCGGTTCCAGGTGGAGCTGGGGCCTGCCCTCTTCCCTGACTCACGGCTCTGCCGAGGATCTGGCGACCCTGGCAACGGGCTGCGTCGGAAGCCCTCGACAGGGTTGTCCCCATGCGACCCTTACACGCCGTGGATCCCGAATGGCTCCCTGGTATTCAGAGGAGCTCCGGGAGATGAAACGCCGTCGAAGGGGCTTAGAGAGCAGGTGGAGGGCCACCCGCTCCCAGGCGATCGAGCCCAGTTAAGAGCCCATATTAGGACTTACCTGGGAGCGATGAGAGCGGCGAGAATGTCTTATTTCTCCGCTCTCATAGCGTCCGCAGATAACCGCCCAGCCGCCCTGTTCCGGGTCACACGCTCCTTCTTCGTCCAGAGGAGGGGCGGACCCGTTGCGGGGAAGGGCTGAGGAATTTGGGCAATATCTGTCGGATAAAATCACTCGGATTCGGAGCGGGTTGTCCTCTGATTTGCAGTGGTTGGAGGAGCGGGATACGGGGAGTCTGGCCATTACGTTTTGGGATGAGTTCGATCCTGTTTCCGAGGATGAAGTGGACGGGATTATGCGGCGCCTGAGTTCCACCACATGTTTGTTGGACCCGTGCCCCTCCTGGTTAGCTTATGCCGCCAGGGAGGTCACCTGCGGCTGGATCCGGGCAGTTGTCAACGCTTCTTTGAGAGAGGGTGTCTTTCCCTCCGCCTTGAAGGAGGCGGTGGTGAGGCCCCTCCTGAAGAAGCCTGCCCTGGACCCGACCGTGTTAGACAACTTTCGTCCAGTCTCCAACCTTCGCTTTTTGGCGAAGGTTGTTGAGAGTGTGGTGGCCCGGCAATTTCCGCTTTTCCTGGAGGAAACGGACTACCTCGATCCGTACCAATCGGGCTTCCGGCCTGGTTTCAGCACGGAGACGGCATTGGTCGCACTGTTGGATGATCTCTGGAGGGCACGGGACAGGGGTTTTTCCTCTGTCCTGGTCCTATTAGACCTCTCAGCGGCTTTCGATACCATCGACCATGGTATCCTTTTGCGACGCCTTGTGGGGCTGGGGGTGGGGGCACTGTTCTTCGGTGGCTCTCCTCCTACCTGCAGGGCGGTCGCAATCGGTGTTGGCAGGGGGGCAGAGGTCGTCCCAAGGGCGCTCACTTGTGGGGTCCCTCAGGGTCGGTCCTCTCCCCCCTCTTATTTAACATCTACATGAAACCGCTGGGTGAGATCATCCGTGGTTTTGGGGTGAGGTATCATCAATATGCGGATGATACTCAACTGTATATTTCCACCCCAAACCAGATCAGTGATGCCCTCTCCGTGATGACTCGTTGTCTGGATGCGGTACGGATCTGGATGGACGGCAACATGCTTCGACTCAACCCGGCCAAGACTGAGTGGTTGTACATACCGGCATCCCGTTCCAGCTTAGAATGTCCATCGTTGACCATAGGGGGAGTGGTGTTGCCCCTGTGGACAGGGCGAGGAACCTGGGGGTCCTCCTGGATGCACGGCTCCGGTTGGAGGAGCAGGTGGGAGCCGTCGCCAGGGGGCCTTTGCCCAGGTCCGGCTGGTTCGCCAGCTTCGCCCGTTCCTGGACCGGGATGCCCTGCGTACAGTCACTCATGCCCTTGTTACCTCGACTTGACTATTGCAACGCTCTCTATTTAGGACTGCCCTTGCATACCATCCGGAGACTGCAGCTGGTGCAAAATGCGGCGGCGGGCGGTGATGGGAGTTTCCCGGTTCTCCCATGTTAGCCCCCTCCTGCGCTGCCTGCATTGGTTGCCGGTTGCCCTCCGGGTGAGATTCAAGGTTTTAACTTTAACATACAAAGTCCTACATGACATGGGTCCTTATTATTTAAGGGAGAGACTGCTGCCGACATCGAATACTAACCGCCCTGTACGAAGTCACAGACAGGGACTCCTTGGGGTCCCATCAGCCGGGCAATCCCCCGACGACGTGCCTATTCTGTCGCGGTCCCTGAACTCTGGAACCAACTTCCCCTGGGCTCCGCTTGGCCCCTGACCTCCGCACCTTCCGCCATGACTTGAAGACCTGGTTATTCGACCAAGCCGGGCTGTGACCTATGGGTGGGGTGTTTTAGATTCGCGGTTTTTAGTTTCGTATTAATTGGGACCATTAATCTAATTTCTTTTTAAATATTTATTGTGTCTGTTTTTTATTGTAAGCCGCCCCGAGTCTTCGGAGATGGGGCGGCATATAAGTCCCATTAATAAATAAATAATAAATAAATAAGATTGTTGGGGGCAATAAGCTGACTTTGTAAAAATGCCGCTTAGTAATAAGCAGGCATATACAATGGAATGAAGGCTATTGCTGAGCACACTGGGTTGTATCCCAAAAATTGTAAGCCGCCCTGAGTCTCCGGAGAAGGGCGGCATATAAATGTAATTAAAATAAAATAAATAAATAAATAATCATCTTTGCTGCTCTTCCCTGCATTCTTTCTAGCGTCTCAACATCTCTCTTACGGTCTTGTGGCGACCAAAACTGAATGCAGTGTTCCAAGTGTGGCCTTACCAAGGATGATAGAAACTTTCCCTCTAGAACTACCAGCAGCTCTGAAAATGTGTGTGTGCGTGCGTCAATGGAGGGGGAAGAGAGGATAGAATAATGGAATCACAGGGCAGGGACCACGGAGGTGTTCTATTCCAAACGCTGCTCAAGCAAGGAGCTCTTATACGAGTGGTCCCCAACCTTTCTGGCTTTGCGGGCCAGCAGGGTGGGTGGGGAAAGGGGATTTTTCCATGTGAGCAACAGGCGAGCATGTGCGTGTGTGCGCGAGCGTGTGCGTGTAGCTCCATTTGCACGAGTGGCAGGCATGCGCACCTGCCAGCTGCTCAAATGGAGCTTCATACACACGGTCGCTCGCTGCTTGCACAAGTGGGACGACGGGTGGATGTGCATGCTCGCCCATGGCTTCCATGGCCAGGTTCCAAATGGGCCACAGCCTGGTACTGGGCTGCAGCCCAGGAGTTGGGGACCCCTGCCTTACACCATCCCAGACAAATGGTTGTCCAATCATTTCTTGAAACCTCCAGCAGTGGAACACCCACAACTCTGAGAGGCTATTGATAGATTGCACGAAAGAGCATTTGGGTTTTTTGGTTTTTTTGCACTACAGCCACAGCAGATAAGAATAGGATGAGACCCCTGGGTCTCCACGTATTGAACTCCTGATCCAGCTACTGAAAGGCCAAAACCAGGCATGACAAATGATTGCATCCATGTGATGTTCTTCAGCCTGCATTGTGCTTAGCTCAAAGGTCTACTGCAGGATTTCCAACACACTTCTCTGCTGTGGCAAACTATCTCCAGCGTTAATAGTGGCCTCACCCGGAAGTCTATTCCGACAGTAGCTATGAAGGTCCCAGAGAGGAAGGCTCCATCTTTGAACTGGACAAGGAAGCAGGTCTTCCCCACACCTGAATCTCCAAGCAGCATCACCTACAAGATGAGGTGCAAAAGCCCATTAATATGGCTGGTTGGGGTTATACTGACATTCATGGTTTGTTTGTTTTTTGCCTCATGCTTCCTTATTAAAAAAGTCTCTCTCTCTCTCTCTCTCTCTCTCTCTCTCTCTCTCTCACTCTCACTCTCACGTCAACAGTGATCTAATTTAGCAAGCAGAACTACCAGCCTATAAAGAGAAGAACTAACAAATAGCAATATCTCGTCTTCATCTTACTTTAGCCATTGTGACCGGGAGTCGTTCGTTGTCTGCTCTACTATAACCGCCTTATTCTGTCAATGCTGGTGGTAACCCAAGGTGGATAACTTAACAGAAAATCAGGAATCTGACAGCACTTTTTCCAATTAATAAATATTATTAAAAAGCTTACATTTTCATAAAAATCCCTGATTTTTTGCCACTATAGAACAGTGCTTCTTAACTGTGGCAACTTGAAGATGTGTAGACTTGTTACATTGGCTGGGAAATCTGGGAATTGAAGTCCCCAATTTGCCAAGGTAGAGAAACGCTGCCACAGACTTAACAAGGCATACATTTTTTTTTTGAAAAATGCTTTGGATCTCCTTTAAGCACAGCTCCTCTCTGTGACTAATCAAAGTACCCCAACTTTTTGAGGGTTGTGTGCGTGAGCCTGAAAGAAAAGATGCCACATCTTTAAGAAGCCAACTTCTTAATGCAACTCACTGCATTAAGTTTGTTTTGTTCAGGTTTGCAGAAAAGTGAAAAAGTTGGACTGTTGTGATGAATAGCAGAATAGTCTTGTGCATGCATGAAGTCCAAAGCAACACTTGGGAAGTTATCTTTAAAGTGGGCACCCCTTTCTGCTTATCACCCTCTTTACCGTAGTTACAGCAAACTTACAAGGACAGTGTAGGACAAACTTCTCCACCTGATGTTCTCCTGAGATGCCGAAGGCACCACTTGGTTGGGAATTGTGGTAATTTAAATTAAACAAATCTGAACCTCACCAAGTTGAAAAAGGGTGTTTTAAAATGTTTCCAAATGGAGGGTATTTTGCTAATCTTTCAGGAAAGTTTAGCTCAAGGATAACCATCCATGATCTCCCTTTCTATTCCCACCTCTGTGGTCCTGGCAAAATAAATTCCTATATTTTCATCTCTCTCTAGTATATGCATAAAACAATGGTGGAAAAGGAACTCCAGAAATATAGTTGTTTGCTTGGTGGGAAATGTTTGGCAAGTCTTCCTTCCTATTGTGCTCCCTCAAGAGACATTCTCCCATGATAGGTGAACATTTTGTGAGGGATATCCATCCACCATCCTGATTCTCAGAAAAAGTCTGGAGTTCATTAGTGAGGTGGCTCCACACTTCTTTCTCTGGAATGATGAAAGGTTAACTCTCCATAACTTCTTGACCTTATTTTCATCATTACTAAAAGCACCTCTTCCTTGTCAGTGTTTCCTCTCTTCCACACAAAAGATAAGGAGATCAGCTATGTACCAGCTGCTGTTTCCAATGGAAACAAACAGTCCATTTATATTTACACTTCATGCCATATGCTCCAACTTCTGCCTTTGCTTAGCCTTCTAGCTAGGCTACTCTGGACAAATTACATCTCTGGAAGCCCAGGAGCCATATGCCTTGTTCAAGGACTTAAGTATCTTCCTGAAATGTCAGGGCAGCTGTCCATGAGGTAGTGAGGTACAGTGTTTCTCAACCTTGGCAACTTTAAGATGTGCAGACTTCAATTCCCATAATTCCCCAGCCAGTTGAGAAGCACTGAGCTAATATGACAGGGCCTAAATCTTCTGATTGCTACTGTGTTATTGCTCCTCAACTTAGGAATTATAATGATTACAGTTCCTTACTTAGGATTTATTCCAGTTTAAGGGACCTTCTATAGAGCCTACAACAGCTTCTTGGCTCCATTTATGGGAGTCCTGCCCTCTGCTGCCTCGGCCCCTCTTCAGTTGTCACTGCCAGCACTCAAGACAGTTAGAATATCATCCTATCTGTGGTCTTAGCTGGGAATAAGTTTCTTCACTTAAACTACCTTCACAGAAACATGCACAGGATCAGTAGTTTTATGCACTGAAACATGTAGAGTGGAGAGGTCACCAATGCTCTGGGAAGCCCTTGTGAGGGGGCAGAAACCCAGCTCAGAGGGAGCTACAATCCTCACCTTTGCCCTATGCAAGGGAGTAGTCCATTAGCTAATGTTACCTCAGCCTAAACCAAATATTCTAGTAATCCTCCAATTAATCCCCAAAAGGCACAGTTCAAACCCAGCCTCTTTCTTCACACTCCCTGCAACCAGATTTGTCATTGATTTACGATGTTATATAGACAAAGGGTGGAGAAAGAAGGAACTGCTTGTTGCTTGATTAAATCTGAAGTATATTTCTAACAACCAGTTCCTTCTTTCATGGGCTTTTGTCTATTTCCTTTGATGTCACTGTGACCATAAACACACACAGACAGAGTCCATGAGTTAGATCAGGAGTGGGGAATCTTGGCCCTTTTATGACTTGTGGACTTCAACTCCCAGAATTTCTGAACCAGCCTTGTTGGGTCAGGAATTCTGGGAGTTGCAGTCCACAAGTCATAAAAGGGCCAGGATTCCCCATCCCTCAAGACCTGACAGGTACCATTATAACCCATGCCAAGTATCAGGAGAAGATCCGTAAGCTCTGGGGCTCTCTTCCTTTCTTGCCACTGCCTCACCTCTGTCGCAAGACAGCAGAGCAAACAGGTAAACCAGTATCCACTCCTTCTAAGCAAACAGACTTTCAGTTTAAAAGCCACAGCTTGGTTGGATTCCCTATTTACCTCAGGCAAGGAAAAGCAATAACTGAGGCTATTCTGATTAGTTAGAAAGAAATTGCCTTATAGCATCTTAAGGGTTGATTGTGGTGTAAGATTTTGTGGCTATTGTCATTTAAGGTGTTCTGGTCCACAAAAGGGAGAGTGTTCTCTCTCTCTCCCCCGACCCCCTCTCACCTTTCTGGAATTTATCCCTGTGAGAAATGTGGATTAGCTAGCATTTGCCTTCCTACCAAAAATAAGCCCACCCAGCTCAGAGATAACAGCAATCATTAGGGGAAAATCCATCAACACCCCTGGCAGAACAACAAACACTGGACTCCTTGCAGTCCAGACTTGAAAAATAGTTCTTAACAGAAAAGGAAACAAACTAAGGAAAGAAGGCAAATATGTGTGTTGTGGGACCAAATCTGGATCCGTCACTGGGACCAGAGGCTTAGTCTTCTGAGCTTTCAAACTCATGCTGGAATCCATCCTCAAGGAACTTCTCTCACACATATCTGGTGAGAGAAGAGGTTTTGGGGATGGGCTTCAGCAGGAGTGCGAAACTTCAGAAGACTAAACCTCTGGTCCCAGTGACAAACCCAGATTGGATCCTGAAACGAAGTAAGCTTAGATTCGGGACAAGAAACATCTGTGAAGTAATGGTGTCCCCCTCACCTTAGGAAATCTGCTTCCCAGCTCTCCTGAACTGCTGTTCCTCAACCAGAGACAGCAGTATTTCCCAGAGAGCTGAAACCTACTACTCCTATTTCCAAAGGTGGGGCGGGGAGAAACACTTGATATGCCAATGTCACTTTCCCCAACGTAGCATCTTCCAGAAGCTTTACAACTGCAACTTGCCAAATCCTCAGCCAGCCTTTGGGCACACAAATTGAAAAAGTGGGAAGCTGCAACACACCCCAACTGAAAAGGACCAAGTTTGGGAAAGCTGCTCCAACTGCTTTCGCTTTAAGAAAGAGGAAGAGAAAATGTCCTCTCTCTGCATTTTTGTATGGAGGGAATGTTGGTTTAATAGAAGGCAGGAGTCCCAGAACAGGAACTCATGCAGGGAAGAACCATGTAGATTTTCCTGCCTGAGGCGGCTTTTTCAATGTATCTGAAGTTGTAATCCATGTGAGTTGTAGTCCACCTGACCCAGAAAGTGCCATGCAGGGGAAGGAAGATAGAACAGGCCAGGAATGATGGCTGTGACCGAATGGCTCAGGACCCAGAGCCAATTTGCAAAGTTTCTTTGATAGTTGTGTTGCTCCTTCTCAGGGTGTGTCAGGAAAAGGGAGAAGCCACAGCAGTTCCGGACCCCAGTGGACTGGAGAACAAAGGACCACCACTAACAATTGACAGCTACGTTACAGTAACTGGGAGAGAGCAGGGATCTCTGGGTGGAGACCTGCTATTATCCTTTTCAAGGATCTCCTCCCAGAAGGAATCTGGACGTGGACTGACGGAGTGAGCGGCATTAAACAGGGGTTTTGGATTTAAGGTTGCAAGAGACCTGGTAGCCAAAATGGTTTCTTCCACTTCCAGGCCCAGCACACTGATTCCTATCGGCAAAAATATAGGGCCAAACTATAGCCTTGCCTTAGTACAGGTACTCCTTGACTTACAACCATTCATTCAGTGACCATTCAAAGAGCCTTGGTGGTGCAAGCTGTTAAATGCCTAGCACTTAGTTCCAGCTGCCTGCAATTACTGCAGTCTCAAATCCCACCAGGCTCAAGGTTGACTCAGCCTTCCATCCTCTCGGGTAGGTAAATTGAGGACCCAAGATTGTTGGGGGCAATAAGCTGACTTTGTAAACATGCCCCTTAGTAATAAGCAGGCATATACAATGGAATGCAGGCTATTGCTGAGCGCATTGGGTTGTGCTCCAAAAACTGTAAGCCGCCCTGAGTCTCCGGAGAAGGGCGGCATATAAATATGAATTAAAAAAAAAGTTTACAAAGTGACTTATGACATAGGTTTTTCCAGAGTTCTCCATGGTCACGTGATCAAAATTTGGATGCTTGGCAAACACCATGTATTATGACAGTGGCCATGTGAGACCTTCTGACAGGCAAAATCAATGAGGAAGCCAGTTTCACTTAGCAGTGGTGTTACTAACTTAACAATGGCAGTGATTCACTTAACAACTGTGGCAAGAAAGGTCGTACAATGAGGCAAAACTTACTTCACATCTGTTTTGCTTAGCAACAGAAACTTTGGGCTCAACTGTGGTTGTAAACTGAGGACTATATGCAATATGAACTCTCCTATAATTTGTAAAATAGTTATGGCTTAGCATGTAATATATCTCCAGCCAATTGTGGCTCATACACTAAGCTATTTATTAAATCAACCATGGCTTAGGACAGGGGCGTCAAACTCATGTCGTCATGGCGGTGTCATGTGATGTACTGGTACTTTCCCCCCTTCCCTAAACTGGGAGTGGGCGTGGCCAGTGCATGATGCATCCAGCCTGCAGGCCGTGAGTTTGACAGCCCTGGCTCAGGGTGCCATGAGAGCCCAGTCATTAGCAGAGGAAGAAGATGAATGTTCTGTCTTCATTGCAATTAAATATCCTTCATGCCTTCAAGACTCTACTTTCACTAGGAAGTGGGAGGCAGTGGGTTCAAGCCTTTGCTATCCCAAAGCATAAATATATATATGCTTAGCCAGGCATTTTTTCCCCTCCAAATGAAGTCCAGCACAGGACCTTCGTTCTACGGGGAACAAAATCAGTAATGGCAAGGAAAGGTACTACAGTTATTGTGTGCAGATAATTTGAGTTGTTCTTGAGCATGTCCCTGTGCCATTTGGAGCAGTGGTTTTATATCATGAGAGAGCCAACAATGTTTTAAGTTTCCAATGCGATTGTGCAGCGATCCTTCCTTCAAGAGAAAGTTTCGCTTGATTTCTGTTGTATTTTGGCTCATCCTTGACTTACGACAACTGAGCGCATTGGGTTGTGCTCCAAAAAAATTGTAAGCCACCCTTAGTCTCCTGAGAAGGGCAGGATATAAATATGAATATTAAAAAAAACTGAGCCCAGCCTTTAGGTTGCCAAGTCAGAAATTTGTTAAGTGGGTTTTGCCCCATTTTACAACTTTTCTTGCCACATTTGTTAAGTGAATCACTGCAGTTCTTAAGTTAGTAACCCGGTTGTTAAGTGAACTTGGCCTCCCCATTGACTTTGCTCGTCAGATGGTCGCAAAAGGGAATCACATGACCCTGGGACACTGCAACCGTCATAAATATGAGCCATTTGCCAAGCACCCGAATGTAAATCACGTGACCATGGAGATGCTGCTGCAATGGTCATAAAGTATGAAAAATTGGTCATAAGTCACTTTTTTCAGTGCCGTTGTAACTTTGGTCACTAAATGAACTGTTGTAAGTCGAGGACTACCCATATTTCTATTGATTAGAATACCGATCTACTGTCCAACTCTGATGGAAGCACAGATATCAGCACTGGAATCCCATGCTGCATTATAATTCCTCATGTACGGGAAAGCCACGGATACTTAAGATACATTTACAGCACTGCTTTGCCAGCTGTAGTAACACTTCTTCAGCTGCCTTCTCGTGGCAAGCTGGTTCTTTATGCCACACCAAGCAGGCAGTTTGCATGGACCAACACGGAGGAGGCTTATGATGGCCCGAAGGAACACAGGATGCAAATGAAATAAGGAACTGGCAACATCAATAGAAGAACGCTGTATCATATAAGTCCAATAAAATAAATAAATAAATAAATATCTGCCAGTCCCCAGTAGTGCTCTTCCTGGGTTCTGTAGCACGATTGCTGGAAACTCCTATCCCAGCTGAGGAGATCTGTGTGCAAACTCTGAGTGTGAGGAAGTGCACTTCACTGCCTTGCCAAAACCCTTCCCCCATCCTGGCTTGCCTTCTGAGATGTGCCTTCTTCCCCCTTTAGCTGCTTCCTCCCAATGTGGTTTGAATAGCAACAGCTACAGCTGCTGCTGCAAAGAAGAAGGAGGAGAATAGTGCAATCTTGTTTATTGGCCATGGATTTTAACAAGGGGTTTTGCTAAAGAGGAACCAACCTCTGCGATCATCCCGCGCCTCCCCTTTAGAGACAGGCCTCGACTTACAGCACTTCATTTAGTGACTGTTCAAAGTTGCCACACGGCACCGAACAAAACAGACTTAGAACCTTTTCACTCTCACGTCCCTTGAAGGAACCCCGTGGTCACGTGATCAAAATTTGCCAACGGACTCAGATTTATGATGGCTGCTGTAACCAGGGATCGTGTGATTGCCTCGTGCGGCCTTCCGACAAGCAAAGTCAACGGGGAAGCCAGATTCACTTAACAACCGTGTCACTAAATGAACAGCTGCGGCGACTCACTTAACGGCTGTGGCAAGAAAGGTGGCAAAGTGGGGCAAAACCCGTTGAACAGCTGTCTCGCTTAGCAACAGAAATGTCAGGCTCGGCTGTGGCCATGAGTGGAGGACTACCTGCGTTGTCTACAGAGGCAGACCTCGACCCGAAAATGAGCCTGGTACAGTTGCAACCAGGAATTCATGGGGACTCAGAAAAGAGGCCATTTTCAGGGCCACAGTGGCTTTCGCCCTTTGAGGGGTAGATTTATAAGCCCGTGAATGACAGGAAAAACATATTCAGCAGCTGCATTGTCCCTGCCGGTGCTCTTCCCCATCTAAAGGAACAACCTGTTGAATTTCTGTTCACTAGGCATCTCTTAAGGGTGTAGGAACACAATTGCCTGTTGGTAAGAATGGCAATACTAAAACCATAATTCATTCCTAAAACACGAAGGAAAGAAAAAACACCCTTGGTCTTTCCCCCCACACACACACACAACCATCCGAAAGAGACTTTCCAAGCAGACCTGAGCCCCATCTTCGTCCCCGCCCCCCCGCCAAAATTAGCCCGACTAATTTGCCCCTTTTCCTGTATCTTGGTCGTCTTTATCCCAAGTTCGTGGGCGAAGTTGAACCCTTTGGAGACGTTGGGTGAGGGAGCCAGCAAGGAGAGCACGAAAGGGGAGGGGTATCACTCCCCGCCGCCCGCTTCTTCTCCAAGACAATTTGGGAAGGGAAGCGGGTTTAGACCCGTCGGCCTTATTTGCTCGCCTTACCTCAGCCCGTGATGACAGCCGCGAAGGTCCCCCTCTCCCCCCCCCCACGCTCCCTGCCTTCTCTTGTGCCCCCTGGTGCCCAATCGGGGCAGGCTCACACCTTGCCGGAGACGTCGTAACTCTTGCCGAGCAACAGGGGATTCACCGCCGGCGAAGCGCGTCGGGGGCTCCGTTGCGCGCCGGAGGGGCGCCCCCATTGCCTGCTCCGTTGCTGGTCATGGTGGCTCCCGCGCAGGGAGCAGGAACTGCCCAAGCAGTTTCGAGAGCTCCGGCCACGCTGCTTCTGCCCCCTCCTTCTCCTGCCCACGCGCGGAACCGCCCCTTTCTGGCGCTCAGGAAGGGAGAGAGAGAGCGCGCCCGAGCGAGTAGCCAGCGCCGGACCGAAGGGGGGACCCGAAGCTGAGGAGCACTTTCGCCTGCCTGGGCGTTGGTGGCCTCGGGGCTTGAACTTCTCACCAGCGCTTCTTGCTGCTGTTGTTGTTTCATCTTTAGAACCGCACATTTGGTTGAAGCGGTTTGGGTGATGAATGATAGCTAGATAGCTGGTTTGCAAATCAGGCGTCTGCGGCTTGGAAAAGGAATTGTTTCCCTTTGATGAGGATGTGGCTGTGGGACAGCCTGCCTTGTGCTTGCAAAGTGCCTCTTTCTGTTTCCGTGTAACCGCACTTCGGGTCAGGTCAGCCTTATTTTTCTGCCACACACATTCAGGAACATGCGTGGTCTGCCTGCTCTGGTCCCTGGAGGCAGTTCTCCGGAGCTTGATTCTTGATAGGGCAGCAGGAGGACCTGGTTCTTTCCAAGTGGGCTCTACTTTAGTACTATACAGCAGATCCCTCCAAAAGAGCCAGGGTTTTGGCTTTGGAAAAGCGATCAGCCAGAGATCTGACTTTAAAAGAGAGATCAGCCTGAAGGAGGGATCAATTGAACAGAGAGGGTGAGATGGAGGGGCTGCATGGTCCAGGGAGAGGGAAAAATATTTCTCATGACACCCCTATTCAATGACCTACTTCTAAAACATGTTTGATGATCTTCTGGATTACAGACTACTTTATATCACTTTACGGCTAGACGGCTTTCATCATGGGAGCTGGACTCCCATGGATAAACATCTTTGGTTCGATATAGATAGAAAAATAGTATATATCAACATGGAATAAATTAATCAGGGAAACAAAAAAACCCTGGGCTTCAAAACATCGACATTTTGGGGCAAATTGCAGTGGTGAAAATGGAAATCCTTGCAAGGCTCAGTTTTCTATTTCAAAATCTTCTGGTCAGGGCAGGCAGAAATACAGAAAGGTTCCTATTTTATTTTAGCAGAACTGAAACAAGCAGGCATGAGTAAATGAGGAAGGTGCCTCTGGTACTTTCTGCCACTCAGCCAAGTAGCAAAATGAGAATGGAAGCCAGTTTGGTCTAGTGGTTAAAGTTCTGGCCTAGGAACTAGGAGACCCTGGGTTTTAGTCTCACCTTAAGCATGAAGTCAACTGTGTGATCTTGGGCCAGTCACTTTCTCCCAGCCCAACCTACCTTGTTGTGGGAAAAATAAGAGAAGGAAGAAGTAATTATATATGTCTGTTGCCTTGAATTACTTACAAAGTAATAAAGATGGGATAAAAATCTAATTAATTAAATGGGACCGTATAGCAACTTGGAATAGTTCCCTTTTGAAGGAATCTCACATGCTTTTTGGAGAAATCAATCTCACATTTTCAGCAGTGGAATTCACACACACACACACACACACACACACTCACATAGTCCTTTGGATTACATCCCATACTCAGCAAAGTTATGTAATTTCTAGAAATTTCCAAAACTATAAATCTCCTCCTGAGATGGAATGTGTTGAATAATTCCCACACTAGATGAACTTACATATTTGTGAAACTAGCCAGCACTTAAAGTAAAAGTCTTCAAAAAAAGGTGTTGTTTTTCTTTAGTTTGACCTCTGGCCACTATAGATAAATGAATTCTGTAATTACATATGTTTTGGAAATAGAACAATATCTTGATAAAGACTAGATCAGATGCCACAAATATTATCAGATTTCACTGAGTCTCCCCTAATCTGAGAAAATCCAGTGATTAAATACAAAGAAAGGAACAAAAAAGAATTTGTTTATTTTGGAACTGCCAGAAATTCTTTCATTTGCTCAGTGGTAAAAGATTATCTTATTTCAATAATCTCATTAGCTAACCTATTATAAATGAGGTTCTTTGCCTTGATATAATCTTGCTCATGGGACTTACAAAGTATAACTTCCCCAGCTTCTGTTGATTCCCCCCCCTTTTTAGGTACTGAAGGAGCCCCCAACGCTTAGTCACTGAAACTAGATATTCATCTCTGAATAGAATCAGATCTTCCTCATATGATAAACCAAGTAGGTATTTGATGACTGGAAGACACACTTAATATTGAGAGGAAAGCTGAGAGTCACAAGATTCTTAGGGGGTTTCCTGGTTTTGGAAAGAGCTTTTAAACAGGAGCTTTGTTTTTTAAGCTCCAGTGAGACTATTTTAATACGAGATTTGCATTTTCCAAATGACAAGAAACATGCCACTGTTCTGATCCAAGGGATCAGAAAGTTACAATGGCACTGAAAAAAGTGACTTATGACCATTGTAGCCTCCCCATGTCATGTGATCAAATTCAGATGCTTGGCAACTGACTCATATTTATGATGGCTGCAGTAGCTCAGGGTCATGTGATCATCTTTTGTGACCCAATAAGCAAAGTCAATAGGAAAGCCAGATTCACTTAACAACTATGTTACTAGGTTAACAACTGCAGTGATGAAATGTCGTAAAATTGGGCAAAACTCACTTAACATATGTCTCAGCAACATACATTTTGGGCTCAGTTGTGGTCGTAAGCCAAGGACTAGCTGTACTTTATTTTCAGCCCCATGAGCCTAACATGAACAGATTTATATGGTACAATTTTAGAAAAGCATAAAGCTACCTATCCATTACCTTCATGACTGATCCTGACTACAGATAACTTCTTGAGGTTTGATCGGTGTTCAGTACCACAAATCCACTGGGATTCATCCAATTGAAATTCCAAATCATCTTCCCAGATATTTTCACAATATTTTGTGTTAGTACAAGTGTTATATAACAATAAGATTCCTTTGCTGTTAAATTTTGATTATATCTTACCTCAGATATTGTTAATGGCTTCAAAATTACTGGGACCTGGCTGTTTTACTTACTTGAAATCAGTTGGTTCTTTTGGTTACTTCTATTGTAAAATATCTTGTATTAATTATAGGTTCTGTAAAGTCTTCTGCCTGTTCTTTGCACTGGACACATTTGTTCTTGTGATCAAGAAAAGATGTTAAAGGAATCGGAGAAGAGGGAAAAAAGTCAGGAGCCAAAGATTGTTCCTTTCATTTGAAGTAGTAGGCATCTGTTTCTTGGTGTAATGTTCAGCACCAAACAAGGAATAATACAAGGATGTGTATTGATCCTTTCATTATTAAATCCATGGTGGAGATGGACAGTTAAGAAGTTTGATAAATGAATGAATAAATGAAGGGGGGATGGGGGAAACAGAGTCACAGGTAACTATAAATTACGTATGCCAGAGTTGGCTTCATCCATGGCAATGCCAGTATGTCGCCTCTAATAAATCCTTTGAAGTTTTTTGAAGTTTGGCTCAAGAATCATGATTTAATTAGGGCGATTGCTGGAATATTAACAGAATAAATGAATGGATGGATGGATGGATGGATGGATGGATAGATAGATAGATGTATAAGAAGATAGATGGATTAGAAATGTATTGATTGGTGATTCATTCCACCTGGGCTCTTGTAATATACTATATGTAAAGTTGCCCATGAAAACCATTTAGAAGCTATAATTAGTATGGACTGCAAACACCTGGCTACTAGGGCAATCTACTTTAGTAGAGCAACATCTATTTTAAAGTTGCTGCCCTTTGTGATTTGGGGGTTTTCTGAGCCAAAGTGCTAGTTATTACATATAAGAAGTAAAGATAAAGGTTTCCCTGTCTAACTCTAGGAGGTGGTACTCATCTCCATTTCTTAGCTGGGAGAGCCAGTGTTGTCCGAAGATATTTCCATGGTCACATGGCCAGCATGACTATATGCCAAGTTGCATGGAATGCTTTAATCTTTCCACTGATGTGGTACCCATTTATCTACTTACATTTGCATGATTTCAAACTGCTAGGTTGTTAGGAGCTGGGACAAGAGCAGGAGCTCACCCCCTCATGTACTTTGGGTCTTGAAGTGCCTACCATCTGGCTTACAAGCCCAGCATCTTAACCACTAGCCCACCATACCCCTTCAGTTATTACGTATACATTTTATTATTTTAAATGCTTCTATCATTTTAATTGCTTTTATAGTTTTGGAATTGGAACCATACATCATTACAGAAAACAATATATAAAATGCCAGACCAAATGGGATAATTAAAAAAAGGGAGCTTCACTCAATTGGACCCAGATTCCTGGAGGAAATTCTTCACAGTGAAGACTCGCCATATATGGACAGGAGGAGGCTTCATTCCAGAGGATAAGATTGTTGTGTTTGACTGGAAAATCAAAATGAATTATTGGAGATTGCAGATAGCAAGAAGATAGTGCAAATAAATGAATTTCTGCACATTGGTAGTTTGCTTACTCAATATGTAAACTGGATTGAGACATTTTAAGAAGTGCAAATGCTTGTAACAATATAGCCTATTGTCTGATATAAATAATGAGTGTTCATCAAAGTAATTGAAAATGCTCGGGTAGAAGAATACATTTCTACGAATGAGGTGGGAACGAGAGACTACAAAGTGAAACTGTAAAACAAGAGGTTGGGTCAAGAATGAATGTGAATTGAACAGAAATGAGTGTGAAAGAAACGTGGAAGTGCTTGATCAAAAACAGAATGAATGGATTGAGAGGGATGCAAATCTGAAGGGATACTTCAAAATGAATGGTGAAAAGCTCAAGAACAAAATAACAGAATGAAGGAGTGTATGGGTGGAGTGGAAGAAGGGACAGATTGTAAAAATCGAAAGGCGTGGGAGTTAAAATGAATTATGTTGATGTAAACTAGATTTTCTTCTCCCTTATTTCTTGGGTTTAATTGCTTTTATCTATTGCTTCTCACGCTTCTTCTGCGCTTTGCATAACTTTGCTTACTCCAAAAGAAGGTAATACAATAACCATATATGTATGGGTGTGATCTTGCTGTCTGGGAGAAATGGTGCTACCCTAACCAGTAAGGAATTATAGTTTGTACCCAATGAATACTGTTCGACTACTTTTTGATATGAAATAGCACTGAGGTTTCAAATGTTTAAACTTCTACTGTGCTTTATTTGCCTAGTCATGAAGGAAGATGTTTATTTAGATATAAATGAAGAAATAATTGCCATATATAACAGCCAAGTAATAGAAAAGGGAAATAGGAGGGCTTGTACTTAATTAGTAAAAGGTAGTAAAAAAAGAATGTTGGGAAATGTAGTCATTTTAACTGTGACAAGTAAGATTTTTTTTCTCCTTCTCCATTTAGCAAAGTCTAGAAAATAATGGTGCCTGCAAATTCCTCGCCCTGCAAATACAAGGCAGATGGCATATCTAGATAAAGTTTTTTTTCCGCCCTAACAATGTTTCCAGGTCTCCACAACCTTTTATTTTAGCTCTGGTTTTCACTACTCCCTGCTAGAGAAACCTGTATATCCAGTCCCTGTTAATAATGCTATGGAAAATATTCAAGAAAAATAAATTCACAGGATTCTGAAAACTGACCATAAATTAGATCTTTGATAGGTCTGAGGTGCTTCTGCAATTTCCCAGATGATTTAATACAAATATTGGGGTGGGGAGGGAATTGCAAGTAGTATGATGTGAGGGTGGGGGTGACTGAAGAGGGTAAACTATGTAAGTAAATTTTAGGTAATTGCATGAGAAAAAAAAGCTTTCTCTTCCCAAAGAGCTGTGGCTGTCAAACTGGACCTGTCTTTTGTCTCAAAGTGTTGTCAGACAACATGATAACATCTTCCTCATAAATCCACAGTGTCCTCCAGTTCCAGTCAATAAGCCAAAACCAGCTTCATCTCAGAAAGATCCTTTTGAAGAAAAGGACATGTGGTTATATCCATCACTCACATCCATCACTCTTGATGAAAAGGGTAATGCAGAGACAGGTCCCGCTATCTTCATGTGTCCTGTATTTCAGAGGCCCCAACCTTTTGAGCTCCAGGGACCGGTTCTCTGGAGAGAGGGTTTTCCGTGGACCAGAGGGGGCATGGTTTCTTGTGCTGCTGCATCCCACGGATGGGGCTTCGCTTATTTGCATGGCCTGGTTTCTGGCATGCCACAGACCAGTGTTGGTCCAGGGAAGTGTACGCTTACAGAACCGGTAGTACAATATTTTGAATTCCACCACTGCTCATAAACCCATTTAGAGTGCTCTAAATCTCAACCTAAATTCAGCTTCTGCATAAGGCACCCTTAAATGGAAGGGAAGAAGCTTTTTCCTCAAAATAAAACAAAGTTCCTATATTCAAAGAGCTATATATGCAATATGTTATTTCAATAATCCTTGCAACCACTGTGGTTTTATGTCTGTACAGTAGATATAAGAGAAGTAAAACTGATCTTATTTAATGACTTCTACTAGATGAGTTAAAAAGACTTGGAATGAAGAACTTCCTGGTTCAAATAGTTCAGTTTCTTGGGCAATGAAGGACAGCCAGCACAGCAAAAAAGAAAAAGAAAAAAAAACCTCTTTCAAATTTAAGATTTACTACCACAGCTCTGGCCTCTGGCCACAGCAAAGTCTGCAATCTTTCATTCATTCCAAAGTAAATTCTCTTCTAAACAACCTGCCACTTGAAGACTTTTACTTATCTACAGCCTCCTGTGATCCAGAGATATCCTTTGCCTTGTTTATTTTGCTCTCATTTAAAAGGATAAGATGTAAACATAAGGCTGGATTTTCCCACAGGAGTCTTTTTAAACTTATGGCAACACCTTTCTCCCTGCTGAAGACCTTCTCCTACATGGATGATTAATTAGGAGTTGGAGGCAGGCATGTACACAAATGAACTTTCTATCCAGAGAAAAATACACAGCCAATTGTTGCTGGTGCCAATGAGTCTCCCTACCCATCTACCACATACAGGTAATTTTGTCTCCTCTGTCCCTTAAGTTCTCAGGCCTGATAATTTCTGGAATTCTTCCAAAATAACAACAACACCCCAAACAAACACTACTTAATCTGTTCCAAACAAGCCCAGTTCTCAGAATATCAACCTATTTTCCTCTGGTGTTAATTTTGAAATACCTGCCTCCATATGGCTCTGCTAGGGATTTTGGTTTATTTGTTTGTTTGTTTGTTTGCTTGCTTGTTTATATTGGGATTTCTATGCCGCTCTATCTCCCAAAGGACTCAGGGCGGCTCACAACGATAAAAACATACAATACAAAAATTAAAAAAACAATTAAACAAACATCCCAATATAATTAAAACTGACAAACTACCAATAAAAACCCCACCCCCTCCATCAGTCCAGGTCGGCAAGCTGGGAAAGCCATGTTTTCAGGCCACGATGGAAGGATTGAAGATCAGGGGCCATCTGAAGCTCCAGGGGCAACTGATTCCACAGGGTGGGTGCTCCCACAGAGAAGGCCCTACCCCTAGGAGTCACCAGCTGACACTGTCTGGCGGACGGCACCCCAAGGAGGCCCTGTCTCTGGGAGCGCACGGAGCGTTGGGAAGTCGTTGCTGGCAGCAGAGGTTCCTGTAAATACCCTGGTCCTAAGCCATGTAGGGCTTTATAGGTGAGTACCAGCACCTTGAATCTCACCCAGAGGGCAACCGGCATCCAATGCAGCTCACGCAGGAGGGGTGTAACATGGGAGTATCGGGATACTCCCATCACAACCCGCGCAGCCACATTCTGGACCAGTTGAAGCCTCCAAGTGGTCCTCAAGGGCAGCCCCATGTAAAGAGCATTGCAGTAGTCTAAACGGGAGGTAACGAGTGCATGAGTGACCGTATGTAAGGCATCTTGGTTAATGTTAGTGTTCCTTAACTAGAAATAGTATAACAAAATAACAGGGTTGGAAGATACCTTTGAGGTCTTAACCCCTGCTAAAGCAGGAATCCCTATCCCAGTGGTCCCCAACTTTTGTGGCTTGGTGGCCCAGCAGGGGTGGGGAGAGGGAATCGGGCCTCACGAGCAGCGGGCTGGCATGCACATGCATGCATGCACAGCTTGACTTGCATAAACTGAGCTTCGTGCGCATGTGCTCACGTGGCCTGGTTGTGAATAGGCCATGGCCCAGTAGTGGGCTGCAGCCTGGGGGTTGGGGACCCCTGACCTGTACCATTTCAGATAAATGGTTGTCCAATTTCTTCTTAAAAACTGCCAGTGTTGGAGCACACACAACTTTTGGAGGCAAGCCATTCCACTGATTAATTGTTCTAACAGTCAGGAAATTGATCCTTATTTCTAGGTTGCTTCTTTCCTTGATTAGTTTCCATCCATTGCTTCTTGTTTTGCCTTCAGGTGCTTTGGAGAATAGCTTGACTCCCTCTTCTTTGTGGGAGCCTCTGGGATATCGGAACACTGCTATCATGCCGCCCCCTAGTCGTCCTTTTCACTAGACTAGACATGTCCAATTCCAGCAACCGTTCTTCATATGTTTTAGTCTCCAGTCCCCTAATCATCTTCGTTGCTCTTCTCTGCACTCTTTCTAGAGTCTCAACATCCTTTTCATATCGTGGTGACCAAAATTAGCCTTTCCTAAGCTGATACCTTCTATATGGATTTAGAGAAAACCCTCTATCACAGGGGTCTTCAAATTTGACAGCTTTAAGACTTTTGGACTTCAACTCCCAGAATTCCTCCTCCAGTCATGTTACTTCAGGAATTCTGGGAGTTGAAGTCCACAAGACTTAAACTTGCCAAGTTTGAAGACCCTTGCTCTATCATCACAACCACTATATGTAATGAACAGGACAACATATTAATACCATCCCTGCAGAATTGCTAAGGCCTTGTGCCAGAAAATTTGGAAAATGAACACATACATACAGGACTAGAAATTATCAGTGTTCTGGTCATTTAGAAAATACTTGTAGCTCAGGTTTTAGATTTTGGCAGTGGTTTGCTCTCTGAGCTTGTTTCCATTTAGTTCCTGAACATTTCATTAGCATATGAATACATAAGAAATGAGACCGTTCGAACAACCAATCAGCAAGAGAACCAATGAGCTACTCAGAATTTAATTATAGCTCCAAACGAACAACCAATCACACGGCCAACTGGCCACACCGGCACACAAGACATATATAAGGTAAAGAGAAATAGGACAAGAAAATCCCTCTGATGATATTACCTGGCGTGGTAATAACATTTTCGGGAATTAAATGGAAAGAAACTTGGAGAGCAAACCACTGCCAGAATGATCAGCGTTCATCCCATGGCCAAAAAAAGGCCGAGTCAAAATATTGCTCTAATTACTGCCCCATTGCCCTCATTACTCACACTAGCAAGATTGTCCTTGAGATCGTACAACAACATCTGGTGTTATCTGTTGAAAGGGAATTGCCAGATGTTCAAACTGCATTGCACTTGGGATAATATTGCCCATAGCTGCTTCTAGAATAACAAAAGAACATCTACATCTGCTTTATCGGTTGTGTTGATTGTGACAAGTTGTAGAGAGCCCTGAGAAAACCTGGGGGTGTCGACTAATTTGGTCAAGTTGGTGCAATTACTATACATAAATCAGGGAACCACTGTGCGAACACCGTATGGAGTTGCTGATTGGTTCAAGATAGAGAAAGGGAGTGCAAGTCAAGGTAGAGAAAGAAGTGTGGAAAAGAATGCAGCAATGGAAAGAAGCAGTACAAGACTGGAGAATGTGAAAAAAAGAACTGGCCCATAGAATTGCCGAGAATTGGACACGATTGAATGGACTCCTCATCAGCAAATTGGAGGAGATCATATACCTTATTTTTCAATCCCACCTCAAAGAGATATGGCTTAAATCAGTGGCCCCCAATCATTTGGGCACCAGCGCCCGGTTATGTGGAGTGAGGTTTTGCAGACCTGAGGGGGTGTGGCTTCGTGTGCTGCCTGTAGCCTGCAGCCTGTGGATGGGGCTTTGCTTGTTTGTTCGGCCCAGTTTCTGGTATGCCATAGCTCAGTGCCAGTCCACAGACTAGGGGCTGTAAATTACCCATGGACCCTCCCATTTTTTAACAAAAAATAATTATTTCAGTCTTGGGCTCTGCACTCTTCAACATTTTTCGTAATAATTTGATGGAGGGAGTGGAGAAATTTGCAGACAAAATAAAATGGGGCTGGACAGTGAATAAACCATCTTAGAGACATGAAATGGAAATAACAAGATGAAATTTAATAGATTCACACGCAGAGTTCTTCATGCAAGAAACAGAAATCACATGTATGAGAATAATTTGCGGATACTGGGCACGATAATGGTCGTAATGGAAAAGATCTTGAAATAATAATTGGTTGCAATCTGAATACGGCAGTGCAATGCAGTTGCAAAGGAAAATGCAATCTTAGGTGGCATTGATAGAAATATAGCCTTCAAATCATAGGAAATAATGCAATAAAGCCAATATATTCTATACTGGCATGATTCCACTTGCATCAAATTTTAAGAAGGATTGAAACAAACTGGAACAAATTTGTTAAGAGTGAAAGGTAACAGCAACTAGAAAGATCCAGTGATTAAAAACTCTTTGAAATTCTACAAAGAGAGATGGAAGTAACCAGGAATGTTACTGGAAGAGACAGCAGAGGGAGGGGAGATCTCAGGAACATGAAGGGATGTCACGCAAGTCTACATACAAACTCCAGTACAGTATATATGCACACGCTTAGACCTGTTTTTTCATAATTCTAAAATGTAGAAAAAATATGGGATCAAGCTATCAACTGTGTATGCCAATTATTTATCTGCTTCACCTCTTCCACAATTTTGACCGTAATTTTTTTTTCAAATCAGCATTTCCCTTTTTGTAATCTTTCAGAATCCCCACTGTTTCTCTTTCATAATACTTACGGGATACTTATGGGAGCGTCTCCTGCCGGCATTGAGTGCCAACCATCCTGTACGAGCACACAGGCAGGGGCTCCTTGGGGTGCCGTCTGCGAGCCAGTGCCAGCTGGCGGTGCCCTGGGAAGAGCCTATTCTGTGGCGGTTCCCGCCTTATGGAACCAGTTGCCCCTGGGGCTCCATTTGGCCCCTGACCTTTGCACCTTCCATCATGATTTGAAAACCTGGTTATTTGAACAGGCCGGGCTGGGCTGACCTCTTGCAGGGGGTGGTTTTAAATTTCTACATTTTATAACTGTATTGGGGTTTTAGATTAATTGGGCTTGTAATTGTTTAATAGTGTTTTAAGTAATTAACTTATTGTTTGCTTTTAGTTGTGAGCTGCCCCGAGTCCTTTCGGAGAGGGGGCGGCATACAAGTCCAATAAAATAAATAAATAAATAAATAATAATCTCACAATGTAACAATTTTTCTGGTCCTTAGAAAGAGAAAAGATTGCCTAGTAACTGCCACTAGGGGGAGATATTGCCCTTTAAAGCTCCTCCTTCTTAGAATCAATGTTGTGTTTTCTATATACACTACATACTGCAGTACAGCGTGTACCAATTGTGATCCTGTGGTCACAGTTTGTATGTTTAGATATCTACGGTGGTGCTGCCCTCCTATGAGATATCATCAGCAGGTTTAGGAAATGCAAAAATGCTTAGATGAGAAGGAAACCCAAATCAGTCTAGGGTTAGCCCTATGCCAAATATGCCACGATGTTTGTGGTAAAACTTAGCCAATTTTGACTGCTCTCAAAATGCAGGGTTACACTTGATAAGGACCTGGACAGGAGGGCAGCAGGAAATCTATGCTTCGTTGGGAAGTTAAAAACAAGAACATGGCAGGGGCATATCACTTCTGTAGTGATGCCAAAGAATAACATGGGTGAACACTGCCCTGAATTAGAGATTTTTCCCTCATCTTACTAGTAAAAGATGCGGAAACATGTGGAAACTTTTCCTGCACCAATGAAGGCCAAAATAATTTCATGCATAAAACAGAAAATACAACCTGAAAAAGAAGTAATTAAAAATATTTAAATCATTTTAAACTAGTGCTTCTCAGCCTTGGCAACTTGAGGATGTGCAGATTTCAACTACCAGAATTCCACATGTCTTCATGCTGCCAAGATTGAGAAATATTGCCAAACAGTTCGCTTTTCTGCATGAAAATAAAGGTAGGTACTCCTTCCTCTTTTTCTCTCCTCCAACCTCATCTCTTATTATAGGAGCTGAGGCTGATTTGGCAACAGATTCACTAAGAGTTGTAACATTGTATTGCTAACCAGGGCATACAAAACCTTTGCCAGACCAATTCTTGAATACAGCTCATCTGCCTGAAACCTGCACTGTCTAGCAGACATTAACACGATTGAGTGGGTTCAGAGGTATTTCTCCAGAAAAGTTCTCTACTCCTCCACTCACAATAGAATTCACTATGCCTCCAGGCTCGAAATTTTGGGCTTGGACAATCTCGAACTGCGCTGCCTGCGGTCCGATCTAAGCATAGTACACAAAATTGTCTGCTATAACATCTTGCCTGTCAACGACTTCTTCAGCTTCAACCACAATAATACATGGGCAAACAATTGATACAAATTCAAGGTAAACTGCTTCAAACTCAATTGCAGAAAATACAACTCAGCAACAGAGTGGTCAATGCCTGGAATGCCCAACCCGACTCCGTTGTTACAGCCTCAATCTCTCACAGCTTCAATCTCAAACTGTCTACAGTGGATCTCACCCCATTCCTAAGAGGTCCTTAAAGGGGGCGTGCGTAAGCGCATCAGCGTGCCTACCATCCCTGTCTTATTGTCCCCATTTATCTGTATTCACTTCCTTCATTCATGTTTATGTTTATACACTGCTCAAAAAAAAAAGGAACACTTAAACAGCAAGAGCCTTGGTGGTGCAGGCTGTTAAACACCTAGCACTTAGTTCCAGCTGCCTGCAATTAGTGCAGACTCGAATCCCACCAGGCTCAAGGTTGACTCAGCCTTCCATCTTCTCGGGGTAGGTAAATTGAGGACCCAAGATTGTTGGGGGCAATAAGCTGACTTTGTAAAAATGCCGCTGGGGGGGCAAAAAGCCCTAGTAATAAGCAGGCATATACAATGGAATGAAGGCTATTGCTAAGCACATTTATTATTTATTTATTTATTTATTTATTCGACTTATATGCTGCCCCTCTCCCAAAGGACTCGGCTCAAGATTAAAAGAACAATAAATTACCTAAAACCATATTAAACAAGCCATTAACATTAAAACCCCAAAATTAAAATCAAGAAGCCCAAGGAGTCAGCATAGCCCAGATTGTAAAAACAGCCAGGTTTTTAAGTCGTGGCGGAAGGTACATTGGGTAGTGTCCCAAAAATTGTAAGCCGACCTGAGTCTTCAGAGAAGGGCGGCATATAAATGTAATTAAAAAAAACACAATGTAACTCCAAGTCAATCACACTTCTGTGAAATCAAACTGTCCACTTAGGTAGCAACACTGATTAACAATCAATTCCACATGCTGTTGTGCAAATGGAAGAGACAACAGGTGGAAATTATAGGCAATTAGCAAGACATCCCCAATAAAGGTGTGGTTCTGCAGGTGGTGACCACAGACCACTTCTCAGTTCCTATGCTTTCTGGCTGATGGTTTGGTCACTTTTGAATGCTGGCAGTGCGTTCACTCTAGTGGTAGCATGAGACGGAGTCTACAACCCACACAAGTGGCTCAGGTAGTGCAGCTCACCCAGGATGGCACATCAATGCGAACTATGGCAAGAAGGTTTGCTGTGTCTGTCAGCGTAGTGTCCAGAGCATGGAGGCACTACCAGGAGGCAGGCCAGTACATCAGGAGACATGGAGGAGGCCATAGGAGGGCAACTACCCAGCAGCAGGACCGCTACCTCCACCTTTGTGCAAGGAGGAACAGGAGGATCACTGCCAGAGCCCTGCACAATGACCTCCGGCGGGCCACAAATATGCATGTGTCTGCTCAAATGGTCAGAAACAGACTCCATGAGGGTGGTATGAGGGCCCAACATCCACAGGTGGGGGTTACAACAACAGCCCAACACCGTGCAGGACATTTGGTATTTGCCAGAGAACACCAAGATTGGCAAATTTGCCACTGGCGCCCAGTGCTGTTCACAGATGAAAGCAGGTTCACACTGAGCACATGTGACAGACATGACAGGGTCTGGAGACGCCGTGGAGAACATTCTGCTGCCTGCAACATCCTCCAGCATGACCGGTTTGGCAGTGGGTCAGTAATGGTGTGGGGTGGGATTTCTTTGGAGGACCGCACAGCCCTCCATGTGCTCCGCAGAGGTAGCCTGACTGCCATTAGGTACCGAGATGAGATCCTCAGACCCCTTGTGAGACCATATGCTGGTGCGGTTGGCCCTGGGTTCCTCCTAATGCATGACAATGCTAGACCTCATGTGGCTGGAGTGTGTCAGCAGTTCCTGCAAGATGAAGGCATTGATGCTATGGACTGGCCCACCCATTCCCCAGACCTGAATCCAATTGAGCACATCTGGGACATCATGTCTCACTCCATCCACCAACGCCACATTGCACCACAGATTGTCCAGGAGATGGGGGATGTTTTAGTCCAGGTGTGGGAGGAGATCCCTCAGGAGACTGTCCGCCACCTCATCAGGAGCATGCCCAGACGTTGTAGGGAGGTCATACAGGCACATGGAGGCCACACACACTACTGAGCCTCATTGTGTTAAGGACATTACATCACAGTTGGATCAGCCTGTAGTGTTTTCTTCCACTTTAGTTTTGAGTGTACCTCCAAATCCAGACCTCCATGGGTTGATGAATTTGATTTCCATTGTTAAGTTTTGTGTGATTTTGTTGTCAGCACATTCAACTACTGTACATTGTGTTGTGTAAGTGTTCCCTTTATTTTATTGAGCAGCTTACATTGTGTTGTGTAAGTGTTCCCTTTATTTTTTTGAGCAGTATATTTATATCTGCTATCTTGTACATGTTTGACCAAACAGCAAACAAACAAATAAATAAATAAAAGTTGCATTTTTGTTCTAAGTTACATCTTCCAATGGTTCAGCCTCTCAGTCTGGAGACCCCATCAACCCAATAGGTTCACTGCCCAGTCTGATGGGTAACTTCATCAGTGTCATGCCCCTGGAGGAACAGCCAACAGGGAGTGGGAGTGTGGCTCCAGAGGTGGTGGAGGAGGCTGGGGAAGGGCAGAGGCCGGCTGAGCAATCAGAGGAGGATCCAGGCCCATCTCCTATCCATCTCAGGGCACGCAGGGAGGAGAGGATCAGGGAAAAGCGTGGTCTACTCGGGAGGAGAGGGCCATGATCCTCCTCATGGGTTGCAGCTGGCAGCTATGCATAAGAGTCGGCAGCTGCATAGTCACAGACGTTGAGGCCAATCTTGTGCTTTCTTCAAATGAAGTTTATCTTTGTTGGCGTTCTGCCCATTGACTCTCCCCGGATATCTGTCTGGAATGTGGAATTAACTATCTTGGCTTGCCTTGGAACTCCTGTCAAAGTGGTTTGTTTTTGGCTTTGTTATCAGCTCTTTGACTGTGAACTGTGTTTCTTGCCTTTGAAATGTTATTTTGAACCTAGTTTACTCCTCCACTGTGAACAATTAAACAGTGAAGCCAAGTTGAAGGCAAGTAAAGGACTTTTAGTTATGGTTTGTATTTTGTAATATTTCTGATATACTCTGGGTCATCACAATCAGCTTCCCAAGGCACTTAAGAGGACTTCTCTAGTAAAACAGGACACGGCTTTCCATTACATAATAATAAAAGTGACAAGAAAGTAAAAAAATAAAAATAAAAAGAAGGAAACTAGCAGAGGGAGCACAGAGGGTTTGCTTGAGGAGGGTGATTGATGGGAACAAAGAAAGTAATACTTTTATCCGCTACACTCATCTGTTTAGTTCTGAGAATCAGCTTTCTTCATTAGAGACATTTCACTAGGATGTGTAAAGAAAGATCAGGCTATTGTTACTTTAGGTTTAAAAAATGAAAAATACTGCAAGGCAAAATTGCAACCTACAGCCTAATCTTTTCTTAGTCCTATGTTGGTTCCTTAGAAAATAAAAACAGTTCAGAGTAAGTTACAGAGACATACTAGGTAAAAACTGTTCTGTCAAGGCCTGAGATTACAATTTGTCTCCTGATAAATGAGACTTTCATGGCCATCCATACCCATCACACTCCCCAGTTTTTGAGAAGACATGCAATACAGGTAGTCTTCAACTTATAAACATTCGTTTAGTGACCATTCAAACTTACAACAGGACTGAAAAAAGCGACTTAGGAGCCGTGGTGGCACAGTGGTTAGAGTGCTGCACTGCAGGCTACTTCTGCTGACCGCCAGCAGTTTGGCAGTTCGAATCTCACCAGGCTCAAGGTTGACTCAGCCTTCCATCCTTCCTTCCTTTTTTAAAAATAAGCTTTATTAAGGTAAATCATAACAACAACAAACAAAGAAAAAAACATGAACTTTAAAAACCTGTTAAAAAGAAATAAACATCCGTATTTAGTATCGAGGCAGAAAAGTCCTGGTACATGCTTAAATCCAAATCTGCCGGCTTTCTTTAACAGTCAAGTATTTGTTTGCCATAGAAGCATGAAAGCAAGAAAGAGAAGAAAAAAGAAAAGAAAAAGAAAAAAAGAAAAGTAATACACAATGTGCAGTATAATATTCTATTTCTATTATATACAGTTCAGATGAATATTTTCAAAGTTCTGCATAATGTCTTGGCGCATCATCCTACTAAGTCATTAAAATTCCTAACTTTATTATATATATATGCCTATTATATTAAATATATAACATAAAACTAAGGCTTATCAGAACTTAAGGTTATATTATTATATATTATATTGAAAGTAATATAAGTATTTCTTGTAGCCTCTATCTTTCGTAGCACCTTACAATCTGTCTCCTTTAGTCCATTGAGTTAAATGGCTTTAAGCTTCCCTTTTTGTTCTGCCCAATTATACCATTTGTTCCAAATCTTATAGTAATGTGTATCTTCTTTTCCATTGATTTTTAATGTAATCCTCTCCAACTGGGCACATTCATAAGTTTTTAATGTGACTACCTGTAACGGGGGTACCTCTTCCTTCTTCCAGTATTGGGCAAGTGTGATTCTTGCGACTCTTAATAGGTGTATCAATAGATATCTCACATCAGAGGGGAACTCCCCTCCTCTCAGTCCTAGTAGGAACAGTTCTCATTTCAGCTCCAGCCCACATTTGATGATCTCTTCAATCCATTCTTTAATTTTTAACCAGTATCTCTTTATTTTTGGGCAGCTCCACCATACATGGAAGTACGTGCCTAATTTCTTTTTGCATTTCCAACAATTGAGGTTAGCCGTTGGAAATATTTTGGCCATTCTGGAAGGCGCCAGATGCCACCTATAAATAATTTTGTACAGGTTTTCCTTATGTGCAACTGATTTGGTTTGCATGAGGTTTTTGAGCCAAATTTCTTCCCATTCATCTAATTTTATATTATGGCCGAAATTCTTTTCCCAGGCTCGCATGGATCCTTTAATTATATTCTCCGCTAGTTCATATTCCAGTAGAAAATTATACAATTTGGATATTAAACCTTTATCAGGACTCATAAAAATCTTATCTAGCTGTGTATCTTTCAGTTCAATTCCGGATTCCTTTACATCTTTGTTGTATCTTAGTTAGATTTGAAAATAGGACCATTTATCGATGCGAAATCCTTGTGTCTCTAATTCCTGTAATGATTTCAGTTGCCCTTCCTTATCTAAAATTTGGTAATACCTGAGCTTTTTAGAAATGTCCATGGTGTTAGAGTGGAACATCGCTTCCATTGTTGAGAACCATCTTGGGGTCTTATTTATATGCTTTTTCCTAATATCCGTCCATGTTTTAATTAGAGATTTTCGGATGGCATGTCTCCTAAAATATGAACGGCTTTTATTATTAGGATTCCAGAGAATGCATGCCAACCTAACTGTAAGTCATGGCCCTCAAGTGTTAAAATTCTTTTATTTTTCAACTTTATCCATTCTTTTATCCAAGCTAAGGAAGCCGCTTTATAATATATCTCCCAGGCAGGTAGTCCGAAGCCACCTCTGCTTTTGGCATCCTGTAAATCAATTTTTTATTCTTGTTTTCTTTCCTGCCCAAATAAACTTGGTGACAATTTTATCCAATTCCTTGAAAAGTTTTTTATCTGTTAGAATAGGGATCGTTTGGAATAGATATAAGATTTTTGGTAGTACATTCATTTTAATTGTTGCAATTCTTCCTAATAGCAAGATCTGTAGTTTGCTCCAATTTTCCAAATCTTTCCCAATTTGCTTCAACAATTTATCGTAATTATCCTCCCTTAGTTTTAATGTTCTTGCTCTCATCCATATACCTAGATACTTAACTTTATTTACAATTTGTAACCCCATTCTCTCTTGTAATTCAATTTGTTTACTGTTTATCATATTCTTAACCAAAATTTTAGTTTTTTCTTTGTTTATTCTTAATCCCGCTAAGTTTTCAAATTTATCTATTTCTTTCAATAGTATTGACCCTGTATCTAAAGGGTCTTCCATAATAAATACCAGATCATCTGCAAAGGCTTGCAATTTATATTCCTGATTCTTAATTTTTGTGCCTTTGATTTTTGGATTAAGTCTAATTCTTCCCAGTAAGGTTTCTAATACCATTATAAAAAGCAGAGGGGACAAGGGGCATCCCTGCCTGACCCCCTTCCTTATCTCGAAAGAATGCATTGCATCAC
This sequence comes from Naja naja, assembly GCA_009733165.1. Classification (NCBI taxonomy): domain Eukaryota; kingdom Metazoa; phylum Chordata; class Lepidosauria; order Squamata; family Elapidae; genus Naja; species Naja naja. Next base: position 136,174,638 of record CM019149.1, read on the forward strand.
CATTTATCAGTATTTTTGCTTTCTGTGTTGTGTAGACTGCATTTAACATATTTGCAAATTTATCACCAATTTCCATCATTTTGAGCTGTGTCTTCATAAAATCCCAATTTAGGTTATCGAACGCCTTTTGTGCGTCTAAGAAAACCAATGCCACCTGACTTCCTGGGTGTTCCTCATAATATTCCAAAATATTTATTATCATTCTTACGTTGTGTCTAATTTGCCTTGTAGAAAGAAATCCGTTCTGGTCTGGATGGATTTTCTCGCAAAGTATTTTCTTTAATCTTTCGGCCATTATTGCCATAAAGATCTTATAATCAGCGTTTAGTAAAGAAATAGGTCTGTAGTTCTTTATTTGGGTGACATCTGTGCCTTCCTTTGGTATTAGTGTTATATAGGCATCCTTCCAAGAATCTGGCATTTTTGCCCTCAGTAGCACCTCATTGCAGACTTCCAATAGAGTACTATCTAATACCTCCCCCATCTCCTTGTATAGTTCATTAGGGAGTCCATCTGGGCCTGGTGTCTTATTTCTTTTTTGTTTTTGTATCACTCCTCTTAGTTCTTCTAGAGTTATTTCTCTATTAAGTGACTCCTTTTGTCTTTCTGATATTATATTCATGTTCCCCTCTTTCAAATATTGTTCTATTTTGCCTAAATCAATTGTTTCTTGTGCATAGAGATTTTTGAAATATTTCCTAGCAATTTCCTTTTTTCCCTCGGGGTCTAGTTCTGTTACTCCCTCACTAGTCACTAATTTATGTATTGTTCTTTTTTGGTTTTCTTTCTTTAATTTATATGCCAACCACCTTCCCGGTTTATTAGCATGTTCAAAGTAGTTTTGTTTTATGTATTGTAATTTTTGTGTTAATTCTTCTTGATCCAAAAGGTTAATCTCATGCTTAAGTGAGGCTATTTCCTTTTCATTTTGCTCCTTCTTTTGTTGACTTTCCAGCTTCTCTACTCTTTCCATTAACTCCCTTCTTTTCCCCTCTCTTTTTTTCTCCTATTAGCTGTGTACGCTATGAAGATTCCTCTTATGTAAGCTTTCATAGTGTGCCATAGGTTCTGCAATGAGGTGTCTTGTTTCTTGTTGAACTGGAAGAATGTTCTTAGTTCTTCCCTGAGTTTTAGAGCATATTCTTCTTCTTTAGTTATCTGTGCATTGAGTGACCATCTACTTTTTTTGTACAAGTTAGATTTCCAAATTAGCTGAATTGGTTTGTGGTCTGCCCATATATTGGTTAAAATCTTAGTGTCTTGTATTTCCTTGTATAACTCACAGGTTACCCATGCCATGTCTAATCTGGACCATGATTTATGTGGGCTGGAGTAGAAAGTGAACTGTCAAGAATCCGGATTCCTCTTTCTCCATACCTCAGCTAATTCATATTCTTCCGCCATTTTGAGAAAGGGTTTAGGGAGAGTGTTCCTTTTCTTAAATTGGTTATAAATACTCTTGTAGTCTTGTTCATTATTACTTATCGCATTGTAATCCCCTATAATACATATTCTTTGTATACTAAATTCTATTAGTTTTTCATATAGAGTTTTGTAAATCTCATTTTGACGTTTGTTGGGGGCATAAATTCCTATTAACAGTACTTTCTTGTTTGTATCTCCACCTCTACCATAAGTAATCTTCCTACATTGTCCTTATAAACCAATTTAGATACTATGTTTCTTTCACATACAGAACCACTCCTCTCTATTTTTCTTCCTCTAGGGCTACATATTTTTTTCCTAATTTTTTATTTTCTAAACATCCTTGGTCTCTTACTTTAATGTGGACTTCCTGGAGACAGATTATATCGGCTCGTAATTTCTCTAATTTGAAAAAAATCTATTCCTTTTTACTGGATCATTTAATCCATTGATATTGATGGATATTAATTTTATTCCCTTATCCATATATTCCCTTGTTCTTAACCCACTACATTCTTATGTGTTGTTTGGCTCCTAGTTCTTGCTCCTAATTCCCTTTGTGATAGCTCCTTAAGGACTCCTTCCCCCTCCCTCTCTTTTCCTTTTCCATTGTTTCTACATTGTACTTCTTCCTGACTCTCGCTCTCATCTCTGCTACTTAGTTCCTCTATTGTTCCCCCCACTTGTTTGAAGAACTCTTGTGCTTTGGTCAGTGTATCAATCCTTATTCTCTTTTCATTCTACGTTGCCAAAATACCTTCGGGGGTTATCCACCTAAAGGGGATATTCTTCTTATTCAGAAAATTTGTCAGGAAGCAGTATTCTCTTCTTAATTCATGAATTCTTCTAGGAACCTGTTTAAGTACGATCACTTCTCTACCTTTGAATTTAATCCCTTCATCTCTTGTAATTCTATAGACTATATCTTTTACTCTCCTTCTTGCAAATCTAATGTGCACCTCCCTAGGTAGTTTGTGACATCTCGCATAACTTGTGTGGACTCTGTATACGTCGTATAATTCATTAATTATTTCATTCTTGTTCCTTCTCAACGGTTCCGCTAATAATTCGGCCATAACCAATGGTAGATTCTCCCCCCTTTCCTCTTCCACTTTTTGGAACCTCAGGTAGTACAATGCCTTGTCCAACTCCAAGTAAACCAGGGTCTCATTAGTCTCTTTTGTCTGGTCACTGATCGTTTGTTCCATGTCTTCCATTTTTCTTTCTGCTTTATCTGCTTATTTCTCTATTATACTGATTTTTTCTTCATTCACCTTGATTGCTTGTTGTAACTGACCTATATTTTCCACCAAGTTCTTGATCTCATTTTTAATTTCCCCTATTTCATTTTTTATTTCATTTTTTATTATCCTCTCTCTCTGCCTTACTTTCCGAGTGGTTCTTCTGCATTGATTCCTGCAGCACGAGCATTGTGTTTTGAATTGCTAGTAAGGATGCTTGTAGAGTTTGCGCGCTGGATTGACTCATCGTCTTCTCACGGGCGAACATCCCTTCAATTGTTTTTTGATTGGTTGACACACTAGGTGTAGTTGGGGTTGATACCGTAGTTGGTTTTCTGCCCATTTTGGTGATGGTGGTTGTTGTGCTGGTCATCTCTTGGATCACTTTTTTTTGCTCCTGAACTATCCTCAAGATATTGTCCTGAATTGTATTTTCAACCACCATACACTTATTGCCACTTGGTTTACTGTCCAATTTCCATTAATTACCCCCCTGCAAATTCGTTAGTATAAAAGCTATTACTTTTGCTTTTCTAAAAAAATTATTATACCTACTTTAGGCAGTACAATAAATATATACGCTATATTTACAATTAATCAATTAATTAATTACTAATCAACAGTTTCAAGTCATTACAATAAATTATTATCTTTCCATACTTCAATTGGTTATTTTTCTTAATATATCATTATAGAAAGGAGGGCAATAAGAAGGAAAAAAGAAAAAGAAAAAGGCTTCTAACATCAGCTTATTGTTTTCTAGGTTACTATTTACTAAGTACTAAAAACTTATACTAATACTTCCTCTTAACCAATAATCAAACGATATAGAAAGGAAAGAGGGGGCCAAAAATTAGTGCACCACCATCTTAATTCATTACTATATATAACTTAAATTACTACCAATTCCTTATACCTTAATCTTATAATTATTTAATACAAAAATATAGAAAAAGTAGATATAAAATGTAAATCAGGAAGTCAATTATCAAGAAAAGAAATTTTTCCTTTGCCAAATATCAAATATCAAATTTGCCAGTAAGAACCAAAGGAGGAAAAGTAAAATGTTTACAGTTTCTTAATTCCCAGATCTTGTCAGTCTAGTCACAATAATAGGAAGTATACTTATAGATATGTTTTTATAAGTTCCTTATTCTTATACCAATGTCCAAAGTTCAAGTTCCAAAGATCTTTCTTCTTCTTTTTCTGTGGTTAACATCTACAGGTCTATTTCTTTAAAGCTGTTGAACTCAGTTCACAAAAATGCCAGTCACTTCGAGCTTCTGCTCCAGAAATCTCAATCACGGTACTTTCTTTAAACTGCACTGTCACTCAGGTATAGTTTCTCAAAGTTTAAGAGTTTAAAGGGTCTTTCTACAAATCCATTCAATCCACTGAAATAAACACACTTTATGCCGAAACAAAGGTACCTTTACTGTTTTACAGTTTCTATTCTATTTGACGCTAAAAGCTTCCGTTTGATTGGAGCTAGTTAGAAAAGGAAAGCTCACCCTTGCTGCTTCCCTTCTCCTTCTCCCTTTCCGCTCCGGTTCTCCACAGAAGCCTCTCGCTCTTTTGGAACAAAACCTCTTCTCCCCAATTGTGAACCACTTCAAATTGTAATCCTCAAGCAGGCTCGAGATCGATCTCTCCAAGACTTCGCTTCGATGTTCGTTTTCATCTTCCTTCTCCACTTTGCTTTGTCGTGGCTCTGGGCCAACCTCGAGAAGTTGGCTTCTTCTGCTCTGGGCTTCAGGGCTCCCTTCCTTGTCCGATCATGGATCGCAACCACCCAGACAGGCTCCGAGAGAACTCCCTCTTATGGGCGATCCCACCAGGATCTACTCCCGCCACGAACAGCCGCCCGAACCACAGAATCCCAAAAGTAGGAGAGCAAAACACCGATCTCCTACCTCGCCATGCCACGACATCACCGGAAGCCCCGCCTTCCATCCTTCAAGGTGGGTAAAATGAGGGCCCAAATTGTTGACACCAATAACCTGACTCTGTAAACCACTTAGAGAGACCTGTAAAGCACTGTAAAGCAATATATCAGTCTAAGTACTATTGCTATTTTTCACACTTATGACCTGATCACATGGTCACGTGATCAAAATTTGGACACTTGGCAACAGGTTCACATTTATGACAGTTGCAAATGTCCCGGGATTCTGTGATCACTTTTTGCAACTTTCGGACAAACAAAGTCAATGGGGAAGCCAGATCCACTTAACAACCAAGTTACTAACTTAACAACTGCAGTGATTCACTTAACCGTGTCAAGAAAGGTCATAAAATGGGGCAAAATTCACTTAACCAATGTTTCACTTAGCAACAGAAATGTTGGGCTCAATTGTGGTTGTAGGTTGGGATTATACTCCTAAAGCCAGTTTGGTGTAGGGTTTAAGGCACCAGGCTAGAAATTAGTAGTTCTCTCTCACTCCTAGGAAGCAAACAAGAGCAAATCGCATCTGAAAATCTTTCCAAATCAACTGCAGGGACCTGTCCAGGTAGTCACAAGGAGTCAAGACTTGAAAGAACTCAACACCCAACCAAAAAGAAGGCCTAGCCATCCCTAGTGCAGAGATACCTAAATTCCAACATAACACATTTATCACATTACCATATAATTTGTCATACTAGTTTTTCTCTAGTTTTTTCTGTCTGCTTGAACGTATTTACTATGACCGTCTGTGGAGTTCTTGTATCAGAAGCCAGACAGCAAGACTTCCAGAGTAAACTTGTCAGGATTCCGACACTTAACCCCATTTAAATCATGAGTCTCTAGCCAAACTCCAAAAAGATTTATTGGGAATTAGAAGATGCGGCATTGCCTGGGTGTAGCTGACTCTGAGACACATAATTCATTGTCACCCTTGACCCTGGTTTCCCCCCACCCCCAGGTGTATCATAATTCACATTCTCCAATGGGACACATCCATAGCCAAGAGTCATCAATCATAATCTCCAGTTAGAATTTTGTGCGGCAGAAACCTCGGTCACCTAGAAATTATCTTTGAAAACATTTATGGAATGCAAGCTGCCCACTGCCTCCCCTCCCTTTCTGTTGGCAACTCTAAAAGACCACAGAAATATTTTATGAGTTGACAAAACCATTCCCCTACAGATGCAGCACTTGAGTGGTCCTTACGGTAAATCCGATGCCAACAGTTGCAGAGAAAGAGCCAGGGATGAATTTGCCCTGGTCAAACTGGACCAACAGTGATGTCTTCCCCACTCCGCTGTCTCCCACCAGGATGGTCTGCAGAAAATCAAACAGAAAACCAGATTAGCATTTTGGAATGAATAAGGAGCCAAATGAAAACTGGCGATGTTCCACCTGCTATATTGTGGCCACTAGCCAAATCATCTCTGCCATATACTTCTGCAGAGAAACACAGGCATGGATTTCAAACAGAACAACAGAATTACAGAGTTGGAAGGGACCTTGGAGGTCTTCTAGTCCAGCCCCCTGCTCAGGCAGGAAACCCTATACCATTTCAGACAAATGGTTCCCCAATCTCTTCTTAAAAATCTCCTGTGTTGGAGCACCCACAACTTTTGGAGGCAAGTCGTCCCACTGATTACTTGTTCTAGCTTTCAGGAAATTTATCCTTATTTCTAGGTTGATTCTGTCTTTGTTTAGTTTCCATCCATTGCTTCTTGCTCTGCCTTCTTGGAGAATAACTTGACTCCCTCTTCTTTGTGGCAGCTGGAGATATCAGAACACTGCTATCATGTCACCCCTAGTCCTTTGTTTCATTAAACTAGATTTACCCAATTCCAGCAAGTCAATCCCCTCTTTCTGTTGCAGCCTCTTAGATATTAGAAACACATTAATGGCAGCGCAACTTAGGTTTCATTAGATACTAAACTAAAAATCATGCTAACCTTTTTCAAGAATCAGTTTGTCTTTGTTGCTCAATACTCCCGAACCTAAAGACAGGGGTGTCCAATCTTAGCACCTTTAAGACTTGTCAACTTCAACTTCCAGAATTCCTCAGCCAGCCATTCTGGGATCTCCCTCAATTCTTGAAAGTTTTTAATTAAAGGCTTTTAGTCAAGGACAGATTAAAGCCAAGGGATGCCCAAAGTACAGGCCAACAATAGTGCCCCTCAGCCTTTCCATTTTTTCACTGACCAACCATTAACGTCAATAAATGCTGAACATGAAATAAGAGATTAAAAATTAAAGTTTTCTTCCAGGCCATCCCCCAGACTGGATCCTGCAAGCCTATTAAATATAAACTTAAAAAAATAACACTAAATATAGTAGCCAAAATAAGAAAATTATTTATTTATAACTAGGGCATAGGAAAAAAAATGCAGATTTTCAATACTTTTGAATGTCTGCTGCAATTAAATTGTTAAATAAGGGGAAAGATACAAATATGAGAATGTACTGAAAACTAAAGTTGAGTGTGGCAGTGAGAGAGCTAAAGCAGGGGTGTCAAAATGGCAGCCCATGGGCTGGATGCATCATGCTTAGGCCACGCCCATCCCAGCTCAGCGAATGGGAAAAATGTCACAAAATGTCATGTGACAGCAATGTGATGCCACAAATTTAACACCCGTGAGCTAAGGGCATGATAACTGGCGGGGGGGAGGAATTTTGGTGCTCCCCTTTCCTTGGTGAACTGATCATGGGCTTAATTTGTCTAATGGTTAATCCAGGGCTGCTTCTGCTGATCCATTTAGAAATAGCTAGTTCTACATACATTATATTCAGAATCAAAGTAAGAGGCCCAATGTCAGAACGAAGAGGTAATCTGGAGCTAGAATGCTATAACTACTTTAGATGTTTTGTCTTGTCTTGTTTTGTTTTAAAGACCAGCAATTGTTCTGGGAAAAATAATCTATAATTTATACTTTGTCAATATTTTAGTTAGAAACAATCAACATGATGCTACAGAGTTGCAGTTTGTTTTTCTTAGTTCATCTAAAAAATTTATCATGTCAGGTGGCAAAAAGTGATTTGGTAAAAAGAAAAAAAAGTGTGGAGACTTTGAAATTTAGCAAAGCGAATCATTTTGGTTGACCCTAATAAAGATAATAACCAACAATAAATCTGCTTCACTCAACCACAGACCAGCGGAGTATAAATTATTGAAATATGTATCCATCTGTAAAACAAGAAGGGTCTGTTTGGCAGTAACAATTTGAATTCCAGCAACTGAAAAGTTTACAGTGAATTAATTATGAAAGTACACTATGTTGGAAAACTATTATGGGTTATCCTCAGTTGGTTTCTACCTAACAGCCTCCTAGTCAATCCCTCTATCTAGATCAGAGCAAGCAAACACATCACTCGGTTCAACCAACAAAAATATGTTTATTTATTAAACATCCATATATATGATTTAAAAAAAAACTGGCAAAAGCAGGAGGAAGCAGGCAAAAACAGAGAGAGAGAGAGAAAAGGGATAGAATCCTGAACGATGAGCAAGAATTTACGTTAGATGTTTATATCAAAAGGCGCAGAATTTTCCAGAGGCACTGGAAACAATGGGATGATTAGTTAGTAGAGAAAGTCTCAAAGGGAGGATTCTTTGATTAGTCCAGCTTTAATCTTTTTATGCATATACAGCAGCAGAATAGAGATGGAAAGTAGGACACCAAGTCTATTCTGCACCTTAAAGGAATATTTTGATGGATGGGGATGATGCATCCAACACACTAGTGATGGTTCTCAATGTGTGTGTGGGGGAGGGAGGTTATCACAGTTTTTTGGCAACTCATAAAAGCATATGCCTTTTAATAAAACATGCTAGTTGAAAACTGACTTTTTGCTACCATATACTAACATAGCCCTTCTTTTGCAACTCAAGCACAATGCTTGAAGGGCATTCCCTATATCCCTATCATGGCCCATTCACCCTAGTTCAGGGGTGTCAAACTCAAGGCCGGCAGGCAGGATCTGGCCCATGGGGTGCTTAGATCTGACCCCTGGGGCCACCCTGGAAACAGTGAAGGACTAGCCTGTGGCGCCTCTATCAGCGAAAACAGAGCTGCCACAGGGGACCCCAACATGAGTGATGTCAAGCTGGCCACATCTACCCTGACCACACCCTGAGGTCAAATACAAGCCTGATGTGGCCCTCAATGAAATTGAGTTTGACAACCCTGCCCTAGTTCCTTAGTTTGAAATAGATGATATAATCACCAAGACCTTTCTTCCCTCCCTTCCTGCATTTTTATTTTCCAGGAAGTGAGGATGGTGGTGGTGAAATGCTTAAATGACAAGCTGGATTTCAATTAATTCATAAATCTGCTCCTTTAAGTTTTTCCTGAGAGTGGTCCCTTATATGCCTACAACTTTTATTCACTTCCTCATTCTTCCTAAGAAGCAGGACAGATTCAGGCTGGGTTAAAGGCAGCTTTCCCAACCAGTTCCTCCTGAGATTGGTTGGATGGAATTATTTGAGTTCTCGCTCAACTCTGTTGAGGATATGAGGCTGGGAATGGCATCCTTAGCAATCTGTTCATATTCTTATGCACTTTTGAAAAGGAACGAAGTGATAAGAATGTTGCACACAATCTTTCTAGGTATGGTGGCCTTTCACGCTTCTTGGAGCACCTTAGGCATCAGTGTTGACATCCTTCAGCTATCAGACTTTATCTTGCAATGTTCACATCTGAGACAGTGTGATTGACAAAGCTCCTAACTGGGCCTTCTCTTTTCTATTCCATTTGGTAGGTCTTTGTCCTGGTCTGAACATGACCAAGATGATAGATGACTCCCCATGGGCTACCTGCTTATCCCTTTAACAGTTTAACTCATGGCATTTCCCAACACAGTTTCCTCAAGATGGCTTCTGTTACAACTTGTATTAAAATGCTGCTGCAGAACTTAGTCTCATCTTCCTACTGACAAAGAGCATCAGGACTTCCCTCAGAACATTTCTTAATTTCTTAATTTTGTATTTATTCTGTAAAGATTGTCTAATTCTGCCCCAGTGTCCTCTTCCTCTCATTCCTTAAAAATGGTAAAGCTTTAATTACCTTTTCCCTAATGTCTTCACCAGAATCCTCTGTAATCACTCTGAATCTCAAGCAAAATTCCTAGTCTCTCAACTCCAATAATGCCAGTTTATCAAATCTCTTTCCCTCTCTCAATTTGTAACTTCTGTCTTATTTTCCAGATTTTTCTCATTGTCATTTTGTCCAGTGACTTGTTTTACAGAGTTTTCCATCTTCTTAACTTCTTCTTTTATTTTTTCTTTTATCTTTATAAGTCTTTCATCCATTCTCTCTTCAAAAGCTATCAATTGAGTGTTGTGATTTAGACAACCTTTTACCTAATTCCTGAAACATTTTCTGAAACAACTCTGGTGTAATTCCTCTTCCTTCATGTTGTTCTAACAAACCTCTTTTCTCTTCTGCTGTTTTTGTGGCTATCCTGGTAGCTGTCATTCTAATACTCCAGGGGTGGGATTCTACCAGTTTGCACCTATTTGCTAGAATCGGTTGTTAACATTCTAAGCAGTTCAGAGAACCAGTTGTTAGAAGAAATTACTGGCCTAATCCTGTAAGGAAGGCAGGAAGGAAACATTCTGGTGTTGCTTACAGAAACTGCCTCTCCATTAACCCTTATTACATTCTTGGCAGGACTAGACTTCCTGTCTCAGGAACATCTCTGGAGTTTTTTTCCCCCTCCTTTGCTGTACTTTGCTTGCATGGAATGACCATTCAAAGTTACAATGGCACTGAAAAAAGTGACTTATGACCATTTTTCACACTTACGACTGTTGCAGCATCCCCACAGTCATGAGAGGCCAGGTGAGGAGATGCGTGCCTTGATGTGAGTGATATTGAGTTGGCCACATCCAGCCAATAACATGACCACCAAGCCTTGTCCACCCAGTCACATGACCACCAAGCCACACCCACCACCTAGACAAGGAGCAATTGTCTAGAGTGCCATGCCCACAGAACCGGTTGTTAAAAAATTTGAATCCCACTCCTGTAATACTCTAATCCAAAATGAATGTCAGGGGTGGGATCTGACAGAGTTAACTACCGATTCGGTGATTTGATGTGCTTCCTTGCACGCTGGCGCATGTAAATCTTCGTCAGCTTGCTGCCTGGACTGCTGAGCAGTGCTGTGTGCAGGGAAGCAGCATTTGAAAAAGCACTTTTTCCTGCTTTTTCAACCGCAGCTGTGCCTCGCACGGCAGCTGAGGTTGAAAAAGCAGGAAATAAAGGTCAGGTAAGAGCCAGGGCAGACGGGTGGGCCAAAACAGCAGCAGACATAGAACCGGTTCTATGTCTGCTGCTCTTCAGAGCTACCAGTTCTACAGAACCAGACAGAACCAGTAGAATCCCACCCCTGATGAATGTGTATGGATTACAAGAGGCAGGCTAAAAGGTAGGCTTTCCTTCCCCCCCCCTTGAACTGTAAATTGATTATATCCGATAGTGATTAAGAAAGTGAGGCTTTTATGAACTTTGTGTCCAGTTAGGCTGTGTTACAGTTGTGAGCTTAATTGAAATCCGTCAACTTCTAACCTTTTGACTCATGAGTTCACCACAAAAACCTCAGTTCCTGCAGTCTCGTCACAAAGAGCAATTGTCTAGAGTGCTAGTGGGTGATCTCATAATCTTTCCTTGTCAGGAGAGACCACACCAGTCAGAATTCACCATCTATCCACCAATCTCTGCCGCAATATCATCCCTGTTCCTTCTCGGGTGTCTAGTCCACCAAAGAACCTCATTTGGCAGCTGAATCCTCTTGCATTTTTGAAGATCTAAATTTTCACTATTTTCAAGTTTAAGTTACAAGTAATCCTTGTTTAATGCCCACTTGTTCAGCAACTGTTCAAAGTTACAATAGCACTGAACCAAGGGACTTACAACTGTTCCTTGTAGTTGTGTTCATCACAGTTTCCCCACAATCACATGATCATGATTCTAGTGCTTAGTGGTCAGATCACGATTATGGAAATAGCAGTGTCCCAAAGATATGTGATCAACATTTGCAAACTTCACTGTCAATTTCTGACAAGCAAAGTCAAAGGGAAAGCTGGCAGGAGGTTCACAACTGGTGATCACGTGACTGCAGGACACTGATTGTGTGGGAAACTGGAACCACAACAACTGCTGTTGTAAGTTGATGTCACCCTGGTGTCAGGGTAATCAATGAAGTTGTACTATAGATTTTTCACAGCTAATTGATGTTCACAAACATGTTCTGCTAGACTTCTGTCTGTCTGTCCTGTATAGTGGCCATTGCATTTTGTTTTGTGGATAACTCCTATTTTGTCTTATTTTGATATTGGATCTTTGGGTTTGTTTAGAATGCTTTTTGGGGACTGTATTGATTTATATGCTGTGGTTATTCCAGACAGTTGGAGCAATGTGAGTTTCCAAGTTGGGTATTTTTCTGGGTTGCAATAATTGTGGTGTTGTGGTTAGTTTAACTTACTTTTGCTGAACTTGCACTAGTGTCCATTGTGTTGAAACGTGTTGTGTTGTAATTTATTTCTGCTCTTTGTAATTCCAGTGTGTTGTGGGCTAATCTGAATAGGGTTTTTAAAAAAAAACAGTTCCTTTTGGGTGCTGCTGAGTTTCTGCCCTTGTAAAAGAGGGCTGTGAAAATATTTACAGACCCCTCACATCCCAGGACATAAACTGTTTCAACTCCTTCCCTCAAAACAATGCTATAGAGCACTGCATCCCAGAACAACTAGACACAAGGACAGTTTTTCCCCGAATGCCTAAATTATTTTTGTCTACTAAACAAATAATTCCCTCAACACTGTTCAACTATTACAAAGTCTGCACTACTATTACTATAAATTTTCTCATCACTTCTTATCACCCATCCCCTCCCACTTGTGACTGTATGACTGTAACTTTGTCACTTGTATCCTTACAATTTATATTGACTGTTTCCTAGTATGATTTGATTGCTTATTGTACCCTATGACTATCATTTATTTAATATCTACATGAAATGGTTGGGTGAGATCATTCGTGGTTTTGGGGTGAGGTATCACCAGTATGCTGATGATACCCAGTTATACATCTTCACCCCAAACCAAATCAGTGATGCCCTCTCCGTGATGACTTGCTGTCTGGATGCGGTACGGATCTGGATGGACGGAAACATGCTTCAGCTCAACCCGGCCAAGACTGAGTGGCTGTACATACCGGCATCTTGGTCCAGTCAAGAGTGTCCATCGTTGACCATAGGGGAGTGGTGTTGCCCCTGTGATAGGGCACGGAACCTGGGGGTCCTCCTGGATGCGGCTCCAGTTGGAGGAGCAGGTGGGGGCGCCAGGGGCCTTTGCCCAGGTCCGGCTGGTTTGCCAGCTTCGCCCGTTTCTGGACCGAGATGCCCTGCGTGCACAGTCACTCATGCCCTTGTTACCTTGCGACTTCGACTACTGCAATGCTCTCTATTTAGGACTGCCCTTGCACACCATCCGGAGGTTACAGCTGGTGCAGAATGCTGCCGCACGGGTTGTGATGGGAGTTACCCGATTCTCCCATATTACCCCCTCCTGCGCGGCTTGCATTGGTTGCCGGTTCTGCTCGGGTGAGTTCAAGGTTTTGGCTTTAACATTCAAAGTCCTACATGACATGGGTCCACAATATTTAAGGGAGCCTCCTACCGATATCAGGGACCAACCGCCCTGTACGGGCACACAGGCAGGGGCTCCTCGGGTTCCCGTTGGCAAGCCAATGTCGCTGGCGGTCCCCGGCAGCGAGCCTACTCTGTGGCGGCCCCGACTTATGGAATCAACTGCCTCTGGACCTCCGCCTGGCCCCTGACCTCCGCACCTTCTGCGCGATTTGAAGACCTGGCTATTTGACCAAGTCGGGCTGTGATTACCTTACCAGGGGCATGGGACAGTTTTAATTTTTAATTTGGTTTTATTGGACCTTATAGTGATTTAATTTCTTTTTAATTATTTATTGTATTTGTATGTTTTAACTGTGAGCCGCCCCAAGTCTTCGGAGATGGGGCGGCATATAAGTCCAATTAAAAAATAAATAAATAAATTAATTAAGTGTTGTGCCTATGATTCTTGATACTTGATGAAGCATTTACACCAAGACAAATTCCTTGTGTGTCCAATCACACTTGGCCAATAAAGTATTCTAAATTGTGGAGATTGTTTGTGTGGGTGGCTTTGAGTGGACTTGGATATGAAAGACTTTCTCATCAAATCTGTAGAAAATCTGTTGTTCATCACCAAGGATCATTCTCATTCTGCGCCTTTTTGCCAATAAAACGTGTTTATTTTCAGCACACTTATAGTATTTGCCTCTGCCGTACCTACATGGAAGCTGAAGTCCTCAGGTCTTCTTTACTTATTTGAAGGATTGCAAGTTAATGCACATGGTAAGCTGCAGACTCTTCTTATTTTAGATCCCCCTATTTCCTTTCAGTCATATTCAGACAAGATGCTTGAAAAACTGTTGTAAGTTATTGGTGGTGGACTTCTGCTTTCTCTTTCTTCATCATGAGCAAGAAGAATGTTCATAACTGGGTGGAAAAAGCAGAAGTAATGGTGTTTCAATTTGATTTCAAGTATGTGCTATGCAAATGAGAGAAGGGGGAAATGCTTTTCTGAAGAGATCTTTAGATGGCAGTCAAACCAACACGTAGAAGTTAAAGTAGAATGAGAGTGTGCAGTGAAGGACAGCATGCAACAGCAGCACCTGGCCCTGGGACTGTTCCTCTTTTCTGATCTCTTCCTAAAAGGTGAGAGATTTATATTAGTTTACACTAAGGGATCATAACAGGAAGAGATAGTTGGATCCAGATTTCTCAGCAAATTCCTTGAATCTCAGGCATCAAAGCCATAAAGGGGAGGAATTTTATGAGTTAATAATGGTAAGATGTGACAGGTGAGCGTTCTCTAGTCTAAAGAAGAACAAACTAACAGAATAAGAGAGTTGTAAGGGACTTTGGAGGTCTTCTAGTCCAACCCCCTACTCAAGCAGGAGACTCCATACCATTTCAGACAAATGGTTGTCCAATTGCTGCTAAAAAAACTTCCAGTGTTGGAGCACCCACGACTTCTGGAAGCAAAGTGTTCCACTGGTTAATTGTTCTGTCAGGAAATTTATCCTTAGTTCTGGGTTGGTTTTCTCCTTGATTACTTTCCATCCATTGCTTCTTGTTTTTCCTTTGGGTGCTTTGGAGAATAGGTTGACCCCCATGTCTCTGTGGCAGTCCCTTAGATATTGGAACACCGCTATCATGTCTTTCTTTTCATTAAACTAGACATATCCAATTCCTGCAGCGGTTCTTCATATGTTGTAACTTCCAGCCTCTTAATTGTCTTTGTTGCTCTTCTCTGCACATTTTTTTAGAGTCTCAACATCTTTTTTATATCAGGGCAACCAAAACTAGATATAATATTCCAAGTGTGGACATACCGAGGTATTACAAAGTGGTATTAACACTTCATGTGATCTTGATTTTATCCTTCTGTTAATGCAACCTAGATCTGCCTTGGCTTTTTGGCAACTGAGGCACCCTGCTGGCTCATATTTAAGTGATTGTCCATTAGGACTCTAAGATCCCTCTCACAGTTACTATTAAGTTAATTGAAGATTCCAGTTAACTATTTTTTTTTGCATTGCTTCCATAGCTTGCATTTATTTGTTATATTTTTATAACTTTACAGAATGGTGTAAAATTCCACCCCAAAATATTTCATTTCTGTAGAACAATGTGAACATTTTCTTTCCTTCCTTAATGTACTAGGAGCAACATCAGTAAACAGTCATTAAATGTGGAGATATAATGGATAAATGTTAGAAAAACTTCATTTCAGGAGAAACATTTTGTTTTATTTCTTATTGGCAGCTATTTCCAAGGAGTAATATAGTTTGGATTAAACCAGATCACAAACAGCTGTAGTTTGGGTTTTTTTAAGGAAAAAGCATAAGAAATTGCAAGATCTGGGTGATTGAATAAAACAAAACAATTCAAATGTTTTCAAAGTAGTATTCGGGAACATTTTGAATGTGGCTTCCTGGCATAGTTGAGACATTAGTTCTTATTTTCTCTGGCACTTTCATGAGAGAAATTGTCTTCCTGGATTCTGTATGTGTGGTCAGATTTGTTCCCCTCAAGTTCTGCTTTTGGACTCTTTTCATTTTCTAGCCCTGCAATTTGGTCGGCCTCATTTCTGTTCTGATGTTGAAAAGAACCAAAGATATTCAAAGTCTGGAATGCTCAGTGATAGTTTGTTGATGGTGTCACACAATTGTTGGCTACATGTACCACAGGAAGCCATGGTGAAATTAATGCGTAGGATACTTTATATTTGCTCTTGTTATTTCTAATGGAAGGTGATTTTGAAGGTTTTTCTCTCAAACATTCACCTGTTCTAAAAACATATGTATAACCATCCCATCTTTTCAACCTTCTTCTTGAGGCAAAGAAAGTATGATTCTCAGACAGATACATCACAGATTAGGTTCATCATGGCCATAACAGCTTTAGCTTCCATTGCTAATAAAGAGACCGTGGAAGCTTTTTACTCACGTGACTTCCCCAAAAGGCAAAAACAAATGGGAAACATTATGTTTAATCACTGCTTTATTATTAATTGATAAGGTGCATGGGATTGAAGCCCTTGTGTGTTGTAAAGAATGTGATTTTGGATATTCATAGCTGCACTTGCTTTACAGTAACTACATTAAAGAATAAAAATAGCGTAAGCGCAGGGCTCATCCACCATGTTCCAAAACTTCAGCCAAAGGATGCCTTCCTAACTGTTATTGAAGGACACATCTGCATGACGTATTCCTTTATTCCTAGTCCCCAGCTAGGGCTAACTGATTTTGCTTTTTTCTGATCCAGTGAGATGGTAGCATTTTATCTCCTCCCAATACTAGTCCTGCTATATGCACAACTTGTGTATCGCATGCATGGAGGCCTCTTTCAGCTACTGCAAACTTTTCCCCTTCTCTCTGTAGCTTCTGGCTTTTCCCATGACTAGACCAGGGCCTCTGTAAAATGAGCTGCTTGCTTGTCAAATCCGTGTAATAATAGTCCTGACTCCATAAGTTAGAGAGGGCTTGTGGCTACTACAGTGTCCATCAGAGTGTGTTGCATGCTGGGGCATTCATTTCTACCGTGAATTGACAGTTTGACAATCTGATTTACAGAGGGCCTGGTCAACTACTTAGTGTGGTCCAAATCTGCCTTCCATTAATAGAGAAAGTGGTCCTTGTAAACTAAAGGGGGCTACAGCAATCTCTCTTTTAGGTCATCTGTTCAGAACAGGAGATCACAACAAAATGGCTAAAATGCTTATATTTAAAGTTTTGGAGAGATGGACAGCCCTGCCCCTCTAAAGTCAAGCGGAATGGGACAATTCACCGCCAATGGGTCAGCTCGCCACCCCTGAGTCACTCTGGCTTTTGGCTACTGAGTCCTTACTGTTGGCCCACTTCTGCCAGCTCATCCCAACCAACTCATCCGGGCTGGCTCACCCCAGGTGATTCACCCTGAGTAAGTCGCTGCAAGATGACTCACTCCGGGCAACTTGCCCTGTACAGGTGAGATAGCTGTACTGTTATGTCACCAACCCAAATTCTATAGACGAGGGTTTTTCTTTTTTGGGAGACAGCGAGTTGTCCTATACCCAGTGTCAAAATGCAGTTCCTCCCCCAGGCTCAGCTTACTTTAGCATCTATATCTTTTATTATCTTAATTTTATTAAAATTCACGAAGAACATAAAAACTAACCCAAACTAAAAAAAGTGGGGGGGGGGGGAGAAAAAAGAAAAAAAATTGCAGAGCACAGAGAACAATAAACAGAAAGAAGAAATTTCCAATTTCTTCTGAAGCAAATATAAGCACAATTACAACATTGTCTTACTGTATGATTACCAAAAAAAGAGCTCATTTTTTTCTGTCATCCAGTTTTTTCTAATAATTAAAAACACAAATCATGAATTCGCTTGTTTCTGAAAAAAGTTTATAAGAGGTTTCAATCAACCATATATATATATTCACTAACCAAAGAAGTTAATTTGTGCAATCTCCATCTCATCATCTTCACCAGCCATTCCTCCATTGTGGGTAGTGTCACATCTTTCCACTTTTGAACATAAAGTAGTCTCACTGCAGTTATTGTATGTAAAAAGTCCCATGACTTTCTTCTGGTTGCTGTCCATTAGTTCCTGTTCTGACCCAAGCCTCGTTCAAAGCCAACAAGGAGATAAAAGCAAAACCTTTTTAATGCTTCTCTGTGAATTCTGTTCATTCACAGTAAAACGCTATTAAAAACGAATTGTCCCAGATAAGAACAAGCCTTGCCAAAGTTGTGCAAGGCTGCCAAGAACACTAGATTAAATTGCAAGGAAATAATCAAAACCAAAAGTCTCCAAACACAAACCAGGATAGTCTGAACTTCCACAAGACTTGAAGTGCAAGAACTTTTTTGCTTCCTGCAAAGAATCCCACCTCTGAGGGCTGGCTTTTATCCCTTAAGGGAGGGGCCCTCACCTTGCAGCCTTACTCCTGAGTCACCCATGCTGCTGCAGCTGCCCTTTCCTTTGAGCAGCCCTGCGTGCACGCACACTGGGCACAGGCTCCTCGGGGTCCTCTGCATCACTGCTGCCAGCCTCCACAAGCTCCGAAGGCAGCACTCCACTCTCCGATAGTCCTGGCCCCATCCCTGCATCACATGTAGGCCCCTCATCCGAGTCCTCGCTCTCCGAGACCTCAGCCATCCGCACCTGCTGCCGGCAAACCACAACAGTTCCACTGAGTTCCACTACCACTGAGAAAGAAAAACAAGAAATCCAAGAAGAAACCAGCATGGTTGCACAAAGTTCTCTCTGACAAATTGAAAGACACAAAGGACAAGTACAAAACAATGGAAAGAGGGACACACAACTAAGGCAGAATATCAGCCTAGCCAGAATCTGCAAAGACGAAGTCAGGAAAGCAAAGGCTCAGAACGAACGAAGACTTGCAACAAAAGTCAAAGATAATAATAAAAAAGTTTCTTCCAACATATAAACAACAAGTTCCAAAAGAAAAGCCTCTGCTTTCAGTAGTACTTTAGCTGTGAAAATCTTCCAGATTAATGTATGTATTTGTATCCAAATTTTTTAGCTTTTTTACATTTTCATCAAACATGGTAAAATGTCCCTTCATGTTGCTGTAGGCCCAGCCTACTTTTGGAAAGTGGCTACAGGAGGTTTTGTCCCACCGACAGGGAAATCCACCAATCCTGGTACATTAAAAGTCCTCCACCCACCTCCTTTAATGGTTTTTCAGTCACTGGCCTGGTCACTAAGCAGAGAAAATTCCAACTGGATGCCACAGTAGGCAGAATGATGCTCGCATCCTTGTGCTGTGAAGGGTCCCTGACAGTGGTGGGATTCATTTTTTTTTACTACCGGTTCTGTGGGCGTGGCTTGGTGGGTGTGGCAGGGGAAGGATACAGTAAAATCTCCAGTCAGAGGTGGTATTTGCTGGTTCTCAAACTACTGCACCTTTCCCTGGTGGTTCTCCAGAGCTGGTCAGAAATTCATTATTCACATTCATTAGGCTGCAATGCGCAATTTACACAATGCTTGGGTCCTCAATTTACCTACCCCGAGAGGATGGAAGGCTGAGTCAACCTTGAGCCTGGTGGGATTCGAGCCTGCACTAATTGCAGGCAGCTGGAACTAAGTGCTAGGCATTTAATGGCCTGAGTCACCAAGGCCAACAGCCTGAGCCACCAAGGCCATAGTTACTAAACGAATAGTTACTAAACGAACTGTTGGAACTAAAGGACTACCTGTACTAAAATATCCTTTTAATATACTATTATATCCTACACTAAATTCTACAAACTGGTTTTGTTTCCTTCTTTTTTCAGCTACCCAGTCTCAATATCAGGGATTTCTTTTGACACATCCCATCAAAATGTCAAGAGGAGGACACCTAATTTCCCCAGACCTAAATGAAGCAGCCCTGCATGTTTATATTAAAATTAGCCCATGAAATAGCTGTCAAAACTGCTTTGCCGCTGATTTTAGCAGAATGCCATCCAATTTGGCAGCTCAGCACAGCCGTCAGATTTCAAAGAAAAAATAGAAAAGAGCCTCAGGGATTAGTCGGCCTCTCTCTGACTGATGGGGATCTCTTTTGCAAAACGTACAATCGGCAATTGTATTGCCGGTTTCCTGTTAAGTCCTGTGTCCTGTGAGACATTTAGCCTTGGGTTGATGTGCTTAGAGGCCCTCCTACCTTCTCTGATAAAACCTCAAAGAAAAAGTTCTGAACATCTTTTTAAAATTAAACCCAGCTTGATTTGACATCCAAACCAAAATCAGTGGCTAATTTTAATTATCGTTTCCTCGAAATAAGCGAAGGTCAAGATCAAAGTATGAATCTATTTGTTAGAAATTACAGTGAATATTAATTTGATTTCAGACTGCGGTGAATTATAAACTGGAATGAAAATACTGTGTCCTCCTTTTATGGCTATACTAAAGGAGCTGAGGAGGAATACAGTTAGGCTGATGTTAGTTTCATTTGAATTGTACACAGAGAGAGAGAGAGAATATTAAATTTCTGTATTTGTTTTTCTAATTCACATGATCTCCATATACCAAACAAATGCCTTTTGGTTTTTAGTCTTCCAATATACTTATCAATCAGTTGTTTTATTAATAGAGAATGAATCTGCATGTCATATTTTCATCAGAGAAGTCAAGACTCCACAGAGTAAAACTAATGTTTCTATGGGACAGAAATATTTAGAACCCTTCTCTTCTTTGAGTTTTGTTGTTGTTGTTCCTGTTCCTTGTACTGCAAAACCACTTTTCCCACTTCCACAGAGGATAATGGCTTGTATGGCTGCCTGAAGTTGGATGTTCCTCTTTTGCAGGTTTGACATCTATCGTTGAAGGCCCTTTGATGTTGAAGGCTTCACTTGGCGAGACGCTGTCTGTAAAGTGTCGATATACAAAACCTTATCATAACTACCAAAAGTACTGGTGCAAAGGCTCTGATTGGAATGACTGTAAAACGGTCGTTAAGACTGACTACACTGAGAAAGAAATGAGGGTTGGCAGAACTGTTATCAAGGACAATCAGACGCAATTTGAATTCACAGTGAAAATGGAGAACATCACTGAGGAAGATGCTGGCATTTATTGGTGTGCCATAGACAAAGCCTTTGCAGATTTCAAGTGGGAAGTAAATATTACGGTAACCGTAGGTGAGGTTTGTTTTTTATATCAAGCACTGTAGGAAGATGAAAGCCTGTTAGAGATTATGGGGAAATGGGGGAGGGGAGGGGCAAATACATTGACTATTCATCTCAAGAAAGGCAACCCAGTACAGAGGCTGAGAGGCAGTGGTAAAAGCCTCTCAAGGAGACTTGCATGAACTAACTCACTATAACTCTTTCAGGTGCATCTCCTGAATTAGTTTTAGGGATTTCTTTTCCCATGACCTTTTTTCTTTTATTCACCAGTGAATTTCACAGAGCAAGTGAAATGTTGGACCTTCCTTCCTTCCTTCCTTCCTTCCTTCCTTCCTTCCTTCCTTATTTATTTATTTATTTATTTATTTATTTATTTATTTATTTATTTATTTATTTATTTGAAAATTGACATTGCCACCTGCTCACACATGGTGACTCAAGGTGGATTACATGGGTATACAAACCATATAAAAGAAATAAAAAGAGTAAAAAAGAAAAATAATAAAATTAGTAAAATAATAATTTCCCCTTCTACCTCATCCCAGCAACAACACACCTTCATACAAACTCTTTAATGGGCTCCATCCTGCTCTGGGTTCCCCAGGTTCACTGACAGAACCAGGTCTTCAGCACCTTCCAGAATAGTATTAAAGAGGGGGCCATTCTAATCTCTGGGGGAATCATGTTCCAGAGAGTGGGAGCCACTATGGAGAAGGCCCTTCTTCTGGGTCCTACCAGGTGTATCTCCCTCAGGGACAGGACCCACAACATTCCCTGCCTTCCTGTTCTGATTGGGTAGATGTGACCAGCAAAAGACGGTCCCTCAGATAACTTTTTTCCTTCCTTCCTTCCTTCCTTCCTTCCTTCCTTCCTTCCTTCCTTCCTTCCTTCCTTCTTTCTTTCTTTCTTTCTTTCTTTCTTTCTTTCACTGGGGTGAGATTGACACAAGTTCTTCTGGTTTCTCCTTCTAGCCCCACTAGAAATGTTCATTTTCTGAGCAAACAACATCCTCCTCAGAAGCCCTGAAGCTTTTTGCTTATGCACCAGATTTCAAGATGGACAGTATAGCAGGCAATTCATGGACAGGGGTTCATATGAAAGGACCTCCTCCAATGGAAAGAACATATCTTGAAAGACCCGCTTGTGGAAAAGAAGGAAATGGGGATTTGTTCCCAGCACGGATGGATGTGGATAAAACAGCAGGAGACTCTGCCCATTAGGGGCTGTGATCACTGTCATCCAGACAGAATATCCTGCCTGCCCTTTTTACCAGAGCTTGAAATCCAGCAATGCTTTCTTAAAATGAAACTTCCAGCTGGTTTCAGCATGGAAGATGAGCTGTTTAAATCTGCCATGCAGAATTGTCCTTGGTTGAGAAAGAAGAAATATTTGATCACACACCTGGTATTAGTCAAAGAAAACTATATGGAGAGAAGAACCAAACAGTTTTTTTAATGGCAGGCAGTGCCAGATGGTGGATTAGGAGTAATATAGATTGAATCTCTTGTGTCCAGCAGCATTCCTGTGGAAAAAAAACTTTTGCCCCTCTGAAATCTGATTGATGAGAATCTTGATTTCCATCACAGAGCTTGCTAGCAGCAGGAACAGAAGGAGAAAATTGATTGTTGCCAGGGAAATGTAAAGCATCAGTAGTAATTACATTTATATGCCACCCTTCTCCGAAGACTCAGGGTGGCTTACAATTTTTTGGGATACAACCCAGTGTGCTCAGCAATAGTCTTCATTCCATTGTATATGCCTGCTTATTACTAAGCGGCATTTTTACAAAGTCAGCTTATTGCCCCCAACAATCTTGGGTCCTCAATTTACCTACCCCAAGAGGATGGAAGGCTGAGTCAACCTTGAGCCTGGTGGGATTCGAGTCTGCAGTAATTGTAGGCAGCTGGAACTTAAGTGCAGGCATTTAACAGCCTGAGCCACCAATTCTCCAATTCCAAGAATTGAACTCCAATTCTCATCTGATCTCTTGGATGACTAGGTACGGGTATTACTGTATTATAAAGTTTTTGCATAGCCTGAAAAAGTGAAAGCCACATGCTTAGGTTTCTCTACTGCATAATTTCTTCTATTCACAACACCCAAGCTACACCTTTCTTTTAGTTAAATATTTCTTCCTCATTGCAGAGAGTTATACTAGGGAAGACAGCAGAAATCTTTCTTTTTAGAGTAATTGAGATTCTGGGGTTACATTCTATCACTATTCTATTTGTTTGCTTACTTGTTTATTAATGCAGTAGGCATCTTGAAAGATTCCAAAACATTATATGTGGCTTGCACATGTAGAACCTGTGGGCAGACACATACATCCTGCACACCAAAACTGATGGGTGCAGGAGTGGCCTTTTCCAATGCTTTACATACTGTCTCCAGTTCAACAGACTGTTCAACTTCTGTGCCATTGATATTGATGCACTAATCAGTTGAGGCTGTTGCTTTCCATTGGATCAAGTCCTCGCTCTGGTGCCTACTTGGGATTGCTACCTTGCAGAGAACCAAGTATGAGACCTATTTGTGGTTTGGTTCTAAGAATCCTTTGAGTTGGCTGCTATATAATGGCTTCCTGCCCAAGCTCCTTTGGTGCTGTTGGCAATAGAATTCCCTGGGCTTATGGTGCTGAGGGACATCTATCTTCTTTCCCTGGGCCCAGGAGCAGAGGCAGCTCAGGAGTTCATGGCTGTCATCCTAAGAGTTTGTGGTGTTAGCTGGGTTTTCTCAAAATCTGGTCCCAGCATCCCTGGGGATCCCTCAAGACCCTCTCAGGGCTGTGCAAATTGAAATAATTTGCCAGGCAATGTTAAAGAAATAATACAACATTAAATTCCCATCAAACACTTGTGAGAAGTGGTAATGGCAGCAAATGCATCATTTTAATTTAAATTCTGTAAATATTGATAAACATAACCCATACAAACAAACAAACAAAAACTCTTTTGCTGCCCTCCATATTTTTTTAAGTAGAAAGGTTTAAAAGTTTAAGAGTCACATTGAAAATTAAAGGAAGAAGCAAAGCATTTTAACAAGGGAAGGAAATGGATTCAGTTCCCTCTCTCCCAATATTCTTGGTATAACACTATAAAAAAGGATGCCTTTCCACAGGAACACAAACTACAGACCTCCTGGCACGCTGATATTTACATTTGCTGTTTATATTTGCAGGTTTATTTAATCTCCTTCATGAGGTTGTTTCCAAAGTTGGAGGAATTGTTACCCTCTGCCACAGTACACAGACTCCTTAGATTGGGGTGGGGCGGGGGAATGATTGCAAACAAATGTTATAAGTTCCATCATTCCATACCTGTATTTCCAGGAGGTAGGTAGAAGTGAGCAAGTCTGCTGAACATTTCATTGTCGAATTGCTCCCCCCTCCCCCAGGCATTAATAGGTCCTCCTGAAATAACAGTTTCATGTTCACCTAATACTTGTAGCCAATTTGAATGGAAAAGAACCTCCCAGGGGAAAGTTACTCCTTATTTCTGAAGCTCGGAATTTTTCCCAACAGTGACAGGTCCATCGTTGTCAATATACATTCTTGGTATAATTGTAAGACCATGCAAGCATAGATTAGACAATTGTGGGTTTGTACTTTTTTAATTTCTTTTTTTAGAGCTACCACCTACCAGTATTATGACAACGGAGTATTTTTCCACCACCTCAGCCTTGCCTACTGAAACTACAGGGCGAAGTCCAAATAGGTAAGTTTAGATATAAATAGAGCAAGTGACAGGAATTGTCAGAACTTAAGGATATAAGTCAGGTGGTCTTAAACTTTTCACCACCACATCTCCCTAGAGCAGGGGTGTCAAACTCGATTTCATTGAGGGCTGCATCACGGTTGTGTTTGACCTTGGGGGGGCCCAGGGAGGCATGGCCATGGTCAGTGTGGCCAGCTCGATGTCACTCATGTTGGGGGCTCATGTGGTAACCCGAGCACCCTGCCAGCGAAAATGGGCTCCCGAGCTCCGTTTTCAGCTGTGATGGCTTCCTGCAGCCCGCTGCCTGTGGCCCTCCCAAGCTGCATTTTCACTGGCAGAAGCACTGCAGGCCGGCCCTTTGCTGTTTCCAGGGCCTCCAGAATTCGGCCCCCAGGCCTTCAGTTTGACACCCCTGCCCTATAGTCTAATCTTAAAGTTCACACCTTCCCTAAAAATCCAAACACCAAAATAAACACAAACGTGAAAACTACATAATGAAATCTAGGGAAAGCTGTATTTACTATAACAATGTACTTTACACCTTCCCAGGACTCTGTCTATATCGCCTCAAAATTATTATTATTATTATTATTATTATTATTATTTATTTATTTATTTATTTATTTATTTATTTAGACTTGTATGCCGCCCTTCTTCCTAAGGACTCAGGGCAGCGAACGTATAAAAAGAATACATTTACAATAAAAAAATATTAAACAAACACAAGTCTATAAATTGCTAAAAATGAATTAAAAACAATTAAAATTATAATAATTAACAATACAATTAAAACTACCCACCCCCGGGTCAATCCAGGCCGGCCTGCTGAAACAGCCAAGTCTTCAGGTCTCGACAAAAGGAGCGGAGATCAGGGGCCAAACGAAGATCCATGGGGAGCTGATTCCATAGGGCGGGCGCTCCCACAGAAAAGGCCCTAGCCCTGGGGACCGCCAGCCGACAATGCCTAACCGACAGTATTCCCAGGAGGCCCCTCCTGTGGGAGCGCATGGGGCGATCGGAGTGTGATGCTGGCAGGAGGTGAAATGGGAGGGAAATTGGGAAAGCCAAATCTAAGGGCATATTTACTTACTTACCATTTCAGGTGCCCCTACCAGAGGTGGTATTCAGCTGGTTCGGACAGGTTCTGGTGTACTGGTAGTGGAAATTTTGAGTAGTTCGGAGAACTGGCAAATACCACCTCTGGCTGGCCCCACCACCACCCACCTGTTCACCCTGTCCACCCGCTCGCTGCTCGATTGAGTTAATTTTTTTTTTTAGCCCCACACACACTTTCATTACCCTGCACACGATGGCGAAAAACGTGACGGAGCTGAACATCAGGTAGGCAAAGAAATATTTGGGAGAAGCGAGGGCATCTGGGTGGTGGTGGGTGGGGAAAACCCTCTCTTCTCCCTCCTCCTCCTCCTCCCCTCATGCTGGTCACCCATTTTCTGTTTCTACATTGCGATCAGTGGCTCCGCTGGTGGCGAAGAAAACAAGCCCATTGCGCTGCACCTCATCCTGCCAACAAGTGTGTCCAGCTGTGTGTGGCCTTCACCCACACCATTCCCTGCTTGCCTGCCCTGTTTGGGAGGTAGGCCATTGGCCCCCACAGTTTCCCGCTGTTTCCCACTTGCCCGTGCTGTCTGGGAGGTACGCTGCTGGCCCCCACTGTTTCCCACTATTTCCCACTGTTTCCTGCTTGTCCGTGCTGTCTGGGAGGCAGGCTGCTGGCCCCCACCATTTCCCATTTGCCTCTGAATGCCAGCTGAATGCTCTCCTCCCAGGCCTCTTGCCGATGGCTTCCCAAAACTTCTTTTCCTTGTAGCAGAGTTCCTTGGCTTTTGAACTCCTGCACCACTTCTCCGGCTGCCGAGCCTGAGCTGACTTGCCACAAAGCAAAACTCCAGAAAAATCATTTATTTCTTTATTTATTATGTTTTATAAGTAATTCAAAGCAGCAAACATTCCAAATATCCCTCCTCCTCCTATTTTCTCCACCACAGTCCTGTGAGTAGGCTGGGTTGAGAGAGGGAATGACTGGCTCAAAATCAGTCAGTCAGTTGTTAATTCACTGAGCCATTTCTGAACTTTCCTGCAATGTGAAAAAGAGAGCTATCTGCAGTTAGTGTTTTGTTTAGAAGTGCGTTCACCTGTCTTGAAAAAGCAGAAAAATTATAAGTGTAGGTTTGTGCATTGCTATGGTGGACAGGGATAGAATAGAATAGAATACTTTATTGGCCAAGTGTGATTGGACACACAAGGAATTTGTCTTGGTGTTTGTTTATTTATTTATTTATTTATTTATTTATTTATTTATTTATTTATTTATTTGACTTGTATGCCACCCCCTCTCCAAAAAGGACTCGGGGCGGCTCACAACTAAAAACAGAATAAATTAATTAACTAAAATAGTATTAAATAAAACAAGCCAAATTCATCTAAAAAACCCTTACTAATTTAAAATATAAAGCCACCCCCCCCCAAGAGGTCAGCGCAGCTCGGCCTGTCCAAATAACCAGGTTTTCAAATCATGGCGGAAGGTGCGAAGGTCAGGGGCCAACGGAGTCCCAGGGGTAATTGATTCCATAAGGTGGGAGTCGCCACAGAATAGGCCCTCCCCCAGGACACCACCAAATGACACTGAGTCACAGACAGCACGCCGAGGAGCCCCTGCCTGTGCGCTCATACAGGGCGGTTGGCATTCGATGCCGGCAGGAGACGCTCCCGTAAATATCCCGGACCCATGCCTTGTAGGACTTTGAATGTTAATACCAAAACCTTGAATCTCATCTGGAGGGCAACTGGTTGCCAATGCAGGTCGTGCAGGAGAGGTGTAACATGGGAGTACCAGGAAGTTCCCATCACAACCCGCACGGCCGCATTCTGCACCAGTTGAAGCCTCCGGATGGTATGCAAGGGCAGTCCTAAATAGAGAGTGTTGCAGTAGTTGAGTCGAGAGGTGACAAGTGCCTGAGTGACCGTGCGCCATCTCGGTCCAGGTATGGGCATAACTGGCAAACCAGCCGGACCTGGGCAAAGGCCCCCCTGGTCACGGTTCCCACCTGCTCCTCCAACCTGAGCCGTGAGTCCAGGAGGACTCCCAAGTTCCGTGCCCTGTCCACGGAAGGGGGGGGAGGGCAACACCTCTCCCCCCATGACCAAGTTTTTGGGGTTTGGGGAAGAAACCACAGAGTCAGGTAGAGTATTCCAGACACTGACCACTCTGTTGCTGAAGTCGTATTTCCTGTAATCAAGTTTGGTGCAGTTAACCTTGAATTTGTATCTATTGTGTGCTCTTGTATTGTTATGGTTGAAGCTGAAGTATTCATTGACAGGTAGGACATTGCAATGTATGATTTTATATACTATACTTAGATCAGTCCGAAGGCGGTGTAGTTCTAGGTTTTCTAGGTCTAGAATTTCAAGTCTGGTGGCATAAAGTATTCTGCAACGAGTAGATGAGTGTAGAACTCTTCTTGTGAAATATTTCTGGACTTTCTCAACTGTGTTAATATCAGATACGTAATGTAGGTTCCAGACTGATGAGCTGTATTCAACTATTGGTCTAGCAAATGTTTTGTATGCCCTAGTTAGTAGTGTAATATTACCAGAGAAAAAGCTATGTAGGATTAGGTTAACAACTCTTAATGCCTTTTTGGCTATGTACTTACAGAGGGCTCTAGCACTTAGATCATTAGAGATGAGTACTCCAAGGTCCTTGACAGAGTTTGGATCATCAACAAGGTCTTGACTATTCAGCTTGTATTTTATTTTGTGATTTTTTTGCCAATATGTAAGACAGAGCATTTATTTGTTGAGATTTGAAGTTGCCATTTGTTTGACCATTCTGATACATAGTCAAGGTCTTTTGAAGGGTAGCAGAATTATCTGTGGTGTTGAATAGCTTTACATCATCAGCGAAGAGAATGCAGTTGCTCTTAATATGATCATAGAGGTCATTTATGTAGAGTATGAAGAGAGTTGGTCCTAGAACACTGCCTTGGGGGACACCACTGTTGACAGGTCCAGGTATTTATAAAAATAATAAAGGTGGAATGTAAATAATGAATAAATTTCCACTCTAAACATTTCTAGATGCCTACTTTTTTCAAAACTGCTAAAATGGCTCTGGGGTTAAGGTTTTTGGCTAGTAAGAAGCTGGTGATTTCAAACCCAGCAAGAACATATAATATAAACAAATATGCTAATTTCATTCCTTTAGCTGGCTAGCTAGTTTTTCATAGTTAGCTCAGGGTTTTTTGTTTTTTGTTTAAAAAGGGATGTGAAAGTTTGCCCCAGTCTCTCTTTTCTCTGGAGACTGAAGAAATGGTGAAACCTTCCAACTGTTAACTAGAGAAAGCTACTGAAAGGGGGAAAATACTAATTAAAAAAAATTCTCTGGGGTTCATACTGGCAACCTTTCTTACACGAGGCAAAAAGCTTTTAGCTACTGCATGCTTTTAGCAAAGGTGAAAAAGCTTTTAGATATCAAACTATTGCTCAAGTATTTTGACACCTGTGAGTTTCTAGGGTTAGTGGAATCAAAATAGAGAACTCAAAGCAGCATAAGAGAAACAGATTATTTATAAACTGTGGCAGGAAAACAGAGTTCAATTTTGCAATGGGAGGGAAGTTAAGAGAGGCAGATATTGGTGTCTGCCCTCAGAAAATGGTTGCTGTCCTGTTCTAACATATAAGACATGACTTCTGCTTGTGGTTTCCAACATGTTTGAGATTTGTGGTCTGTGACTAGATCCAGCCTGTGCAAAAATGATGGTAGCACTAAGTAGTACATATGGACTTTTTCATACTGAACTTCTATTCCAACATTTGTGGATAAGTCCCCGCCCCTTATTTTAAATTGGCCCTCTATATGAAGGACATCTGCAGGGCAAAAAAAAAGTGGCTGTGTAAGGATTAGAAATAAAGCCTATATGGATTTTTCACACCAAGAAATTAACTCTTAGTACATCAACAGAAGGAGGGACAAAAATGAACATTTCTCTTTAGAATTAAGAGACCTCATCTGTAGAAAGTCTCTGTATAATCCTTCCATGGAGGATTGCTCCAAGATAGAAGTTCCCAGTGCCATCCAATTTGAATGAATCTAGTTTATTCACTTAAATAACATCTAGAGCTATATGGTAAACAACCAGAAGGGAATACTAGTATAGTCCAGCAATCTCACTGATTTTCTGTTATCTGTCCCACCAGAGAACCTGATCTCATAATCCTGCTACCCATGATTCTTGGGTTACTGGTGCTAATTTTAGGCGGAACTACACTGTTGATGTGGAAGCTAAAGAAGAAAAACGGTGAGAAATTTGCCAAAAGCATTTGCATCTTGATTGTTTCATTCCTTAAATCAGGAGTGAACCATGTTTGGTGTCTGGGGAGACATATTTTTTAAAAATTACATTATTAAGGATTTTACATAAGGATTTATCTTTTAAAAAAGAAAGGAAAGAAAGAAAAAAGTACAAGAAAAAAGAAAGAAAAGACTCTTAAGCTACTAAATACAATGACTTCAACCTTCTCTTCCATAGATAATTATAATCTTATAAATCCTTCTTCTTAGATGTTATGCAAACCTCTCCTTTAATCCATATCTTTTAATCCATAAACTGTTATATCATTTTTGTTTGTTTTCAGCAAAAAGTCCATATAAGGTTTCCAGGCTTTCAGAAAAGTTTGTTTTCTCTGACCAAATAGATCGACTTTGCCATGTCAGCAAATTCTGACATTTTCGCTATCCATCCCTCCACTGTGAGAAATTTCTATTCTGTCATCACTGAACATACAATAATCTTGCTATAGTTACCATATACAAAATCAATCTGCCATGAATCTTTTCTAATTCCTTGTCCATACGTCCCAATAACAGAGTTCTGGATTCTTCACAATATTTATCTTTAAAATCCTTCACATCTTTTATGAATTTGAGTGAATGGATTAAAGAATTGTTTTTCTGATCCTTGTTTCTAATTATAGAAAACCAGGACTCTGAGTAACAGCTGCCTTATTCCATAATTTGAAAAAAGTATAATTTCCCGGGAGAAAAATCTAATTTAAAAAAGTTGGTTAGGTCATAAAAATTCACTTGGGCAAAGGAAGGAAATGATAACCATACGACTAACTTTTTTTTTCAAAGCTGCTGCTTTGAATGTTGCAGCAATGCCCTAATACTACTTTATTGTGTGTTTTTTCCCAGCTACCAGAAACTCTAAGGGTCTCCCTCCATCTACGGTAAGCAATTTCCAAAATTTTGTAGGCCTTCATCCAAGTGCATTGGCTTTAGTAAGAAGACAGGAGTTGACCTGGAACATATTTATGGAGGATCACTTTTTAAAGTTATGGCCCAACTCATAAAATTGATATGACATTCCAGCTTATCCAGTGTACATAGCTGGATCAGTGATGCCAGAAACCATGTCTGAACCATTTCATCAAATAGTAAGTTGGAAAGGACTGAGGTGTCCGCTGATCCAGCATTTCCCAAACGAATGCATTTCAGATTTTCTGGAACTCAAGCTCCCAGAATTCTCAGTAGCATGGCTATGTTGGTAGATAAGTGTGGATATTTTTGGCTAAATACATGTGGAAGGCTTGAGAAGAATAATTCAAGTTACTTCTAAGATGATGGAAGAGATTAAGTATCTAGGAACTTAAATTCTTCTAAGGAAGGAAATCGCTAGGTCTTTGGGTCACATTCCATGATGACAAAGTCTTTCCTAAACCTTTTCAGCATTTTCAGAGTCACAAACCTGAGTGTCAGGGCACAGTTACAAAATAAGAAAAGATAAGTTCATGAATAGGGGTTTATCAATACATCTTGGATTCCCTTCTGAGTCATAAAGGACTATTTATAGCCTTGGGTCTCAATTTCTACATTTCCCTGACATTTTCCAGTATTTGAAGATCAGGTAAAATTGTTTGATTATCAAACTTTTTAAAATAATCATTGAAGGGAGAAACAATTCTCAAGGCTGTCAGTTCAAAATAAAGAGATGTGCATTATTTAAGAGTCATACAACTAAACAGCATTCTCAAGAAAACTCCTTCCTTTCACGGTGGCCTGTGTGTGTCTGTATATTATGTCTTGGTTCTTTTTCATTTCTACATGGGTACCCTGAGTTGTTATATCTCATGTGGAAATGAGATGCTATTTCATCCACCAAACTCAACACTTCTACACATTCAGCCATTGATTTCCAACAGTGAATCAGAATTCAGTGCAGTTGGTCTTAGAAGCTTTTCTATGATTAGGAATTCAGACTTATCACAAAAAACAAAACAAAACCCAGGCATTTCCATCAGTGGAGTTTGAATTCCTTTGGAGGATGCTTCTGATTGGCCCTTTGTGCCTCTTGTCTTCAAGGCCATCACTAAAATAAATCGTTTACATAATCTTAATTCCCTATGGATGTAATGCCATTTAATTCTATGTAACACACACAATTGTATTCAAGATGTGCTACAGGATGGTACCCTGACCTACCAAAAAAGAATATATTACAGAACAAACATAATTAATATAAATGCAAGGAAAAAATAATGCCAAATGAAACAGCATTTCTTATGATATGATTGTGATATCATCCTGTTATATAGCCAGGGAAGGTAATGTCAGCCTAATGATGTGAAGGTAACTGTGAAAGTAAGAGATGTACCAGGCAAACCAAATTAAAAAGCAACATGTTTTCCTTTAATTTAGGTTTCTCCATCATGTGATCAAGCCACAGATGGCACAGAAGTGACATATACAACTGTGATACCAACTTGGTCTTTTGCTTCTAAGCCTCAGGTGCTTTTCATTATTCAACTTTGTTAATGCTTTTAATACTTCTTTTCTATTACATTTGCAACTGTGTTTATCTTAAAGATCAATATATATATTTGGTACATCGGTAAGAAATTAGCTGTGATTCCCCACACACACACCCCACCCCACAAATAAACCAAAATGATTGGTGAATTCATCCTGGGAAGGAAGCCTGGGAAACGTTCACCCAACCACTTGCAACCAATTCCAACTCATAGTTTTCGGCCTCTCAATAGTCATACCTGTATACGGAATGCAAAACCAGTCTTAATTGTTCCAGGTCTACAGAATGTTTACAGAGTTACTTTAAAGGACATATGAAACATCAAAAGTCAACCTTCCTTTGACCAAATGTAAAAGTAGATAAAATATTACAGGCCATTAATTCTGTAATTCTGGATTTCCTTAAAGTTGTATCCATGTGACTCTCAAACCACAGTATTGTTCTACTATTGGAGTTTCCCCCTATTACCCTAAAGGCTTTGTAAAATGGAATATTCCCATCATCTTATTTGTTTTTCTTTCCTCTTTCTTTGGTTACAGCAAGAATTGGGAAGATCGGTTGAAAGATTGTTCCCCATGCCTTTCCTTTTGCAGAGGTTCCAAAAAACTCCCTGGGGGAGAGCTTCTTAAAAGTGAATCTCTGCACCACAATTGGCTGGTATCTAGATTTTCTAGGGTGCTACTAATAGGTAAAGGTTCCCTGTTCAGTCGTATCCAACTCTATGGGGAAGTGCTCATCTCCATTTCTTGGCTGAGGGAGCCAGCATTGTCCGAAGACATTTTCAGTGGTCATATGACCAGCATGACTATATGCTGAGGCACAAGGAATGCTGTTACCTTCCCATCAAAGTGGTACCTACTTATCTACTCGCATTTGCATTTCAAATTACTAGGTGGACAGGACCTGATGTGCAAATTATGTAAATTGAATGCAGTTTCATCAGAGTTTGGCAG
The DNA here is from genome assembly GCA_009733165.1 of Naja naja. Lineage (NCBI taxonomy): Eukaryota > Metazoa > Chordata > Lepidosauria > Squamata > Elapidae > Naja > Naja naja. The sequence goes on from CM019149.1 coordinate 136,207,984, forward strand.
TTCTGACCATTCCACGCTTTCCTGTTCATCATTTGAATCTCCAACATAGAGCCACTGGGCACCATTTTGCCTTCAAATACCTCATATAGTGTTTTATTTGGACTTGAGCTCACCTCCTCAGAAAACAAGGCAAAGTTACTCTGAGGCTGGCCTGAGAGCAACTTCATCAGATTATTTCCTGGTAGATGGGCTTTTCTGACTGGCAATATCAACACCAATTATGGCAGCTATTTTGGAAACTGCCCATAATATTTTTTTCAAAATTCCAAATTTACTTGAAAGACCTGAAACCAGGAGACATGGTGAGGTAGATGTCTTGCCAATGGGGGAAATAGATGCGTAGTTCAAAAGTTTCATAGATCACAGCATTTCAATAATAGAGAACTGTTTTACTGTGGTTTGAAGTTCACTATTCTCGAGACAAAAATAAATGGGCTTGAACATTGCCAATGACCTAGAAATTAAAACTGTGGAAAGGCTGGCATGGAGGCATTCTCAGAGAAAACGGTCCCAATGTTGCTAGGATTTTATCTCAAATAGCTTCCTTGAATACGTACAAAATATAATGGCAGTGTGGCTTAGAGTCATGATTTCTGAATGTACAATTGGAAGAAGACATCCTATTCTGGAAGAACTGCCCCACTATCTAACACAGTGAAAACATTAAAACATAAAATCTTATAGAACATGTGTGTGTGACTGGATTTATGGAACCTATTAACTGAAGGGTAGCTGCATAATTGATGACATTATGTGTTGTATGAATCTAGCCAGTATGGTTGATATATAAATCCTTAGCTGTTTGACCTTAACCTGGTCAACCATAGTTAAGAAAAAGCCTACTGGCAAACCATGAATATGCATTTTTCTGACCCCTTTTCAAATATTTTTGATCACTCTAGTAACAAGTAACATGTGCTATATGTTAACCTTCTAGGCTTCTGAAAACACAGAAAAGGTTGATTATGCGTCCTTCAGGTTTTCTACCTTAAGTGACCAACCTATCTACGCTAATGTGTGAAAAGAAGACAATCAAGCCACTCCTGAGAAGATCTCATTATATGAACTGAAAAAGAAGGATTCAGAACCTCCTCCACCCTCCTGTTCCAGCTGATCTGATAGAAGAGCACAACTCTTCGACATCACTTACATTACTGCAGAGATGCGATAAAATAAAGCCCATCCTTTTGACCTAAGAGTGGAATGGCACTCCAGAGCCATCTTCAGCGACTTCTGTGTTAAGCCAAAGTATCTGAAAACTGTCCTCCTGGACTACAGCATCCATCATTCCCCAGCCAAGCCACCCATTGATTTGTGTGATATGTTTTGTTATTCAACACTTTGAAAATCCCCTGGATTTGCTCCTCCCTTAGGACAATCTTGCCAATAGCCTCAGGATTCATTCAAGCACATGGACTATTTAAATCCAGCAGTGTACCTAAGCGATTCTGCAGGTAAACATTAGTATCTGAGTAACCTGGCAGGTAAACCTCCTTGTTTAGGGTTTTTTTCATCATTAGTTGTAGTAGAAGGAAATAAAAGCTATTGATTTCCTCTACTGGTTCTGCTGTGAGGCCACCAGTGTTTGGTTCTTCTTCTCATTTCAGCTGATTGTTGAGTTCCTTCCAACCAACCAGGAGGATATGTGCTATAATGTAAAATGTCTGCACCAAAAGCTGTAAAATGGTGTGTAGGAAGTTAGTGGGTCTTTTGGCCCAGAAAGCTTAAATGTCCCTTCCCCCACTCCCTGTGGGGAGCAATCCCCAAAAGAAATTCCCAGCCTTTTCCCAAACAGAAAGGGACTGGCTCTTGGGAACAGGCACCAGAAAGCTTCCCCAAGGCAAGAAAACAAGAGTGCCTGAGTTATCATAAAGAGGAGAGGGAATGAAATTCCCATGAGAAGAAACAATCCAAGACCCTTAAAGAGGTAGAGAGCCTGGAACCAGAATGAGAAGGCTGGGCATGTGAGGGCGTGAGATTCTACAGCTTTCTGAAGAAGAGTTAGAATCTGACTTTTCCAGAGGCCTTTAGTGTTTAGCACATGGGTGTCAAACTCGCTGCATCACATTGCTGTCACGTGACATTTCACGACATTTTTCCCATTCACAGAGTTGGGGTGGGCATGGCCTGCAGTGACACATCTGGCCCATGGGCCACCAGTTTGACACCCTTGGTTTTGCAGCTTAGAGCAGTCTTTGTCAACCTCAGCGAATTTAAGATGTGTGGACTTCAACTCCCATCATTCCCCAGACAGCCATTATTGTTTGTTATAACTTACAGTGATTATACTGTTACAATTACATTATACAGTTTATTATACAGCTTCGCTTGCTTTATACTGTTCTTTGCAGCACAAAAATTAATATGCAGGAAAAAGGCTTTTAATGCTGTACAGCTAGTCCTCAACTTATTTTAGTTCATTTAGTGACCATTCAAAGTTACAACGGCACTAAAAAGTGACTTATGACTGTTTTTCACAGTTATGACCTTTGCAGCATCCCCATGATCATGTGGTCAAAATTCAGATGCTTGGCATTGACCTTTGCAGTATCCCAAGGTTATGTGATCACTTTTTGCAACCTCTGGCAATCAAAGTCAATGGGAAATCAGATTCATTTAACAACCAGGTTACTAATTTATGACTTGCAGTGATTCACTTAACAATGTGGCAAGAAAGGTTGTAAAATGGGGTAGAACTCACTTAATGAATGTCTCACTTAAGAACAGAAATTTTGGGCTCAGTTGTGGTCTTAAGTTGAGGACTACCTCTATTTCAAGCAACAGCATTAATTTTCAGAAATATTGAGGACACATAGGGCAGGAGTTTTCCTCCAGAAAAGTTGAGAACTTCAGCCTGAGTCACCAATAAATCTAATAATTTGGCCCAGATACATGCTTTTACTGAGGCTAATATTGGTATGAAAACTGATATTTATTTTATTTATTTGATTTTTCAATCGCTTACAAGATAATAAGTATAAGGGTAAACATAGTTATGAATACATGGAATGAATACATATAAGAAAAATAAAAGAAACAATAAAAGAAACAATAGGACAGGGACGGTAGGCACGTTGGTGCGCTTATGCATGCCCCCTACAGACCTCTTAGGAAAGGGGTGAGGTCAATAGTAGAAAGTCTAAGGTTAAAGTTTTTGGGGTTTGGGAAAGATATCTTGCACTTAGGCAAGAAAAACCTGAAGTACACATACAGGCTGGGTGAAACCAGGCTTAGTAACAGTAACTGTGAGAGGGCTCTTGGAGTCTTAGTGGGCAACCAATTAAATATGAGCCAAAGATGTGTGGCAGCAGCCAAAAAGGCCAATGCAATTCTAAACTGCATTAACAGAGGGATTCAATCAAGATCAAATGAGATATTTATACCACCCTATAAAGCCTTAGTAAGACCACATCTAGAATACTGCATCCAGTTTTGGTCACCATACTATACACTTACACTACTACTATAACTGCTGTAGGCTCGAATCCCACCAGGCTCAAGGTTGACTCAGCCTTCCATCCTCTTGGGGTAGGTAAATTGAGGACCCAAGATTGTTGGGGGCAATTAGCTGACTTTGTAAAAATGCCGCTTAGTAATAAGCAGGCATATACAATGGAATGAAGGCTATTGCTGAGCACATTGGGTTGTATCCCAAAAATTGTAAGCCGCCCTGAGTCTTCGGAGAAGGGCGGCATATAAATGTAAAAAATAAAAAAAAATACTATAAAAAAGACGTTGAGACTCTAGAAAGAGTGCAGAGAAGAACAACCAAGATGATTAAGGGACTGGAGGCTAAAACATATGAAGAACAGTTACAGGAACTGGGCATGGCTAGTTTGGTGAAGACAAGGACAAGGGGAGGCATGATAGCAATGTCCTAATATTTGAGGGGCTGTCACAAAGAGGAGGGGGTCAACTTATTTTCCAAAACAAAGCCAGACAAGGAATAATGGATGAAAACTGATCAAGGAGAGATTCAACCTGAAAATAAGGAGAAATTTTCTGACAGTGAGACCAATCAACCAATGGAACAGCTTGCCTTCAGAAGTTGTAAGAGCTTCATCACTGGAGGCTTTCAAGAAGAGATTGGACTGCCATCTGTCAGAAATGGTTTAGGGTCTCCCACTTGGGTGGGCGAGTTGGATTAGATGACCTGCAAGGTCCCTTCCAACTCTGTTAATCTGTTAATCTGATATGGGTTTAGCAACCCTTGCAGTTCCAAAGAACAGAAATGGTGACTGGACAGATATCAAGCATTACTGTAGTTATATTAAGTGGTTTAACTGTGTTCTTTGCACCTTCTTATGCTGTGATAGCAAAAGCAAAGGATTCACTGACTGAGCTTGTTCTGGGTGTTGCCTCATGTAAGACCCACAATGAGTTTCTGCTTCTTGAATAAATGTCACTCATAGAGATTGTCTGTTCCCAGATGCTGTATGTTGACTAGCTGGAAAATAAAGCAGGGCTGTAGCTGAAGCCTGAACATGTCAGTGATTCATATATGCATTCCCAGCTTCTGATGCAAATCAGAAATTGTCCTCTGTTTTGAAAATTAAACTCCTGTCCCTGGCTAGCCGCAGAACTAGAGGTTGTGTTAAACTAGCAAGAGAGCCAATATCTCAGAACAGAACTTCTTCCCTGGAGACATTAATCTCAGCAAGCCAAACAGAGGTTGCTATTCGAGATTGCATGGAGAGTACTTGCCTATAAAGTGGCCAAGAGTAGGACACAACTGAGCAGGTTGATGTCATTTCTGGTTTGATGCCAGGTCACTGTTACTGGATGATTCGATTCAAGCTGTTTAAGCTTCCCTGTGTCCACAGAGGTGGGAAGTTGATCTCCAGCAGCTTCTATCCACTTTAAGACCACTTTAAGGAGATGTCCAACTGTGTTACATTGTCATGGCTGACTCCAGCAGCAGAAACAGTCCAGCTGCTTGCTCTTGCTGGAAATATTAGAAGAACCTCATGGCCTGTCTTTGTCAGATTCAGTAAGAGCTCTGAAAAAGGTCTGTTCAAGCTCCATTTAAAGCAAACACTTTCTCTAATGTTTGCCCAGCTGGCAGTAAGTGTTCCCTCCAGTTTTTCATATTCTAAGTCAGGGGTCACCAACCTTTTGGACCTCAGGGACCACCAAACTCATAATTTTAAATCCCAGGGACCACTAACTGGTTCTGTGGGCATGGCCTAATTTGTGGGTGTGGCTTGGTGGTCATGTGACTGGCTGGACATGGCTTGTATGTAAATATTATAAATATTTATATAAATATTGAAATTTTTATTAAAAAAAGAGCAACTTTTACCCAAAATCAGGCAAAGCAGGCAGGCAGATTGAGTTGCTCACAGAATCATTCTGTGATTTATCTATTTGCCATCGGCTAGCTAGTCTATCACAAAAAATTGCTTGTCATGAGTCTGCACTGAATAATAGAACCTTCAGTCCTAAGGGAGGTTCAGCTGTGCTTAAAAGCAGAGCTGAAGATCTAAAGACTAACTAGAAAGCAAGAAATCCAACCATTTCCTGCTGCCTAGCTAATCTAAATCTCCTGGCACAGCAGAACAGCTTATGGTGGGAAAAAGGAAAAATAGCAATTTAGCAGGCAAGTTTGCTGGGTAGGGAGTGAGTGGGTGGGGAGGGTTCCCACGGGCCATGTGGGCAGCGCAGCCTTGTGTTTCTCGCAGCCTGGATTAAATGCTTTGGGGTGTGCTCTGGGGTGAGATTTTTCTGGGCAACCACTGTTCTAAGTCATTAATAAAGGTCTAGAAGATATACAATAGGGACGTGGTGGCCTAGTGGTTAAGACACTGGGCTTGTTGACTGGAAGAGTGGCAGTTTGAGGCCCAAGTATCACTTTATAGGGTGAGTTCCCAGCTCCTGCCAATCTAGCAGTTTGAAAGCATGCAATTGCAAGTAGATAAATAGATACCACTTTGGTGGGAAGGTAATAGCATTCCATTTGCTTTGATGTATAGTCATGCTGGCCACATGACCATGGAAGCATCTTTAGACAACACTGGCTCCCTCAGCTAGAAAACAAAGATAAGCACTGCCTCCTAGAGTCGGACATGACTGGACGGGGGAAAATTGCCTTTACCTTTTTCAGAAGAATACAGGACTCTCGTGGTGTCCCATCTGATTCCTGTCTCTGAATGAACAGTGGATACAGTCATTTAAGAGCAAATACACAGAGACATTCAGACAACCAGGAATAGTCTTCCAAGCCTAGGCAAGCTTTCCATTCTTATTAACATCTCTTTGCAGAGCATGTCTCTTGAATGCTATGCACAGCTTTACTCATCACAACTTTCCAAATGAACATTGTTTGAATCATAGAAGTTATATAGTTGGAAGTGACCTAACAGGTCCAATCCCTTACTCTGCGCACTAAATCTTGGGATGCAATCCTCCATTAAAAATCTGAAATTAAGAGTGCATGTATTGGAGAAAGTTGCACACCAAAATACACAGGGAAGGGGGAAATGCATACAAGAATTTGTGCAGTTTTAACTTGAAAATAAGCCAATGAATGGATTTAAGAATCAAATATTTATGAAGCTGACCTGTATTGCTATATTAGTATTGGGCAGTGTTCCAGATATAAAGAGTAAAATGTGATAAAATGTGATCCAGAGTGCATGTAGCCATATATAGAGCAATTCTGAGGAACATCTTGAATCAGGTTGTATGCAGGGCAGCTGCTGAGTACTTGGGAAAAGTGGGGTGGGTTGCTTGCAAGGATCTCCTTCCAGCCCCACTGCATGCTCATCCACATTCTGTTTCAAGGGTTACTCTTTGACTCCAAATACAATATTTATAAAGCCTGGTAGGAAATGGGCAGGTTGGATAACCCTATTACAAGCCAAATGCACTCAGAATATCTTTCTTGAAAATTGGAGTTAGGGAGTTGCCTGGTTGTTTAAACTGCTGTCTGTCTTAAAAGGAAGCAGAAGGTTTGGACATGCATATTGTTATATGTCTGCCATTCTATTTTTCAATGCAGAATTCCTTCACCCTCAAAATAGCCAGAAAACCTGAGCATCCTGTAATCTGATCCTTGGTTACACAATACTGATTTTTATATATAGATATAAAATTTAGAAACCACCCATCTCGCTCACAGAATAACTGCATTGTTTGATTGCCTCATACAGGACGACTCTCCCACAAAGGAAGACCTTTAGCATTAAACTGCTATACATTATTAATTCTACCAAGCTTTTCCAATATGGCTATGGTTTATGCTTTCCTTGCAGGATATTCACTCATTTCCCTTTTCCTTTGGGGATCTATAGGAAGGCTAATTTGCATTGTGGTAGAGGCCTTTCCCTATTTTCCATTTAGCCAAGGCTAATTATTAATCTATCCAATGTATCTGTGAGGAAGTACTGTTAACCCAGAATAATGGACAAAATCCAAAGAAGCAAATGAGTCACTCGGTCCAGTCAGAAGAACTATAGAGCTTCCTGATTCTGCAATAGGACCACTTGACTGCCAGAATCAAACAGAACTTAATATAGGCCCATAGGCTGACTGTTCTAAAATACGTTACAATGCAGCTTGATATTGTTCATCTCCCTGTTTAAAATGATAATATCCCTTATCTGGACTTATATTCTCAATGAAATATTCTAAAATTAGCTCTCACATTGGATAGGTTTAATAGGATAGGGAAAAGGAAAGAATAGCTATTCTGGACTGTTCATTAACTCTGATCAGACCATGTTTTGTTACAATGGTTCTTTTATATTTGTGCAAGTTTTTTGGTGGGGGTGGGAGGGTGGCTTCTAATCCTAAAGTCTGATTGTATTTAGTTATGCCAACTATTCCTCCACTTTTCTCCATATTTGCTTCTTTCTCTGCTATGCTAGATAAACTATTATAGTGCTTGTATCAATTAGAATTATGGCAGTACTAAAATATTTCACATATTTCTCTTTAAGGTTGTCTAACCAACTCAAAGCTAGATTTGTACTGCTAACCAAGTCTCCCAGTTTAATTGGATTATACGTAGATCAAATTTGTTTAACATCTGATCATAGATTTTCCTTATTCTTCCATAAAAGCTCTAGAACTAATTTAGAAATAATGTTAGATCTATGTAATTCCCAACCATTAGCTCTGCTTGAAAGTTAAGTCATTAGTTTGGTTCTAATTTATCTACAATTAGAGCCTTTTCTTTTGTAATACCTCTAATTACACATTGCGGATCTTTTATTTTGCTATTGGTGAGAATGCTTGCCTCATCCTACCATTTAATTCTCAGATTTCAGCCACATGTCTTTTAAGGGAAATGGTGATATAGCAGGGCCCTCCCCACTCCCTCCCTCCCTTTCTCTCCCTCTCCCCTCATATGATCAGAGCAGTAAAACTGTACAATGAACGAAGAGTGGAAAGAGGTAGTGTATTGTGCCAAAGGCAACTAACAACCTTTCATTGGTTTTCAGGGTGAAATATTTAAGCAGCACTAATTTAAGGCAAACCACCTTTCTTATTCCTTTTTCCTGACTGGGTAAAAAAGACTGGCTGCCTCAACCCAAATTTGAGGATTTATGCAAAAGTAAGCAAGCTCATTGTCAGCTTTGTGAGGTAGTATAAACAAGAAGCACATCCAGATGAACTAATTCTACTTTATTGTAAGATTACATTATTTCTAAATCTTGCCACTATGAAAATAAATTTCTTCCCCATTCCCTTCACATCCCAAGAAACTTGGGAGTGTCCCTTTGAAGATGTTTGCCATGCCCACATGCCTTCTGCTGCTCCTACCCAGTTGCCTCTTACCCAATTGGTGGATAAGCTGCCTCTTACCCAATTGTTCTCCTGCTGTAGCTTTTTTTAAATTACATTTATATGCCCTTCTCCAAGACTCAGGGCTTACAATTTTGGGGATACAACCCAATGCGCTCAGCAATAGCCTTCATTCCATTGTATATGCCTGCTTATTACTAAGCGGCATTTTTACAAAGTCAGCTTATTGCCCCCAACAATCTTGGGTCCTCAATTTACCTACCCCGAGAGGATAGAAGGCTGAGTCAACCTTGAGCCTGGTGGGATTCGAGCCTGCAGTAATTGCAGGCAGCTGGAATTAAGTGCTAGGCATTTAACAGCCTGCACCACCAAGGCCCATTCCCCCCACTACCCAAGATCATTCCCACATACCATTGCATCTATGATAACATGTGTTTCACTTCACTGGATTGCTCTCTACCTTTCCAATGAAATGTCTTCATTTTATTAAATTGAAGGACTCCAGCAATCTTTTATTTGATCCAGAGATTAAAACTGAATGGTTAAAAAAAAGTGGTACATTTATTTCTTGCACTATCCTAACACAAATGAAATAATTTGTTTTGTTTGTTGGAGATCTATTCCAATGTTCATTGAAGTCATTGGGTATTGCCCTCAAATTTTTTCAGACAAGGACTGCAAGAGATTTTGGTTTTGCATACAATGACATATCCTCCATGAGTAGAACTATATCCAGTCACCCTATATTCCTATTAAACACCCCTCTCCAACAAAATGTATACATTCAATTGATTAGAGCCTATGTAGTGGATTTTATTTGTTTGTTTATTTATTATTTTTTTTAAATAATTTGAGGCAGCAAACATACCTAATGAGATGAAGCTTTATATGCCAGCAGTGCCTTGTTTGAAAGGATATGTTTTGGTTTTGTTTATTATTTTATTTTACATAGGGCTATTGATCTCCCAGAAGATCGATCAAGTTGATTGAATTGATTAATGAAAGGGATCAGAAATGTTTGGAGCTTCCCAGTCCTGTCCCACAACATGTTAGGGATAGTAAGTGGTGGCAATTTGCTTGAAGGTGATATCAGGTGAGAGAGAAAATGAACCAGAGGATCTCACCAACTGCAACCTGCAAATGTCCCTCATTAAACCTTTAGGACAGAGGTGGGGAACTATGGCTCCTTTATGACTTGCAGACTTCAATCTCTAGCTGATTCAGAAATGGAGGAATGCATATTAGCAAAGCTGTGAAGAAATACTCAAAGAAATGGGTGCGTTTCGAGATGTGTAAGTCCACAGCCGTTGAGGATGAAAGATTGCCACTTGGTCAGAGATGCAAATCTGTATCCCTTCATTACCTTCAATCTGTATATTTGGGGGAGAAAGGTCAAAGAAATGGGATGTAACTTCTCAATGCTCAGGGAAGTGGACCACATATAGCAGGGTGTTATTTCCTACCAATATCCTGGTGATTGATATTTGATTGATTGATATTTTATGTCCCTACTTTATGGCCTGTCCTTACAGCCCATAAAAATCAGGTCATTGAGTCTTGCAGGATTCGGTTGCTGTCATTATCACCTTGCAGGATAAAGAAAAAAACTGCAGTTTCAATATTATTATAGTAAGGGCTATCAGATACAGGCTACAGAAATCCAAAGGACAAAAACAACTGTACTTCTTAAATTCCATCGAACAGTCCTTCCATTTTCTGCAGCCTTGATCAATTTTTGATCTTGCAACCCAACAATGATTTTTCCTTTAAAAAGAAGTGAAGATAGCATCACAAAGGTTTTGTGCACGCTACAAATTTCCTTCTGTGAGGGTGATGGACAGTTTTAAAAACTGATAAATAAAATCCTACAATACTAACTCAGAAAGAAAATTTAAATAATTTTACCCGTTTTATTCTTAAAATATTAAGAATGGTGGAGATGGGGAAAAAACAGATCGGTAAGAAAGCTTCACTTATTGATATTAACCAGTGCCTAGCAATTCTCTCATTTACTGTGTTTATTAAATTTAATGGATTAGAGACTGACTTCAACTGAAAGTGCTCAGGGGAAAAGCAATAAAGTCCAATCCAAAACTATAATAACAGCAGAGAAAAGATCACTTATATATTAATATCACAAGCAGAACCCAAAAACTGAAAATAGTTTTTTAAAAGGCTAGGGCAATTTTACTTTTGTAAACTTCTCAACAAATGTCAAAAAGCACATGAGGGTTTGAGATGGACAAGTTTGTCAGGGGAAGAAATAAGAAAACTGTGAAGCACCACAATTGGGCAGGAGAGACTCTAATAAACAGTCTGTCAGTGTAGACAGTCCTTCTCATAACTCTTCTTTTTTTTGCTCTCGCAATATCTGCTGGGAGGGAGATAAGTTAAACCAAGAAATTGTTGTACATCCCCAAACTATGCATAAAGCTCTATTGGACTCTTGCACAAGCTGCTGCCTTTAACATGTGCTAGACTACAATTTCATTTCCAACAATATGAGCAATAACCATGCTGGCAAAGGGTGAACAACATTGCTATCTGATGCATGACTTTCCCTCTCCCATTAATCTCACCTTATAAGATATCATATGGAGGTGATGAGAGAACAATCTATCTACTCTATATCTATCTATCTATCTATCTATCTATCTATCTATCTATCTATCTATCTATCTATCTACTACAATGGCAGATTAAAAATAATTAATCATAAAACCATAGGCTTAGAAGAACCTCAGAAGTCAATAAGCCAATTTCTTGTTCAATGCAGGATCAGTTAAAGATTTTTTAAAGAAGTTTTTTTAAACCTGCCTTTAGTATGTTTTATAAATAACTCATAGCAGCAATACCTAGTACTCCTTCCTTCTCCTATTTTTCCCACAACAAAACTCTGTGAGATGAGCTGGGCTGAGAGTGAGTGACTGACTCAAGATCAGGCAGCCAGCTTGCATGCCTAGGGTAGGACTAGCACTCACTGTCCCAACAGTGCCTTAACTAGTAGACCAAACTGACTTTTAGAAACTGGATCTTTTTTTAAAAATCTTTTTAGAAGAGAGTTAACCAACACTGTTGGAAAACTTCTAGTAAGTGGAGCAGACCACACTGTGATGCAACTTGTTGAATGGCTGATAGTTTTTATCATCAGGAAATTCTTTCTAATTTTCAACCTGAATATATATGTTTATATTTAAAAGTGAGCTCCTGCCAAGTTTTCACATGGATTGGCAGAATCTATGAAATTATGCAGTTCATCCAGCCAGATCACAAACATCTAATGTAACGCTTATGATTCAGTCTTTATAATGAAAAGTCTCCCTAACTGTTGTCAGCTTTCAGACAAGTATTCTCTGTGGAGAAATTATGGTCAGGAGCCAAAGTTTCTTTTTTTTTTATATAAGAAGTTTTATTTTTCCAAAAACACAAACATAACAAACAAACATACAACACATAGATCCATATCAATTTCAAGTATGTCGGTCGGTCAAAAATCACAGTGCCTACCCCTCATTATTCATACTCAATATTACAAAAAGGAAAAGCTATAATCATTATTATTAATCCTTTATCATATTATAATCTCTATATTGTTTCAACAGTTCTATCTATCTTTATATTCCCAAAATACATTACCAAACTTTTTGTCTAACCATTGATAGAACATATTCCATATCTTATAAAACTGCTTTTCTTCTTGATCCCTAATTTCAAATGTTAATCTACTCATTTCGCACAATCCAAAATCTTCTTAATCACTTCCTCCTGCATAGGTGTCTTATCATTTCTCCAGTTTTTAGCAAATACAATTCTAGCGGCTGTCAATACATTAACAATCAGATATTTCAGTTCTTTGTTAAATGTCTCTGGTACAATTCCCAACAGGAATATCTCAGGTTTCAAGTCTATATGTTGTTGTGTCATTTTTCCAACCACATGTGGATTTTAGTCCAGTATCTTTTAGCATCAACGCAAGTCCACCACATGTGGTAGTAGGAGCCAGGTATCTGATGACATTTCCAACACTTATCCGATTTATCCTTGAACATTCTTGCAATCCTTCTCGGGGATAGGTGCCACCTGTAAAACATCTTATACAAATTTTCTTTATATGCAGTTGACATTGTCATTTTATAATTCTGATCCCACAGTGTTTGCCATCTCTCTAAATCTATCCCATAACCAAAATTTTTCCCCAAGCAATCATTGTTTCCTTAACCTGCTCCTCTTCCATTCTAACTTCTAATAGATAACCATAAAGTTTTTAATCATTTTTTCGTTCGTGCCCATCAAGATTTTATCTAATTCAGTTTGCTTTTTATAAATCCCTTCAGTCTTAACATCCTCATCATATCTAGATTGTACTTGCAAATATGAAAACCAATTCATTTTTATACCTTGTTCTTGTAGTGTTTGCATCGATTTGAGTTCACCCTTTTCATTTAAAATCTCTTCATATCTAACTGTTTGTTCCTTCTTGTATATTATTGCATATGAAAAAGCTTCAATAGTAGATACCCATAATGGAATTTGTATATAATGTTGTTTTCTGGTTTTTTCCAATTTAAAAACAAAGCTTCTCGAACATAGTGTCTTCTAAAATATCCTTGTTTTTTAGTTCCCTTATACCATAAGAAAGCATGCCATCCTAATAATAGATCATGACCCTCTAAAGTTAACAATCTATTGTTTCTCAATGTTATCCATTCTTTCACCCACATCAGGCTTGCAGCTTGATAATACAATTCCCAATTTGGTAGTGCGAATCCCCTCTTGACCTTGCATCTTGTAATAGCTTAAATTTGATTCTTGGCTTTTTGCCCTGCCATATGAATTTTGATGTGATTTTATTTAAATCTTCAAAGTATTCTTTCCCAAGTCTAATTGGAATTGTCTGAAATAAATATAAGATTCTGGGTAAAACATTCATCTTAACTGTCGATATTCTGCCAATAAGAGATAATTGCATATTTTCCCATCTTTCAAGATCTGTCGCTATCTGCTGTTTGAGTTTTATATAATTATCTTCTTTCAATGTACTGCATCTTGGTGTTATATTTATTCCCAAATATTTAACTTTATTTGCAATCTGAATCTCTAATAAATCTTCTAAATCTTTCTTGCGTTTTGCTAACATATTCTTTGTTAGGATCTTTGTTTTGTCTTTATTAATTTTAAACCTGCCACCATTCCATATTCTTCTATTTGTTCTATCAACTTAGGTGCTGATTTAAGTGGATCCTCTAGTATGAATACCAAATCATCTGCAAACGCCTGTAGTTTATATTCTTCTTTTTAATTTTCATTCCTTTTATTTCTTCATCTTCTCTGATAGCTCTATTCAGTACTTCTAGTGTTAAAACAAACAGCAGGGGCGACAGAGGACAACCTTGTCTGGTTCCTTTTCTTATCCCTATAGATTCTGTCAGCTCTCCATTTACCAATATCTTTGCTGTTTGATTATTATATATTGCCTCAATAGCTTGTATAAAGTTTTTCCAAAGCCCATTTGCATCATTTGCAATATCATAAACCGCCAGTTCACATTGTCAAATGCTTTTGAGCATCTAAAAACATCAGTGCCATCTGTTTTTCAGGGTGTGTTTCATAATACTCCAAAGTATCTAAAATTATTCTCACATTTTGCTTAATTTGTCGTTTTGGCAAAAATCCATTTTGATCCGTGTGGATAAATTCATTTAAGTATCTTTTCATTCTTTCTGCCAAGATTGAAGCAAAAATTTTATAATCTGAATTCAACAATGAGATAGGTCTATAATTTTTAACTTGTTGTAGATCCATTTCTTCTTTAGGTATTAGGGTAATATAAGCTTCCAACCATGTCTCAGGTATTCTCTTTTTAATAAGACTTCATTCATCACTTCTAGAAGGGGAGTGCTTAACACTTCCTGGAAGGTCCTGTAAAATTCGGTAGACCATCTGGGCCTGGTGCTTTTCCTGTATTTTGTTTCTTCAAGGCTTCTGTTAATTCCATCATGGTTATGTTCCTTCTAACATTGTCTCAATATCTTCAGGTATCTGTGGTAGTCTTGTCTTTTGTAAATACTGTTCAATTTTTTCTTCTAGAATATCTTCTTGAGAGTACAGTTTTTCATAGTAGTCTCGAATAATTTTTTCTTTTCATCGTTCCCATGCTGTATATTCCTTTTCCATCTATTAATTGGCTAATTTTCTTTATTTCTCTTTCCTTTCTAATTTTATACGCTAACCACCTTCCTGGCTTATTACCGTTTTCAAAGTAATTTTGTTTAGCGCCTTTAATCTTTTGGCGATTTCTTCCTTGTCCATTAAAGCCATTTTATGTTTAATCACATCCATTTTCCTTTTAATATCTTTCCCTTGTGATTGTTGTAATTCTTCTTCCAATTTCCTGAAATCATCTTCCAAAATTTTGAGTGTCTTCTTCCGTTTAATATTTCTTTTCCTTATATAGTCAATTATCAAACCTCTTGTATAAGCCTTCATCGCATCCCAGAGTTTGTAGTGAGTGTTCTTCTTTTCTATTTTCCTTGAAAAAAAGATAAGTTCTGTCTCAATTCTCTTTTAAATTCTTCTTCTTTCAAAATCATATTATTTAATGTCCATCTAGATCTTCTCCTCTGTCCTTTCCAGGCAACTGTCAATGGATTGTGATCCGCCCAGGTCCCACTTTCAATTTGAATTTTCTGTATATCGGGAGCATATCTGCAGATGCCCATACCATATCTATTCTTGACCATGATTCATGTCTATTTGAATAAAAAGTAAATTCTTTATTTCCAATATTTCTCTCTCTCCATATGTCTTTAATATTCATTTCTTCTATCATTTGAAAGAAGGACTTGGGTAGCTTTTTTCTAATTTTCTTTTTGGTTCTTTCAGATTTGTAATCAAGCTGGTCATTAATTATCCCATTAAAATCTCCCATCAGAAAGATATTTGCATAGTCTAATTCAATCACTTTTTGATATAATTTCTTATAGAATTCTTCTTGATTCTCACTTGGTGCATATATTGCTATCAGGAGCATTTTAGTGTTGTTATCTATTATCTCCACCATTAAAATCCTCCCATCTTCATCTGTATAAATCAATTCTGCAGTAATTGTATCTTTAATATATAAAGCCACTCCTCTTTTTTTACATTGCCAATGATGTAAATAGCTTTCCTAACTTTCTTTGCCTTAATACATATTCATTTTGCTTTTTAATATGGACCTCTTGCAGACAAATTATATCAAATTTTAATTTCTCTAATTTATGAAATATTTTCCTTCTTTTAACAATTGAGTTGAGTCCATTTATATTCATTGAGATCAATTTTTCCCTTCCATTTAAGTCTTATATATAGGTTGTTTTGCTCTAGTCGTTCTAACTTCTTTTTGTTCTCTAGGTAGACCGCCTACTGCTCCAAGTTGTTCTTCTTCTTCACTTATCATTGCACCTTCCTTTGGAAGTTCCACAATCAGTTCTTCATGTCCTCCGTTTCCCTCTTTTCCTCTAAAATAGCTCTCATAGAATGACTCTGCCTTCTCCACTGTGTCGATTCTATGTCTTTGTTCCCCAGACAAACAAGAGGCCTTCTGGTATTAGCCATCTATAATTTATTCCTCTCTTCAATAATTCTCTGGATAAAAGCATATTCTCCTCTCCTCTCTCTTATTCTTCTTGGTATCTGTTTCAATACCGTGACATCTTTATTGTTGTGCTTCAGCGTCTTATCTCTGACTGTTTGCAAAATTTGTGATTTAATACTCTTCTTAGTAAATCTAATATGAATTTCTCTTGGAAGCTTATTCCTCGTTGCATATCTTGTAAAGACACGAAATGTTTCATCTATTCCATCCCTCATCTTCTCTTCCGTTATTTCTAACAGTTCTGCCAAAATCTGTGTCATTTTCTCCAGTAAATTTTCACCCTTCTCTTCCTCGACATTTTGGAATCTCAAATAGAATTCCGATCTATCAACTTCACTTCAGAGATTCATTATGGTCGCTCTCAACTTCCCTTAATCTGGTATTAAAACTCTTCATTTCCTTGTCTCTTTGTTCTTGCTGCTCTTCAATTTTCTTCATCCTCTCACCGTATTTCTCCATTGTTTGCTGTAAAACCTTTATACTTTCATCTGTCTTGTCTAGCTTTTCATCTGTCTTGTCTAGCTTTTTATCTGTCTTGTCTAGCTTCTGTTCAATTATCTCTGTTCTTTTTCCAATCTCACCTACTACTTGTAATATCTTCTGTATTGCCTCTTCTGTTGTGGGAGCCGTTACTTGTGGAATTGAAGGTCTTCTACTCATTGTTGCAGAGGTTGTCAGAACCAATTCCAAAAAGAAGGAAGGAAAAAAAAAATGAAGGCCAATAACAAAAATAAAAATAAAAATTAGTGTTATAAAAGGAGAAGAACAATCCTTTTAACAAGAAAAAAAGGAAAAAAATAGTAAAGGGAAAAAAGGGGTTCAATTACATATCAATAATACATCAATAATTTGAAAAAGGCAAAAATTTAAAACTTGAATTTAAAAGGAAAAAAGATAAAAAAAGGTCCAATAATTAACTATCTTGTTTCCAATGCAGATAAAAAAAAAACCAACTCTCAAAAGAAAAAGGCTAAGAGTTAAAAATAGGAAGGTATCAATAAAAAAAAGGATAAAAATAGTAAAGTAGTAGAATTCCCTTTAGGAATAACAAAATATATTTTTAGGGGCTCCAATTATAAAAATTAAATTCCAAACAATAAAAAGCCTTGGCAGGAAGCAATATCACTCTTTATTCCATTGCCACTATGCAGAGTCCAGAGCTTAACTAGTGAAAGCGGAAGATAGCAGCTCCTCTGTTTTGCCTCTCGAAGAAATCCAATTCTTTTATTTTAAAAAGCTCTCCAAGGTCACTTTATTCTTCAGTTCCAAACTGAAGGCTCAAAGATATTCAAAAGCACCTATCCGGCACTTTCTAATCAACGGAGCCTTGGATACAGTCCTTGCAAGTGTATATGTTTATATAAGATAACAGGTCTCTAGTAGCAATATTGTATCTCACAACCAACTTTCACTTCCTTGCCAAGTGACTTCCAAAATGTATCACTTCCTGTCTTATTCAAAACAAGAAGGACAGTAAAAAATCTCGGTGGCCATTTCTTATATGCAAAAATAAAAAGTAACCAGATCAAAATAACCAAATTACATTAGAGCCCCTGGTGCCAAAAAGGAAAAAAGACAAGATTCAATAAAATATAAAAGGTATTCAAGGACTCCCAAGAGGAAAAAGTAAAAGGAAAGTCTTTAAAGCCATAAAAAGAAAGAAGAAACAAAGCTCTTTACTTTCAAACACAATCTCTTCCGCCTATTCCATATCACTCTCAATTTCACACCATTAGAGTTGCTAGGGTTCCCAAAGGGTTAAAAACAAGATGATCTCACCGACCGACAAACTTCTTCCAATCTCATTCCTCCGAGCTGTCACAGCTTCTTCAGCCCGATGGCTGCCTCAGCGCTTCGGTAAGGGCTGTCCTGGATCAACCAGGGACTTTGCGACATCCCTGGGATCAACAGGAGCCCCAACTTTCACCAACCCTACGAGTCAGTTTAGATCCCGGGACCGTCCCGCGGCAGTATCAGAGGTGATCTCAGGAGTCAAGATCACCTCCGTCTCGCGGCGACTCCAGCTCCGCCCATCTCCAGGAGCCAAAGTTTCTCTACCAGCCAAGATGATTTAAGTTTTGCTCAAGGAAATTTTGAAAGGCACTTAAGACCAAACATTTGTTAATCACAAAATTCATCCACTCCCAATTGGAAATCCCCCATGTCCTGCCTAGTGGGGCACCAGTTGTTGCCAGCAAGGAAAGAGTTGGTTACCAGCCACAAACATTCTCCTAGAAATTAAAAAAATCTTGTTCATATCTTGTTTGCCAGATCAGGGAAGGATCCACTAATTAGGGATTGTGTGTTCATATGTCTATCACTTTTGAGGGCCTCCACTTCTTCCCTTTCTGGTGTACCTTAATTGGCTGAAGAGTATGCTTACATCTTAATAGCCAGGAATGTTGAGATATACTAAGTTGTAAAACATTCATATCCCTTCTGTATTTTCAGTTCTATGATTTTAAGCTGTGGGAGGCATAAACAACAGCAAGACAAGGAGTTGAAGTCCACAAGTCTTAAACTTGCCAAAGTTGGAGGCTGTTATGTATGTAGGTTTGAATGTCATTGGTTTAGCTTGAATTGTTCTTGTAAAATGTCAAATAGGATTGGTTTCAAAAGTGCGGGAAAAAATATAATTTAGATATTAGAAACTAATATCTAAATTATATAACTTACTATTAGAGCAAGAAAGAATAGGACAACTAGTAAAAGGATCAATGCTAGCATGGGAAAAAAATATAGGATATAATCTGGACCTGAATGACTGGGAGGATACATGGGAGAAAAATTTGACATACACCAAGTCGGTGGCATATAAAGAAAACCAGTACAAAATGATGTATAGTTGGCATTTATTTATTTATTTATTTATTTATTTATTTATTTATTTATTTGAACTTATCCTCCGATTTGCAGTGGTCTGAGGAAGGGGGTGCAGGGAGTCTGGCTATTGTTATCTGGGATGAGTTCGATCCGGTTTCCGAGGATGAAGTGGACAGGATTATGCGGCGAATGAGTTCCACCACATGTTTGTTGGACCCGTGCCCCTCCTGGCTGGCTTATGCCGCCAGGGAGGCCACTGCGGTTGGCTCCGGCAGTTATCAACGCTTCCTTAAGGGAGGGTATCTTTCCGCCGCTTGAAAGAGGCGGTGGTGAGGCCCCTCCTGAAGAAGCCTGCCCTGGACCCGACTGTGTTAGACAACTTTCGTCCAGTCTCCAGCCTCGTTTTTTGGCGAAGGTTGTTGAGAGTGTGGTGGCTCAGCAGGTTCCGCTTTTCCTGGATGAAGCGGACTACCTAGATCTGTATCAATCGGGCTTCCGACCCGGTTACAGCATGGAGACGGCATTGGTCGTGCTGATGGATGATCTCTGGAGGGCTCGGATAGGGTTTTTCCTCTGTCCTGGTCCTATTAGACCTCTCAGCGCTTTCGATACCATCGACCATGGTATCCTTTGCGCGCCTTGAGGGGCTGGGAGTGGGGGGCACCGTTCTTCGGTGGTTCTCCTTCTACCTCTCGGGGCGGTCACAATCGGTGTTGGCGGGGGGGGTTAGGTCGTCCCTAGGGTGCTCTCTGTGGGGTCCCTCAGGGTCGGTCCTTTCCCCTTTTATTTAACATCTACATGAAGCCGCTGGGTGAGATCATCCGTGGTTTTGGGGTGAAATTCCATCAGTATGCTGATGATACTCAGCTGTACATTTCCACCCAAGACCAGATCAGTGATGCCCTCTCCCTGATGACCCGGTGTTTGGATGCGATGCGAACTGGATGAGCAGGAACATGCTTCGACTCAACCCGCCAAGACTGAGTGGCTGTGCATAGCGGCGCCCGCCCAGTCAAGACTATCCGTCTTTGGCCATAGGGGAGAGGTGTTGCCCCTGTGGATAGGGCGGAATCTGGGGGTCCTCCTGGATGTACGGCCCGGTTGGAGGAACAGGTGGGGTGCCAGGGGCCTTTGCCCAGCTCTGCCTTGTTCGATAACTCCTTTTCTGGACCACGACGCCTGTGCACGGTCACTCATGCCCTTGTTACCTCTAGGCTCGACTACTGCAATGCTCTCTATTTGGGACTGCCCTTGCATACTATCCGAGATTGCAGCTGGTGCAGAATGCGGCGCTCAGGTGGTGATGGGAGTTACCCGGTTCTCCCATACGACCCCCCTCCTGCACGCCTGCATTGGTTGCCGGTTGCACCCGGTGAGATTCAAGGTTTTGGTGTTAACATACAAAGTCCTTCACGACATGGGTCCTCAATATTTAAGGGCGTCTTCTTCCAATGTCGAATACTGGTCGCCCTGTGCGAGCCCATAGGCAAGGACTCCTCGGGTCCCGTCGGGGGCCAATGCCGGCTGGCGGTTCCCCGACGACGAGCCTTTTCTGTCGCGGCCCCTGACCTTTGGAATCAACTGCCTTTGGAGCTCCGCCTGGCCCCTGACCTCCGCACCTTCGCCGTGAGTTAAAGACCTGGTTATTTGACCAACCGGGCTGTGACCCTCTGGGGAGGGATGGTTTTAATGGTTTTATAAATGTTTGGACTTATAACTTAATTTAATTGTTTTTAATGTATTTATTGTTTCTTGTTTTAGTTGTAAGCGCCCCAAGTCTTGGAGATGGGGCATATAAGTTCAAATAAATAAATAAATAAATAAATAAATTTGGCCCCTGCTAGATTAGCAAAAATATTCCCACAGGCAAATCCAAATTGTTGGAAGTGCAAAAATAAAATCGGCACTTATTATCATATGTGGTGGACATGCGCAAAAATAAGGAAGTACTGAATGGAAATTAAAAATTGGATTGAGGATGTGATGAAATGTGAACTGAAGTGGAAACCAGAACTGTTTTTATTAGGAATGACAAAAGGAAACTTTCCCCCAGAGGACAAATACCTGATAACACATCTACTAACAGCGGCTCGAATTTCCTTAGCTCAGAAATGGAAGGAACCTATAACTCCATCCATACAAGTGGTAATAAAGAAAACATATGAATGCGTAGAATTGGAGAGATTAACACTTAAATTAAATGGAAAAGAGGACTCGGATTACTATAAGGCATGGGACGTATGGTATGATTGGGTAGAACGCAAGAATGGAGGGAAAGGGAACATAGAGAAACAAGGTACTAGAGTAAATAGAAAGAATTCATAGATAACAGGAGATCCGATGCAACAATTTAGAAAAAGACATAGGAAATACCTTAAAATAACCCAAATCAAGCAAGCTGAAAATGAAAATAGTTATGGTTATGTATAAATGTAACTCTATGTGAAAAAAAAATGCATATTCGATCTGCAACCGAAAAACAAGTGGGGAAAATGTATCATGCACTGTTATGTATTTATGTTACTTGTGATTGTAAGTCTGTGTGTCTTGTTTTTAACAATTGTAAATAAACTTTTTAAAAATTATTTAAAAAAACGTGCGAGAAAACGCTGCACTCTGATTGGCTGGCAACTACGGCTGCTGGCTATAAGTAGCAGCCGTAGCCCAGCCAAGTCAGGTCCATTCGAGCTGTAGTCACTAAATAAACTCTTCACTGAAGCTCTTCGCGTCTGACTCTTCATGCAAACTTAACACTGGTGCGAGGATGGGATTCCCCTGAAGAGAAGACGATGCGGAAGACAAGCAGAAGAGCGAGATGGCTGCAGTGAACACCCCACCAGCCCCGTTTGATCCGGCAGCAGAAGACTGGGAATCATATGCGGATCACTTCCAAATGTATTTGGAAGGAAACAACCTCGCCGACATCTCCGAGAAGCGGAAGAGGGTGGTCTTCCTTATGCACTGCAGTCCGGTAGTCTTCAAGATGGCGAAGGCATTGGCGGGAGCTGCAGACATGAAGGTAATGGAATGGCCTGATTTAGAAAAGCTTTTAAGAGCCCATTACGCCCCACAAGTATCGTGCCTCATTAAGAGACATGAGTTTTACCGTCAGGATCAAGGGGAAAGCGAAAACGTTAACGATTTCATGGCAAGCTTAAGAGACATTGGGGGTGCATGCAAGTTTAACAGTTTGGAGGAGGCCATGCGCGATCGGTTTGTTCTAGGCCTCAAAGACAAGGTGCTTCAGAGCAAATTATTATTAAAACCTAAGATCACGTTAAAGGAGGCCATAGAATAGGCCTCCCCAGCAGAAGCCACTAAGTCCTCAGCGGCAGCCATGAAGAAAATTAACAAGGCCTCAAGCCATC
Source organism: Naja naja (assembly GCA_009733165.1). NCBI lineage: Eukaryota > Metazoa > Chordata > Lepidosauria > Squamata > Elapidae > Naja > Naja naja. The sequence continues at coordinate 136,230,559 of CM019149.1, forward strand.
CTGATGTGGAAAAGTCCACAACAACTCATTGAGCAGATAGATTCTGAATCAGACTGGAGTGAGGTGGAGGAAGGAATTTATAGACTCAGAATGGAAAAGAAAAGAAAGACCTGGGAAGAAAAAGGCAAGACTTTTATTGCAGAGGTTGTGGGGGCCACCCGCACTGAATGCAAGTTTCTTGATACCATCTTCCTTCGTTGTGAAAAAAGAGGTCATCTAGCAAGAGTCTGCAAACCATCCAGAACTCCTCCACACAGAAGAAAGTTTCCTGACAAAGATTTCAACCCCAACAACTTCAGTGAGAAAATGGGGCCCAACTCAGAAGCAAATGGGAAGAATGAAACTCATCAAACAGTCACCATTGGTCATTCTTCACCCTTGAGAAGCAGAAAAGTACATGTGAAGGTACTCATTGAAGGAAGGCCTTGCCAAATGGAAGTGGACTCGGGCTCCTATTTATCTATGGTGTCATGGGACACTATTCACAGGCTACTTCCCAACATTCAGAAGAAACATTTCCAGAAGCAAGCACTGACTCTTAAAGACTACCAAGGGAAGAAGATTCCAGTAGTTGGAACAAGAGAATTCAACGTGAAGTTTAAAGGCCACACCAAACATTTGCCCCTGACCATCGTGGACAAGGATCGCCCAAGCTTGTTGGTCTTGAGTGGTTCAATCCACTAGGCATCGAGGTGACTGGCATCAATCACGTGAGCAACTCTGAATGGGAGGAGGCCTTGAAGTCTGAGTTTCCAGAGGTCTTCAGCAAAGGATTGGGCAAGTATATGGGGACCCCTATCACTTTCAACCTAGATCCCAGGGTGCCCCAATTCGTTTAAAGCCTAGAAGGGTCCCATTTGCTTTAAAGGAAAAAATGATGCAAATTAGACAAATTAATAGCTCAAGGGGTTTTAGAGCCCACTGACCACTCCAGATGGGAGACACCCACAGTCACACCAGTCAAGACTGATGGGTCAGTAAGAATCTGTGGAGACTATAAGGGGACACTGAACCATGCGCTGCAGCAGAGCGCATATCCAGTTCCAGTGGTGCATCATCTGTTACATTCACTTGGCAGGGGTACAGTCTTTGCCAAATTGGATCTGGCCCAGGCATATCAACAACTAACAGTTGATGATGCCACTGCAGATGCCCAAACCAGGGTGCAAACAGAGGATGGATTCCTCTGGAGCAGGCACATTGATCAACTTAGATCCAGGTTCTCTCAGGAACATCGCACTTTTTCCTCTCTAGTTCCCTCACCTGATGTCAATTCTAGGGGGGAAGGGGAGGAACAGGAGGAAAATCAGCAAGCAAGAATCCACCCCATGTGTAATGAGCCATTACGACAGGAACCATTCCAAAACCTGTCACAATGCCAAAATCCATCCTTAGAAGTGGAAGATTTTACATCACTACCTGACTTGGGTGCTGACATTGGGCTGGAGATGGGTTGGGAGGAGAGACCAGATTCTAACAATCAAACAGGGTCTTCTTTCACAGGAAGTCCCAGTGGGGAAATGTCAGCAGACACATTTTCTCTCTCACTGGGTGAGAATGTTAAAATTTCTGAACCACGAAGGTCTCAACGTACACGCAAGAGCCCCACCTATTTAAAAGAATACATTAGATAGGTTGGGGTTTGGTATGGACTGAACCTAGTGGGGAGGGGTGTTATGTATGTAGGTTTGAATGTCATTGGTTTAGTTTGAATTGTTCTTGTAAAATGTCAAATAGGATTGGTTTAAAAGTGTGGGAAAACCCTGCACTCTGATTGGCTGGCAACTACGGCTGCTGGCTATAAGCAGCAGCTGTAGCCCAGCCAAGTCGGGTCCATTCGAGCTGTAGTCACTAAATAAACTCTTCACTGAAGCTCTTGCGTCTGACTCTTCATGCAAACTTAACAGAGGCCTTTGCTGTAAACTTTTACAGCCCTTTGGGAAAAGAGATGAGGACGTGGGGGTGGAAAGTGTTTCTGCTTAGCTGCAATTGCTTTTACAAACTGCAGACAGCAACCCCAGCTTTACTTCCTCACACTATCTTGTTTTTAAAGTCTGAATTTCCTCTTCCTTGAACTAATATGTGCCCCTTGGGAGATATAGAGACACAAGATGGCCACTATAAGTTCTGAAAGCAAGAAGCAGATCAAACTGGAACATTACTATAAAAACTTTCCCTAATCTTACTGCTTTCAAATGTATAAAATATCAAATTCCTGGTATGTATTCATTATTTTTTAAAACAAAACAAAACAAGTAATTCATCACAACTTCCATGTTATATTGATTTTGGTCCAAAATGTCATTTATTCATACATTCATTCACTCAAATTTGTTTTGCTTGACGATAATCAAAAGACTCTCATAGATCCTTGATTGCTCTATGTCCTCAGGGTCACCTGACTGGTGCTAGTGGTTCCTGTAGTCTGCAATTTTTTCCTGTGGGGCTGGAGCGTGCTGCAGAAGCTCCTCTTGGTTTTATTTTATTTTATCAATTTTTAGTACTCCCACTGGATCCTTTTTATTTAAATAACATTTTCCGGAGAAGATAACAGCATAGACCACAACACAGACAAAAGTTTTTGTTTGGCTGAGGATTATCAAGGCATGGGGAAAAGAAAGAAGCGCCATGGCACTAGCCCTGGATCTCTCCCACCAGTGAAGACTGCAAAACAACCAAGGATTGAGGAGCACTTTGCTGGCAAGAGTAAAACTCCCCCCATTTCCAACAATTTTGAGAAGTTAGAACGGGACCTACAAAGAGATCTGACAAAACAACAGATATTAGACTTTCCCGATCTAGGGGGGGAGGAGCAAAATGACTGTCAGATTTCTTCACAAACAACTAAGCCAGTTACAGCTGATATGGAGACTGTGATAGAGACTAAAAAGACTAACAACAATCTAATTCAAAGTGAGGAGAGCTTACCCTGGGAGAATACAACAGAGTTTATGGCAAAACAATGCCTTCTCACAGCACAAACAGTTGTCTCAATATTTGAACAATTAATAACCATCCAACACGATGTAGAGACATTAAAAAAAGATATTGTTTTTCTGCAAGCACAGCATTGGGCTACAGACCCCACCTCTAACGTGCTTACAGCAGACCTGGGTAAATCCCATACTCAGGATATGGAAGAAGGGAAAGAGCAAAGACCCAGGGAAACAGTTAAAAAACCTGTTAAAAAGAGGCAGCCCTCTCAGAAAAACAGCCCTTCCCCAGACAAGGCAACAAGAGGAGGAGGTATCGATAGAGAAGTTTCATTAGAAGCCAGGAAAGCATCTCCCTACAATCACATCGCTCATTGCAATCACAACAAATTGCTTTGAGAATCCATATGAACAGACTTAATTATGGACGCTGGAGTACTAAGAGTGCTATACTAAATTCCCTAAGTCAGCTTCTTCACTGCCATCGGGGGCAGATTGATCTTCGTGCTGCTGAGTGGCTTCCTGAGTTCCCAAGTTGGAAGCGGATACTCCTGTCTTTCAAGCAGCCCACCATACCACTGATGCTGTTCAAGATGAAGGCATATTTAGCCTCCTTCCAAATTTTTCCCATCAGAGTTTTCTGTGAGGAAAAGGTTAAACCTTTAATTGTTAACATGCGAGCTCCCACGGCTGCATTCTCAACCTTGAAAAAGAGAGAAAGAAAGTGGGAGTCAACCAGCCTTGGCAATGAAGATCTACTTAACAGCACAGAAACAGGCCTCATTAATGCTTTTGGAGCTTTGCCGAAAAGAACAAGATAACATATTATTCAAGTTAGAAAATTTAAAGAAATCCTTGTTGGTCACAATGGACACTGCTGAACCGCTTATAGATCTGGTCTCCCCAATAATTGAACCTCTTACTTCTCCCCAGAGGGCAAGGGACCACAAATATGGGAGGGAAAACAGAAGCCAAGACACACAGGGACCACTGGAGGCTCCAGTAGAGATGGAGATACTATCATCCTTATGTGAATATCCTATGACACCATCAGCACCACAACAAGAGATGGGGAGAGGTCCCATGACAGTACCATCATCTCAAAGTCAAATGAAGCATGACCTAATAACCCCTTGCCCTGTATTTAGAGAAGAAGCACAGGAATGGCAAGTTCTGCTAGCTGGTGCTAAAACCCCTTATCCGAACAATTTTCTCAGAAGTCTACACAGGATTTAGATGGGTCTCCCCTCCTTTTAGAGAAAGCCAATTTGGTGCGAGATGACACTTCAGTCCATTGCAACAACCCTACAACTTCCCTTTGTATAAATCAAGTTTCCTGATGAGCGCAAAAGATGATCCCTCTCCATTATAACCTGGAATATAGCAGGCTGGACTGTTCCATCAAAAGACCAACTCTTTTTGACTATATATCACAATTTGACATCCTCTTCTTACAGGAAACCTGGGCCCTCGCAGAGATACAGCTAGATGGTTATTGGACCAATTCTATCCCGGCTGTACCAAGTAAGGTGGGTGGGAGAGCTAAAGGGGTATTGTGACATTAGTTAATACAGCCCTGCAATTTAAATGTGTATCACTGCCACCTTTTCAGCCATGGGTGGTGACTACCTTACTTTTATACAAACAGGTGGAGATTTTGCTTTTAATATCTATATTCCTCCACTCAATAAGAAGGATTTGATTAACAAGATTTGGGATGACATAGAAGATTTTATCCTTGGCTGTACAGACAAATACCCCACAGCAGCAATAATCATTGGAGGGGACCTAAATGCTAGGATGGGTCCAAACGATCAAGCATTATTTAATCAATTTAAGATCTATTATGATGAGAATGTACCAGAAGAACCCCTGCATTCCAGACAATTTAAAGACCCTAAAGCAAATCGGGCAGGTTTATGTGTAAGACAGATGACTTTACGTTTGGACCTTTGTATCCTTAACGGTTCCACAAAAGGTGACTACCCAGGGAATATACTTATCAGGGAGCAGGAAGAAAATCCATAGTTGATTATTGGATAATATCATATGACCTCCAGAAGTTCTTGCAAAAGATGGAGGTAGACTCACGACTAAAAAGCGATCATAATTCAGTAATCCTTACCTCACATTACACCATAAATCTCTGAGGAGTGGTTCAATTTACCCTCCCAGGTTAGAGAGTCAAAATACCCAGGTAAAAATTAAATGGACGGAGAAAAATGCAAAGGAAGTTGCTAAATGGATGTTAGTGCCAGAAACAATAGAACTTCATACATCTATATTAAAAAATAAGTTTGAAGGATCATACTTAGAGGGGTTTGAAACTTTAATTTCAAATTTGAAATCGGTTCTCATTAACAGAATACTAGCTCAATCAAAAAGCCGATTTTAAAGAATAAAAACTGGTTTGATAGAGATTGTGTACAACTGAAAAGGACATATAACAAAGAGTATAGGAAAAGTAAAAGCCCCTTCTGAGGATCACTCACTACTTAAAGCAGTTGAAGGCTCAATATAAGACCCTGCTAAAAGAAAAGAAAAGTGCGGCTCTGAAGGAGTCTTGGCAGAGATTAATTGCAGCAGTCAAGACAAAAAATACATCCCTTTTCTGGCATATCACTAGAGGATTGGGAAATCCCCTTTACCCCTATTAATCAGGTACCAATACATGCCTGGGAAGAATATTTTAGAGAGCTATATACAGACCCTGACTATGTAACTAAGGAAAGTCAAATTAGCTTGGACCAAACTCTTACTGGTCCCCGGTTACACCAGGAGAGATATCCCGGTTGATCGGAACCCTCAAGGCTAATAAGGCACCAGGTGCTGATAATGTCCTACCAGAAATAATCAAAAAGAATGCCAGTTGGTGGGCTCCACTTTTAGCATCTCTGTTTACGTTTATAGATAAAACTGGCCATATGCCAAGAGATTGGGGATTAGCAATTATCATACCAATCTATAAAAAAGGTAATAGAAATGACCCAGGTAATTATAGACCTATTAGCCTTCTGAGTGTTATTAGCAAATTGTATGCCAAACACTTAAACTATAAACTCCAGGATTGGCTAATTTCTGGGGATAATTCAAGATGAGCAAGCTGGTTTTAGAGAAGGGAGATCTACGGTAGATCATATCTTGTTACTCCACCATCTGGTTCAAAAATACACGAATAAAAAAATCCTCTTTTTGTGGCCTTTCTTGATTTTAAGCAGGCCTTCGATTCATATCTAGGAATATTCTCTGGGAGAAATTAAAACGCACTACCATCGATAAACGCCTCCTTTCCTCATACAAAATTGTATGATAATTCCACCCTGAAAGTGAGGTGTAATCCTCAAGGGACTTAACCGCCCAGTAAGGGTACAAAAGGGGTATGGCAGGGTTGCATCCTATCCCTCCCTTTTTAATTTCTACATTAACCCTCTGATTAACCTCTTACAGAACCCTGATTTACATTCCCCAAACGTAGCACAACGTAAAATCCCAATTCTCCTATATGCCGATGCTGCTGCTATAATCTCACAGACTCCAATAGGTCTGAAGAGAGCAATTATGGCAACACTTGAATTTTGTAAACAGAATAACCTGGTCCTTAACTTTGATAAATCAAAAGTTTTAGTTTTTGCTAAAAGACCTAGACAATACTCCTGGAAAATAGAAGGGTATAGTCTAGAACAGGTCAGGACATTCAGATATCTTGGGGTAGTTTTCCACTCACAGGGACATGGAGGGCACCTGGATCACACACTGCAAGCAGCCTATAGGTCCTCAAATGCAATTAAACACTTTTTTTACACCAGTGGTGGGCAATTAGTACCTGCGGCCTTAAAACTTTTTGAGGCCAAAACATTGGCTCAAATCCTATATGGGGCACAAATAGGAACCCTTGCAAAAAAAGACTTGCTAGAACCTATTCAAACCAAATTCCTGAGAGCCATCTTATCTGCACCCAAAGGAACTCCAAATGCCCAAGTAAGAATCGAGACAGGCATGCCTCAAATTCAGGTAAGAGCCTGGAAGATGATGATCATGCATTGGCTAAAAATGCATTTCTTCCCAGAGGGACTGACCCTCTAATACTGATTGATAACTACCCCTCCCCTGGAAGCAGGCAATAGACCACAAACTGGGTTCTTATGGACTCTCACCAGTATTCTTAATGTCCCTAGGCTTTGACCAAGCAAAGCAAGTAATAATCAATAGAATGAAGGACATGGAGTTCCAAGAAGAATTAAATAGGTTGGCTTGCCACAGCAGGGACAGAATCAAACAGGGAGTGTGGGAATCGGCAAGATATCTGAATGATCTGACCTTCCCAAAACAAAGAATAGCTTTTTTAGAGCCAGATTCAATATTCTCCCATCAGCACTTCTTCAGGGCAGGTATAAGAAAACACCAATAGCAGAACGGGTATGTATATGTGGTAAAGGAGAAGTTGAAGATATCTCACATGTTTTATTGTACTGTGAGCTATACAGAGTTTATAGGTCATTGTATATTCTCCCCTTACTAGAGGGAGGGCAGACAATTTTTATTTAGACTTTCTCCTCCAGGATTCAAACCCAGGTATTACCTGTGTAGTAGCAAAATTCTGTGTTGCTGCAATGTCTACAAGGAAAAACTGGTTACAGAATTATAGTGGTCAGTTTATGACAATTTTTGTAGATAGAACAATCTTTGGAAAATGATATTTACACACATACTTATTGGATCTCCACTAATATAAACTAGGGAGTGACCCTAATTGTTTGAGAACACGTATTTTCTTAATAGGGATGTTTTATCCACTATTAATGTATTATAATGTGTCAGTATTTTTATGTATATTAAATAGTGATGTCTATTGCTGGTCTAAGACCGTAATAAAGTTTTATTCATTCATTCATTCTCATAGATCCTTGAATAATAGATTGAGAACTAGATTGAGATCCTCTGAGTTAGATCCCCAGTAACATAGCTCTCAACTTATTTTCTTAACTCTGAAATTATGACAATTCTCAGAGTTTGTGGCTGCAGAGAGGTTTCCCATCAGTTGTTAACTTTCAGCATGCTGTAGCATAGTTTATTCATAAACTTTGGACTGTCTGTCTGTAGAAGTGTACTTGCTAATGAAGTGTTTTTAAGTATTTTATCTGTTATTTTAAATGTATAATCTTTCAAAATTAAGAGCCATGATGGTGCAGTGGTTAGAATGCGGTATTGCAGGCAAACTCTGCCCACTTCCAGGAGTTTGATCCTAACCAGCTCAAGATTGACTCAGCCTTCTATCCTTTCAAGGTTGGTAAAATGAAGATCCAGATTGTTGGTGGCAATATGCTGTCATTTGTAAACCACTTAGAGAGGGCTGCCTGTAAAGCACTATGAAGTGGTATATAAGTCTAAATCCTGTTGCTAAAATGGGATAGTTTTGCCTGGTAGCAAGATAAAAACTAAAGGTAATATAAAATATGGCTATCTAGAGAAAAATCTAGAAATATGAATAACCAAAACTTTTGGTTTTAAAAAGCATCTAGATGTGCTGAATTCAAACTCCAATCATCTTGAAACATCATTGCCTGAAAATGATGGGAGTTCTGATCCAAGTGTTGTCATCACTTCATGTGAAGGACATGAATTTGAAGAAGGCTGCTATAGTGGCATCATTTCAAACCAGGAACCTTACAAATTAATTGGGAGACCAACTGATTCTTATTATCTATCCCAACCTACTCTTTTCATATAGACAAATTTCATCCATATGAATCCACATGTTGTCCATGTGATAACAACTGGTACAAAGTAGATATCTATGATGATTCTCAGTCATCATCCAGGTTGTGGTTGTCCCAAAGGTGCATTTTCAAGAGGCAACTGGACTTCCTTTGTTTTTTTCTTGAAGATGTCACCAAATGAATTGCTTCCCATCCAAGAAGCTTTCTTTGCTTCTGGCTGAATGGTGGAGAATGGAAGGATTCTGTGAGAATATAAATCCTTCCATTCCCCACCATTCAGTCAGAAAGCTTTTGGATGAGAAATGAAACATCTTCAAGGAAAAACAAAAGAAAGTGCAGTTGTCTCTTGAAAAAGCATCTTTGGGACAAAGTAGGTCTCAAATGAACAAGTATGCACAGTTAGCAATAACAAAGCCCTACTTTAAAGACAGAACTTTTAGAATGATTGGAATACACTGTTTGAGGATTACAGTATGATACCATAACCTGTTCCCAAACATGGTGTTCCTGAGCTTCCTCAGTCTCTAACTATACATATTGATTGGCAAGATCTGCATGAAGATTCTGTTCATTATATTGCATAAGAATATATATTTTTAAAAATATAATACCTTGGTTAGTATAGCATATTTGGGGATTTGCAGATATAAAGTCAGCATGTATGGCCTAGACTTCCACTCTGTATTTAAAACTCACATTGGGCTGCTCTTCTGCTTAAAAATTTATACTACAGAATTAAAACTGCCATAGTATGATTAATGATGGCTCTCCATAAAAGGCTTTAATTACAGAATGGAACAATATATCTTACTTGGAAAGTTTCCCAAAAAATCACATTAGATTCCATTATTGCAAAGACATCCTGACATCCTATTTTCCTTTACATTTAATCTCTTCTTTTCTTTGTGCTTCCCAAATTATCCTTATTAGAATTGGGAAATAAACATAGGCCTAATGGTTATCCAACAGCTGTGTTGTGTTTACAATACAGTAGACCCCAAACAGAACTATTCTTCGTGATTTGCTGACAAAAATGAAAGGTTTTTTTTGTTGCAAAGCTGTTCTTTGTGGAATTCTATAAATAAAACCAAAGCCTGGCACAAAGGTCCCATAAAATTCAGCACTCATGCTCACTATCTAGGGTTCGCAAACACCGCATATATTTACAGTTAAGAGTTCTCTTAGATAATATTGTGCTTCTATCTTACACAACTCAACAGCAGCAGACTAAGATTGCTAAGAAGAGGCTCAACAATACTAATTTAGGGAAAAAAGAACATTCAGGCTTACATTAGAATTTTTGCATAAAAACAACAGAATTAAATTAAACTACCATGACTGAGTTCACTGAGTTCAAGTTGATGAGGTTAGTTAGTCTCAACTTCCTTTCCTTCCTTTTAAGTTAAAAGGAAAGGTACAATTGCAATTAACATAATTTCTTTTAGCAACACTGATCTCATCTTCTCTCCTTCTCTTAAAATAAACAAGCTATACTTAAGAAGACCTGCAAATTCTAGGAAGCCAAGTATTTATTTGTCCCGTACAACCAACTTGCAAAGTACCATATCCACAGTATAATAAATAACAATCCCTTTAAACTGACTTCTCAGCATTTACCAATCCCCTCTTTCCCAAAGTGCCACTTCCTTGTTTATGTTGCTTCATACAAGTTCTAAAATATTGTCCCACTTCCATTTCAATGTTCTCTCCCAACCACACCCCCAATCCCAGATGTACATACCTTATGCAGTATATCTTCATTATAGTAACTGGTATTTTGGATACCAAACTCATTGGCACCCAGCTCGGAGTAGGCATAAGGACACCCAGCCCCACTCTGATATCCCCAGTAAGTCTCCATTCCTTTTTTTGAGATGGATTTTCTTGCGTCAGTGCTAAAAGCAAATGGCTCCGGGCCAAACCTCAATGCAGCAAGTAAGCACAGCTCGAGCCTGCTACATTTACCTCCTCATCCGGGAAAGGGAAAAGTGAAAATGAAACAAATGTTTAAAAAGAAAAAAGGCGGGTGGGATGGGAGAGAAAATCGCAAAGAGCTAAAGAAACCAGGAGCCCCGAATCTTCGGTAAGGTTCAAAAGATCGCAGAGGCCGGAGCACTTCCAGCACCAAGGTTAGCTCCCGTGTCAAGATTCGAAGAGTCAAAGCAGCGCCCCGCAAAGTCCGAACGCGTCGTAACCCTTCCAGCACCGTTCATACGGCACCGATCTGCAGCACTAATAGCACAGCACCCGAGGTAAACTGCGGGAGAGGGAGGGAGGAGAGAGACACCGCAGTCAAGCTTTCGGTGCGGTCCCTTTAATTTTCTAAACTTGAATAAACATTGAGTCTTTCCTTCTTACATCACACTGCCCCTTGGGTCCTGTTCTGGCACTACCAGCAACTTTCTAATCTATCACTGCGGGTTTCAAGGTAAAGCAAAGGGCTATGAATAGCTGTTAAAACGTTCAACTGTAGGGTTCTCCCACTCCTCCCCCAATGTCCTGCAGAATTAGGTAAGAGTTATCGGATCCTACATCTAACCCAGCAAATAAACATGTGTGTTTCTTCCATACAAAAAGCACAATATGTACTTCTGGATTGCTGGTGTATGGCCAGGGGACCTGACTGCCTTAGTTATGCAATCAGGATGTGTGATAGTGAAAAGGAAGATGTATTGTATTTATAAATGCTGTGGAAAAATATCAGAAGCCACTTTTTGTATTTTTTCCCTTTCTTTTCCATTTTCTTCACACTTCCTTTTATTTCTTTATTTCTTTTACTTCCTTACTTTACATTAGTTTGTGTTAGTTTTTATTTTCTTGTTTAAAGTTTTAATAAAATTATATTCTTTGAAAAGAAAATGAAGGTGTACTATCTCTTTCCAAATAAAATAGCCGCACTTGGAAACTTGTATTGGTTGAAAAGGTGTGGGCTCCTGTGGGCTCCTGTAATTCAACATCCTAGAAAACTCTACATGGAACATGGCTGGGGATGGGACCACCCATATCCTGTTACCTCTATACATCCAGGGGATCACACAGGGTGGGAAATGGGCATTCTCTGAGCCTCTTTCTTGAAGCAGTGGCATCTAATGGGACTTAGGATATGTCCCTTCTCTGTTACTGTGCCTGCCCTTTAAAACGCACCCACCTTGCCCTGCAGTTGTGGTGATCTCACTTTTTTTGCTGTGCATTAGAGCAATATAGCAGATGGACCCATTCTATTGTGAGAAGGAGAGTTTCCTTTACACAATGGAATAGGACAACTTGCCATGGCCAACCCACCATGTCAATTAGTCACAGCCAGCTCACTGTGGGACAACTCACCATGGGACAATTCAATATTTCAATTTAATTATTTAAAATAATTAAAATGTTTTTTTGTCATTAACATTTCATTTTGTCCTTCCTTTTGCAACCTTTAATGATTCTGTTCCACCATTTCTTCAATACTAATGTAACTCTTGTCCCGTGGCGAATTGTCCTGGATGAGTTGGCCATGGCAAGTTGTCCAGCAGCAAGTTGGCCACTGTGGTGATGAGTTGTCGTAGACTCTTCTGAAGATCTGCCTTTTTTCCCCTGTGCATTGGAGCAATGTTGAAAATGAACTCATTCTATTATGAGAGGGAGAGTTTCACAGCCCCAGCTATATTTTGATTGTGTTCTGTTACATTTACGTTGTATTTATTTTTGCTTTATTGTTCTAACATTTTTTCTTGATGCACTCCACCAAGAATCACCTATAGTAAGTAGGACAGTCTTATATAATAAATAAATAAACAACTACCCAAAATATTTAGTAGGTGAATGTTTGTTCCATTCTGTCCTCATTTATTTGCCTGGTGTGAATCAGTTGACTGAACCTGGGGAAGTTATTGCCTGGAGGGTACCAGACTGGGGAAAATACATATTGAGCTGTAGCCTCTGTCATTATTGCAGTTTTAGAAGTTTCTCTAACATGACGGCATGACATTATCATGGGCTTGTTCCCTACCTAGGTCAGCTTTTTAAGCATGCCTGATTCTTCGCATGGCTCAACACATTACCTGATTACTCTGGAAAGTCATTCAAACGCACACAAATTTAACATGTGCTGTAGCCATCAGGTGATGGACATGCAGGCAGGAATGGGTCCTAAGGTCCCATCTCATAAGAATGTTGCAAGAAAGAGTAAGAAGCTGGGGACACTTAGGGAGTAACATCATGGGAGAGACATTTTTTAAATACAAAGCCAAGGCTTGAAAAAAACCTTTTGTCAGGGAGTAAAAAATCTTCCAAAACATCCCTGCTAATTAGAGGTGATAGACCGTGCTTTTCTTTGCTGTCAACGCTGATAAAATTAAACCCGGAAGTAATCTAAGAAACATTTTTTATTAGTTACAAATTAAGAAAACCTAATGAGCTACATATTTGTAGCTTCCTCAATCTCATACCCAGGCATATAGAAAAAGAAAGGAAAAAGTACAACGGAAGTTACAGGAAGTGAAGTAAAAACTTTTTACACATGCGCAGTAAATCAAAACATCACAAGACTTTCTTATCTCTTTACTATGGAGACAAGATAACACAGTGCTGGCTAGCAGACACCTGCTTGCTATAATATGAGTTTGGGAGCTTGAATGCAGTGACAAGGCTGCCTTTAGCACCTTGGCGCAGCTTAATCACATTTTCAGTACTTATGTGATTGCTTGTGCGTATGTGAATGTGTGTGCATGTGTGTACAGTATACATACATTTACAAGATCTGGAAAACTCATTACTTTCGTTCAAGGTACTTTGTTTTAAAAGTTGAAGAAGATCATCTCTGATGTTGGATTTCAGAAATGTAATATTTATAGGGGCAGAAATCCTCCATGAGGTTTTTCTCTCATTCTGAATCTGAAGGCGTCTAGCTTCTCAAGGAGAAGATTTCATGAATGCATTATTCCATATAAATTAACAAAGCTCTCTGCTCTTCTACATCTATGGGTAGACTCATTAGATGATTTTGGGTGAGTTGTCTGTATCTTTTAAATAATTCAGTTTTCAGATTTCTAATAGGTTTATCACAAGAGTGTTCGTTTCTTCCAAAATCTGGGAAATAACAATAATACTTTTCAGTGTTTTCACATCTTTATCAAATTTCAATGTTTGGATGTTTATAGTTTTAAGTTTTTCATGGATCCCAGATATGCCAGGTTCTAGATTCATAAATGTACTGTGCAGCCTAAGTGTTTAGACACTGAGGGGGTCCTTGGGGATTTCTGACCTTGGTAGTTTTCTTGCAGACATTTCATTAACCAAACTGGGTAACATCATCCGTGCTAGTAGCCCATTGCTGAAGATGTTATCTAGTTTGAGCAATGAAACTTCTGCAAGAAAACAACCAAGGTCAGAGAGCACCAAGAAACCCTCATTTGAATCCTGCTGCAAATATTCTTTATTATTTAGATACTGACTGAAATTTCCCCATTAATTCAAAGCTAATTATTTCTTCTCATTTCATCTCCAACTGATATAGCTGCAAGTAGTCTGGTGGAGTCTGGGGAAGCTGCCATTGCTTCCTGTCTACAAAGGCAAAAGCTTGTGTATTATCCACTTTTGTCTCTATTCTCTGGAGTGGCCCTCTTCTCACACAAGCTGGTTCAAGGGGAACTATCTTCATTTTAGCTGGCATGTCATTAAAATAACGCTATATCCCAGGTATTGCTATGAGCGTTTGGGCATAAATCATTCACCACTAGACTATTTATACAAGCAATTGCATCCAGGGGCTTGGAGTGAGGTAAAGAAAGACAACTGCTTAGGCAGACGTCAAATTGGAAATCTGGGTGCAGAAACCTAGCATAAGAGATCACCTTGTGGGGGAGCTGGGCAGCATAAAAATTTAATTAATAAATAAAGAGATACCGTGTGTGTCAAGGAACAGGCAGAGGAAGAACCCTCAGTTGGAGATGCAGCAGGAGGTAACAGAGCAAGCAAAGGAGAGGTCTGGGGGGGGGGGAAGAGTTGCAGCTTTTGAAGCAAGAGTTACTTCCCCTCTTCCTATCCCCAGCCCCACTCCCAACCCCCAGCAACAAGCTTAAATGGAAGTGCTGAGACAAACTGCATGAGTCGAAGAGGGGAGGGTGAAACACAGGAAAGATTTTTTTAAAAAATGTTTGGAGTTGTCTGTGCAGCACTCTATATGTACAGTTTATTAAGGCAAGGTGACTTTATTTGATGCTAATGTCTAGGGTTGTTTTTTACCCTAAAGCAGAGTGACTTTTTAGAGAGGAGGGGATTCCTGTCCCCTTTTCCCATCACTTCCTCAGTGTTGCACTACACTGTTATAATGATAATGTCATGTTTTATATATATAGTTGCCATTTGATGACCTGATTACTTTTGACAGGAAAGTAAATTTAATTAATTAGTAAAGTAAAATTTAATTAAGAGGTATGGTGGTGCCAGCTGTTAGAATGCAGTACTGCAGGCTACTTCTGCTTACTGCTGGCTGCCTGCAATTTGGCAGTTCAAATCTCACCAGGCCAGGGGTGGGATTCTACCAGTTTGCACCAGTTTTCTAGAACCGTTGTTAACATTCTAAGCAGTTCAGAGAACCGGTTGTTAGAAGAAATTACTGGCCTAATCCTGTAAGGAAGGCAGGAACGAAACATTCTGGTGTTGCTTACAGAAACTTCCTCTTATTACTTTCTTGGCAGGACAAGACTTCCTGTCTCAGGAATGTTTCTGGATTTTCCCCTCCTTTGCTGGTACTTTGCTTGTGTGGAGTGACCATTCAAAGTTACAATGGCACTGAAAAAAGTGACTTATGACCATTTTTCACACTTACGACTGTTGCAGCATCCCCACAGTCATGAGAGGCCAGGCAAGGAGATGCGTGCCTTGATGTGAGTGATATTGAGTTGGCCATGCCTGGCCAATAACATGACCACAAGCCACGTCCATCCAGTCACATGACCACCAAGCCACGCCCACCAACTAAGCCACACCCACAGAACCAGTTGTTAAAAAATTTGAATCCTACCCCTGCACCAGGCTCAAGGTTGTTACTTGTTACTTCGCGACTTGACTACTGCAATGCTCTCTATCTAGGACTGCCCTTGCATACCATCCGGAGACTGCAGCTGGTGCAAAATGCGGCGGCGCGGGCGGTGATGGGAGTTTCCCGGTTCTCCCATGTTAGCCCCCTCCTCGCTGCCTGCATTGGTTGCCGGTTGCCCTCCGGTGAGATTCAAGGTTTTAACTTTAACATACAAAGTCCTACATGACATGGGTCCTTATTACTTAAGGGAGCGACTGCTGCCGACATCGAATACTAACTGCCCTGTACGAAGTCACAGACAGGGACTCCTTGGGGTCCCATCAGCCAGGCAATGCCGGCTGGCAGTCCCCCGATGATGTGCCTACTCTGTCGCGGTCCCTGAACTCTGGAACCAACTTCCCTGGGGCTCCGCTTGGCCCCTGACCTCCGCACCTTCCGCCATGACCTGAAGACCTGGTTATTTGACCAATCCGGGCTGTGACCCATGGGTGGGGTGTTTTTAGATTTTGGTGGTTTTTAAGTTTTGTATTAATTGGGACTATTAGTTTAATTCTTTTTTAAATATTTATTGTGTTTGTTTTATTGTAAGCAGTCTTGGAGATGGGGCATATAAGTCCCATTAATAAATAATAAAATAAATAAAGGTTGACTCAGCCTACCATCCCTCCGAGGTGGGTAAAATGAGGAGCCAGATTGTTGGGGGCAATAAACTGACTCTGTAAACCGCTTAGAGAGGGCTGCAAAACCCTGTGAAGCAGTATATAAGTCTAAGTGCTATTGCTATGGATGCTTGATTTTAGTGATTTCTGCAACTTGGTTTTGAAACTACCCTTGATGTGACCATTTATTATTGTTAGCTTTTGCTGCATGTCTGCCACCTAGTGACTCTTCAGGAAACCTATGACCAACTGCTCTGGTCATTTAAATCCCAATAAGCAAAGTCTCCTGCTGTCACTTTAGTGCTGAGTTTTGTAGAACATCAGCCACCAATCTCCGTCTTAACAAAATGCTCCTTGGAAGATCTTGACTAATTTTCTTTTACCTTTAAGTGCAAAAGTAGAATCTGCATCGATTCCATATATCTGTATGATCTTCTTGTCCCCCTAGATGCTAAACTGTGCAAAGTAATTGGACAATTATGGAAATAAACTAGCTGAAGTTTTGGTCAGACAAACTAAACAAGCACCTTGCTTGGATTGCTTGGTCACCCTTGCTCGAGAGATTAAAAAAGAAAGCAAAGCAGGGATGCTTCGTGTTACAAATCCCAACCCCAAAGCATTTAATTAGTTAATTGAATTTCCTGGCAAGCGGCAGAGTTCCTTTGGCGTCAATGAGAGACTGTAGCTAGGGCAAAGCTACAGAAGCAGGAGAAGGTGTGTTAAATGGCTCTTTAGCAGACATTAGTTCTGTGCTATTTCCAGGCTTCAACCACATGCTGAAATGAGTCCATGACACTTCATTCATTTTAAGATGGTTACACCGATGTAATAAAAAGTAATTGCTTACTTTATTGCCCACTCCTGTATACTTATTGTTCGGGGTTTCCTGAACTATATTACCATTCTATAATGATTGCGGTGCGTTTGAACATCTTTGCAACTCTTATTCATCTTTTTGGGGGACATTTTCATCATTTTAACAAGCAGGAGTTGTTGGGTCCCGCCCCGGTTTTATGGAGTCTAAACTTTCAAGCAGTGTTTCCTTATTTATTTTAGCCTGAAAAGAGAAAAAATAAAAATATATACATTCATCAAAGTATGTAACATCTTGTGTTAAAGATTTCTGGTGCATTTCTGCTGTAAATAATCAAAGAGATGATTCAGTCGTCCCATTTCTAGTAACTTTCAGTGAAGATGTAAAACAGATTTAGGCTAAATCTGGTGGCTCTCTTATTGTGTCCAAAGTACTATCCAATCTGATCAGCAACCCAAGCCTTTGTTGAAAGAAATATCCATCTGGTTCAGTTCCAAGCCGGGAAAAAGGCACTGGAGACAAAATGGAGGCTGGAGGCTGATTGGAAAGATGGTTTAATGATGAAGCAGAACCATCAAGCACATGGTCCTGGTGCAGCTGACCACATGGAGTTAAGAGGGGTATATATACCTTCTCTTGGGCTTTGCACTTGAGCTTCCTGTTCCTGTGCAAGAGCATGTGTTCTATTGCTGTTGTCAGACTCCCATGGGGCCATTTGGGGTCATGTTTGTCTGAGTTAAGTTTGGTTGAAGTTTGCTGGGTGATGCAATATCCTTAGGAGATTGTGCAATGCAGTGAGCTCTGCTGCTAGATAATCCTATTATGTCCTGGAGGGTCATGTATTAATTCCATCACCCTGGAGCTGAAGGTCTTTTGTCTTGTAAATAGGCTGGCCCAGTCCTGCTGGGGCTATTTAAAAGACTTGGAGGCTGCTTTCTGTCTTTAAAAACATGTTTCTCCTTTAGGGAAATATAATATTCTGGCTTTTTAAAATATCCCTCAAAATATTTTATTCTTCTAGGTGGGGTGTGGCTTCCCACACCTTCAGGCTGTTTCCCTCAGTAACCTTTGCTCAAGGTGCTAATCTTTTAAAGATGTAAAGCAGTGACCCCCAACCTTTTGGGCACCAGAGATCAGTTCCATGGACCAGAGGAGGTGTGATTTTGTGTGCACCTGCATCCCATAGATGGGCTTCACTTGTTTATGTGGCCTATTTGCTGGCATACTGCAGACCAGTGCCAGTCCACGGACCGGGAGTTGGAGACCCCTGATGTAGAAATCTTGTCCCAATGAGATTTGCAAACTCATAGTCATGGATTATTATTTTAGATATTGTCCCAGGTTCAGCTTATGGTCACTCACTCACACGCTCATAGCCCTGATCAGTAACCACACTTAAGTCACTTTCAACCGAACACTTAAGCACAAGAGGTTCTTTGGAGTACATGGAGATCCAGTGAATTTAAAATAACAGCAAAATAGTGTATATTTGCTCTTTTTCACAAGTGCACGCACTTCCATCCGCATTCATGTCCTTCTTGACTAGGCTGGCAGGCACTAGCCAGAGTTTGGACCCAGGTTTTTTCAGTGCCTCTGTAACTTTGAACAGTCACAAGTGCTTGTAATTCAAAGATTACCTGTAAATTGGACTAGCACTGCTGGCGAGAGGGGTGGGGAAAGGTTTCCAGTGTTTCAATTCTATGATGAAAGCCCCACTCTCTTTTTAGCATGTCAGGATGTTGAATGGATACCCAAGAGGCTCACTTGTAGATGTTGTGGTCTTAACACAATCTACCAAATTGAAAAAAGTTGGTGTATATTTCTTTAAAAAAAATAATGCCAATGTCATCCGATGCATACAGAGTTGTTTAAGTAGTTTTATAAATATATGAATAACAGGAGAGAAAAATAAATGTGTGCAAAGCTTTGTACTTGGAGCACAATGAAATGTGTTAATTGTGCATCTGAAGACAAATGCATTCTAATAAGTTTATTACAAAGTGTTATTGTGCTTCATGCCATTGGAGAGCTTTAATGAGCCCATGGGTACCTTTTCCTTTGGATTATTTACAGAGGCACTGATCCTCGGTGTACTCTGCCAGCAAACACCTCTGTCTCACCAAAGGGACTTCCTTCCATAGCACACCTTAATTAAGGATTTGGGGGAGCACTGCCTGTGCCTGCATTATGCAAGACTACAGGCCCATTCTTTTAAAGTCTTTGTTAATGTTTAGGTTGGAAATGCCTCCCTGTGCCATTCAATATGCATGTAAGGGCCTTCATCTACTTGCATTGAACCATGTCCCAAACATGGATGCCTGGCAAACAAATCTTTTTTTTTCCTGTTGAGTCTTCATTGTGTTGACTTCATCTTATCCCAGCCCTTGAGGGAGGCAGCAGCCTTAAGTCACCCTTAGCTGTACCATGTTCTTTGTTACTCACACACTCTGAAAGACTTCAAATATTTGAGCTTTGTCTCTTGAATATTTAGTAGTTGAAACATTTCTGGGTGGGCCTGTTCGTGTTCCAGAGAATGGATATCTAACATGAGCAATAATGAGTGAAGCAGGATTTGCAACTGCAACAGAAAGAAGATGTACAGGTCAGTGGTGGGATTCTACCAGTTTCCCTACCAGTTCAGTGATTGTGCACTTTGCACAGCTTTCCAAACAACTGTTCTGACCCAAACCTTGTTCCAAGGAAACAAACATGAAACAGAGGTAACAGCAAAACCTTTTAATGATTCTTTACTAATTCCGTTCCTTCATGGTTAAAAGGCTGTTTCAAACTAATTGTCTCTGATAAGAATGATTGTCGCCAAGGTTGTGCAAGGGTGCCAAGAACACTAGATAAAGTTACTAAGCAATATTTCAAACACGAAGAGTCTCCAAACACCAACCAAGCTATTCTGACCGTCCACAAGGCTTGAGTGCAAAAACTTCTTTGCTTCCTGCAAAGAACTCCGGTTTCTCAGTTGGCTTTTATCTCTTAAGGGAGGGGTCATTATCTTGCAGCCTTACTCCTGAGTCGCCTGTGCTGCTGCAGCTGCTCTTTCCTTCAAGCAGCGCACTGGGCACAGACTCCTCAGGGACCTCTTCATCACTGCTGCCAGCCTCCACAATCTCTGAAGGCAGCATTCCATTCCCTGGTGGTCCTGGCCCCATCCCTGCATCACATGCAGACCCCTCATCTGAGTCCTCGCTCTCCGAGACCTCAGCCATCTGCTGCTGGCGAACCACAAGAACAACAGCTGAGACTCTGTCATGCCTATCAGCTGAGAGGATAAAGAAGAGAAAAGCGCAGGCACAGGTAGGAGGGCCCATCCTGCCCTTTTCTCTTCTTCATCCTCTCAGCTGTTCGTCGCAGCTTTTTTTTACTACCGGTTCGGCTGAACTGGGCTGAACTGGTATCATTTCACCACTGGTACAGGTAGTTCTTGACTTACAACAGTTCATTTAGTGACCATTCGAAGTTACAACAGCATTGAAAAAAGTGACTTATCACCATCCCATGGTCACATAATTTGCATTCGGATGCTTGACAACCGGTTCATATTTATGATGGTGGCAGCAGCCTCGAGTCATGTGATCACATATTTGCGATCTTCTCACAGGCAAAGTCAATGGGGAAGCCAGATTCATTTAGCAACCATGTTACTAGCTTAACAACTGCAGGGATTTACTAAACAACGGTGGTGTCATGTCCCTGGTGGAGACTGACTCCGAGGAAGAGGAACAGCCAACAGGGAGTGGGAGTGTGGCTCCAGAGGTGGTGGAGGAGGCTGGGGAAGAGCAGAGGCTGGCTGAGCAATCAGAGGAGGATCCAGGCCCATCTCCTATCCATCCCAGGGCATGCAGGGAGGAGAGGATCAGGGAAAAGCATGGTCTACTCTGGAGGAGAGGGCCATGATCCTCCTCAGGGAGCTATGTATATAAGTTCGTAAATGCGTAGTTAGAATTGCTGGAGTCAAAGTTAATGTTTTAGTTCTAAAGGAGGTTTATCTTGGTTGGCGTTCTTCCAACGGATTGTCCCTGGTTATCTTCCTGCAGTTGGCAATTATCTATCCTGGTCTGTTGAGGAACTTTATTCAATGCGGTTTGTTTTTGGCTTTTGCTTCATTATTGGCTTTTTGAATGTGAACTGTGTTTCTTGCCTTTGAAATGTTATTTTGACTCCTCCACTGTGAACAATTAAACAGTGAAGCCAAGTTGAAGACATTAAAGGACTTTTAGTTACGTTTTGGATTTTGTTATATTTCTGAGATACTCTGGGTCATCACAGGTGGCAAGAATGATCGCAAAATGGGGAAACTCCATGAATTTCTCACTTAGCAACATAAATTTGGGGGTCAATTGTGGTTGTAAAGTTGAGGATCACTTATATTTACAGGTGGCCCCCACTTAATGACCACTTGTTCAGGCACCATGCAAACTTATAATGGCACAGAATGAGTGGTACTTGCAACCCATCCCCCTAGTTACAGATGGAGTCCCTTCAGTCACAAAGCTGCCATTTGTGGACTTCACTTCTAGCTTCTAACAAGAAAAGTCAGTGGAGGAGCTGGCAGGAAGTCACAAACAGTGATCAAGTCACATCCTGCTATAGGATTTGCTTAATGATAGCAATTAAAAGTCCTGGAACTACTAAGCACCACAGTCTTATAATGTTGCTTGTCACTTAGCAATGGAAATTCTGGCCCCAATTACTATTGTTTAAGGCCAACTGTACAGGTAATACGTGACAAAAGCCCAGCACTTACTTAGATACCTCCTACCAGGGGATGAGTCAAAAAGCTATGGGTCTGGGAAGAAAAGTGGAAGAAAATTATATATATATATTAGAATCTCTTAGACCAGGGTATTTCTTCGAGGGCTGGATCAGCATTGTAGCTCTCTGTGGGCCAGCTGGGGTTGGATCAGCATTGTAGTTCTCCGTAGGCCAGTTGGGGGTGTGGGGCAGGGAGACAGGACGGGCTCCTCCTGCAGCAGCCTGTTCAGCCAAAATGGGGCAAGGGGCCATGTATGGCTCCCCCATGCCCCATTTTGGCTGGCAGAGTGCTGCAGGAGGCCATCCAGGCCAAAAATGAGGCATGGGGGCTCACCTCCCCCCAATGCCCCATTTTGGCTGCCAGAGGCACCGCAGCTGGTCCTTTGCTATTTCTAGACTGGCCCCGTGGGTCAGATTTAAGTACCCTGCAGGCCGAATCCAGCTGGTGGCCCTTGAGTTAGACACCCCTGTCTTAGACAAACAGGGGACACAAAATAAATAGCACTGATGATGTTACCTAGTCATGAATTGTCTGCAAGTAGACAATCAAGGTCAGAGAGCTTCAAGGGCTCTACAATTCAATCCTGAGCTACCAATATTCTCTTCTATTGAAATCCTTAACTCTTGAACTATACCCAAAGGTGCTTTTTCAAAAGGCAACTGGACTTTCTTGTTTTTTCCTTGAAGACATTTCACTTCTCCTCCAAGAAGCTTCTTCAATTCTGGAGGAGCTTTTTTGGATGAGAAATTAAACATCTTCAAGGAAAAAAAACAAGAAAGTCCAGTTGCCTTTTGAAAAAAAAGCACCTTTGGGACAACCATGGCCTGGATGACTGAGAATCTCCACTGACAGCTTGATCTGCCCCCTACTGCCCCCTTGTGATCAGTAGGAGCTAAAAAGTCTCTATCATTGAATTTGGACATCTAAGGGAGGGAAGTCAGGTAACTACAGCAACTTAAATCAGAGGTAGTAGAGGCAAATAAGGATTAGCAACAGTGGTGGGATTCCACAATTTTTCCTACCGGTTCTATGAGAGAGTGCTTTGTGTGCGTGCACAGCATTCAAAAACCGACTTCTGTGTCGGCACTAGTGAGGTGAGCTGTTTTTTAGCTCAGCTGAGGCTCTTCAATCCGCTCTGCCACACGAATCAGCTGAGGTAAAAAAACAAAGGAATATAGGACAGGAAAGGGCAGGGGCAGGTGGGGGGCCAGCCAGAGGTGGTATTTGCCAGGTCTCCGAACTACTCAGAATTTTCACTACCAGTACACCAGAACCAGAGCTGGTATTCAGCAGGTTCTGACCAGTTCTGGAGAATCGGTAGCGGAAATTTTGAGGAGTTCGGAGACCCGGCAAATACCACCTCTGACTGGAGATTTTGCAGTATCCTTCCCCTGCCACGCCCACCAAGCCACACCCACAGAACCTGTAGTAAAAAAAATTTGAATCCCACCACTGACCAGAATCTGTCCGAACCGGCTGAATACCACCTCTGATTAGCAATGTGAAGAGCATATTTTATGCCAGTGTAGTTTTTGGCCAATTGGGTGAACAGATCATAGGGAAAGATATGAGAGAATGTGAGAAGAGGAAAGGAACCATCAGCTTGCTCCTATTTCAAATCAACTACCACAGAGACAGACAGAAACCTCTGGTGATCAGATGAGGCTGGAGGCCCTCATGAAGAAATGCCCATGTTTGTATATGAAGATCTGTCTTATTTTTTTAATGATCGAACTTAATACTGCGTGTGCTCATGCTCTCTCTGCTCTGCTCTTTGCCCACCTGTCATCTCACCCATCTCTTTGCATTGAAGAGCTGCTCTCCACTACTGTCACAAAAATGCATCCATGAATGTGCAGTTGTATGGAAGAAAATGTCCTTGATCTCTTTCCAGGTTTCTACATGACAGTCCAATTGCATCTCCCCGAAGCAATGCTCTTAGGAGCACTGACCCAAATAGTTCTATGCTTTCTATTTCCAGCATGGGCAGGCATTTCAATAACTTGCAAGCGGGTTGGCCCTTCCCATCCTCTTCTAGAGAATACTCTTTATCAAATAGAGAGTGAGGAAAGGCCATGATCTCTGGTGGTTTGTGTATATACCCTTTAGCTAATGTTGTGTAGGACTTAGCAGTAACTGTAGGGTGGGAGAAGGCATCCATGGTTGCTTTAAAGGTACAGGAAGAGTTCCAAGCACTGAGATACAGCCAAGATCACATTCAACATTCACACAGTAATAACTCATGGAGTAGCTTGTTTGGGAGAGCAAAAAAATCAGGATCATTTGAAAAGTTGCAGCGTAGAAGATTCATTCAAATCTATACATGAGAATCTAATCCAGAGTTCCCCACATTTATGGCTTTACCCAGGGGTGGGATTCAAAATTTTTAACAACCGGTTCTGTGGGTGTGGCTTAGGTGGTGGGCGTGGCTTGGTGGTCATGTGACTGGGTGGGCATGGCTTGGTGGTCATGTTATTGGGTGTGGCCAACTCAATATCACTCACATCGAGGCACGCATCTCCTCACCTGGCCTCTCATGACTGTGGAGAGGCTGCAACAGTCGTAAGTGTGAAAAATGGTCATAAGTCACTTTTTTCAGTGCCGCTGTAACTTTAAATGGTCACTCCACACAAGCAAAGTACCAGCAAAGGAGGGGAAAAAACTCCAGAGAAGTTCTTGAGACAGGAAGTCTAGTCCTACCAAGAATGTAATAAGGGTTAATGGAGGGGCAGTTTCTGTAAGCAACACCAGAATGTTTCCTTCCTGACTTCCTTACAGGATTAGGCCAGTAATTTCTTCTAACAACGGGTTCTCCTAACTGCTTAGAATGTTAACAACCGATTCTAGAAAATAGGTGTGAACTGGTAGAATCCCACCCCTGGCTTTGCCCACCGGTGGGTGGGGGGAGAGGGGATGGTGAGCATCAGACAAGCATTTGCACATGAAGCTTCATTTGTGTGAACAGGGTGCACATGCGCTTGCCACTCACACAAATGTTGCATGCATGCCTGCTGTTTCACAAGTGAGGGAGCACAAAGGTGATCAGTGGCTGTTTCTGCTGCCTGGTTACAATCCTGTCACAGCCCATTAGTGGGCCGTGACCCACAGGTTGCAGATCCCTCATCTAGTCAACTAACAGCACTAAACTGGCATTAGATAAATGGCAATAGAATTCAAAGGAGGCGGCTAGATTTTGATCACTTGTGGCAACCCAAGGACTCTAAACTGATGACACATTTAACTCTGAACCCCCAGCTCTGCCTGCTGTTCTCCTACAGGGAAGGGATGACACACAACATGATCAGGGGACCAAGGATATGATATCAAGCCCTTATAGAAATGCAAGCATGCTGAAGTTCACCTGCTTGGTGAAGCTAGATATGCCTGTGATGAGAGAAAGCAAATCTGACTAACCTCTTCTGAAGGTAATGTTTGCACTCAAAGTAAACAAAGGATTTGTTAGGATGTAGGAGAATTTTCTCAGGGATACATTTGAATTGACCAGGAAACATTGCACTAGTTGATTTATTGACAGTGCTGGAGGCAAAGACAGGCTTCAAGAGGGAAGAGGTTACAGTCCTTCTTTATACATTTATGCAAATTAGAGTACACAATGATGGATCCGCAGCAAGGCATTTGGTTAGATAAAGACAAGAGCAAGTATTTGAATATAAATGTGCCTAAGGAAGTCACTGAGCCAACTGAGTGTATTTTGAGGTGGTAGGGCAGGACTACAAGGACAGGGGAGGGGGGTGGTTTGAAAGAACAAGGAGGAACTATTCCAGGAAGATAGTTTCTCTCCAAGTAGAAACTTGCTTTCTTGGAGCCCCAGGACTGCCGCTGAAGCCTAAATGCAGTGGCAGCTGGTTCAGACTGCTGAAGACTCTGGACCCCTACTTCAGGCCCAGCCCTAGGGATAAAGATGAATGCTGCTGTGATTGTAAAAGTTGGTAACATTTGTCAGAGGCATCCGCAGCACTGAGGCTGAAGTCTGGCAGCTGGCTGAGACTGCTGAAGGCTCTGGGCTTCTACTTCAGGCCCAGCCTTGGGGTTTCCATTGACAAGCCCCACAGTGCATGATTGGGTTGGGGTAGCTGAGGCTTTGCACCACACTGCAGCATTTCTCCAACCTTTGTGCAACCTGCACTGGGCCTATCAGGGCTTCTCCCACCCCACTGAGGCACCCCATGCCCCTTACTTGGAACACCATCTGCTTAACAGCCTGCAAGAACAATTTCAACTGGAAGTGCCATTATTGCAGTTGTTGAGTGAAGTGGCCATGTAATGTCCTGCATAAGAACTGCTTCACTCAACAACCAAGATTCTGGTCCAAATCAATTCTGATCATACGTTGAGTGCTACCTGTATGCAAGACTTGATTTATTGTCAGGCTCCCAAAACCAAGAAGGACATGTAGTGAAAATTCCAAGTATATTTATTTATTGCTCCTCACTTACAGACAGAATCTTGCCCAACTAAAAGAAACTACTACCCACATACCTCTTTCTCTCACATAATCTATCTGAACTGAGTTGTTGCTTACTCATCTGGGGTGTATTTCTTCCCACCTCCTTACTACACTCCATCACATTTATTCACTTTAAGACTCATGAACCATATTGGTAGAGAGGTGATATGATTTACTATTTCCATTTTTCTGTCTTTGGAAGCAACTAGAACTAGTGATTGCAATCATTATAGCTCAAGAAATTACACATTAAAGCTACTACAACAGCAAAATGTTAAATACGCCCAAACCCAGTGTTTTTCTTGTCTACATTTGTAATATGAAGGATCTAAGACCACTGCATTGGTCAATAATTGTAAAATCTGTGTACTTTTTCTATTCTGAGAATGAGTTTGCAGTTCCTACTTTACCAGTATGTCAATTTGGGGATTAATAATCATGTGTTTTCTTTTTAAAAATTAAGCAAGAGATGACCTCTTCCTCTTCATAGTTATTTCAACAGAATGCCAGAGGCAAAACAAATCTCCATTGTCTGTGATTGAGATGAGAGTGAAACAAGATTCTGGAAACAACTTAGAAAGAGAAGTTACACTTTTATAAAAAAAAATCTTACTTAAACAAGAACAATGAAACTTTTCTATGGCTTGATTTGGACTTTATTTCATGGTGAGAACTATTGGAACTGGGGAGTAGATTAGATTTGGGTTCAACTACCTGCAACAAAGATATATGCATGTTGGACAGTTTAGCCAATGATGTGGAGCACAGTTTCTCTCTGGTCCTTTTAGCAGATGACAAATTGTGAAAGGAAGGCAGAAATACAAATATAGAACATTACAATCTAGGGACACCCATTTATGCTTCATGGTCAAATTGCACTAGAGAAACTACAATGCGAGATAGAAATGTATTAGAAGCTTTTGACTACAATGACATCAAGGCATGCATGGAGGACTGGGGGATGTTTTAGTCTACTAATCTGATGGCAGCTGGTTTCAGAATACATTGAAAAATTTGTGGGTAAGCAATATACCAGTTTTTTTCTTTAAAAAAAAAGAATGCATAGCCATTTAAACACCATTCTAAGTAAGTAATATAGATCTGTTCTTTTTTTGTGTTGGGTCAAAGGCAATCATTTTATTTTGAATTGATGTTGATATTTCATGTCCATGGTTCAGTTTGTAATATTTTCTTTAACCATCCTATATCTGACAACCTTTTCCAGCCTATTTTCATATATCCTGAACCTCAAATCTGACATAATCAAGGATATTTAAAAGGAAAAAAATAGCTAGAAGCCTTGAGGAAGTTTGTGTAATAAGACAAAGAAGAAATGAAGATAAATCAAATCCTATGACAATGTCTGAACAACTAAAGATTAAGACTGTAAAAGGAATAAATATAAAACTGGCTTATTTGATCAAGGTTAAAATAAGATATATTGTTATTTCTGGATACTCTTTTTGGATTTTTTGCTGGTGAAAGGACTGAAAAAATGTTTTATGGATTTATGAATAGATAAGAGATAGGATACGGGATAAAGGGATAAATGTTTATATAACCTAAGAGATGATGAAGAGTTACTAAATTTTAAACTTGTGATGAAAATTGGAAGTCACTTTTTTATATATTTCTTTTCTCTTTACTATTCTCTTACTTTTTTATTTCTTCTTTTCCCTTTTTCCCCTTGCCCTTTTTAGTCTTTCTCTTTCTTTTCTCTCCCTAAATATAGTGTATATATATTTTTATAAAAATTCAAATTCTTAATAAAAACCAGCAAAAGGTTTCTGCGGGAGTGGATTAGTGAAATGAGATTGACCAAAGAAAGTCTGCTGCAGTATGAAAAGCAACACTGATGATCAGCCTTTCTCTAGTGGAAAATCCATTTGTCCAAAATAAACATATTAAAATGGTAATGCATTCATAGGAAAAATGTGCATGAACAAGCCTTCAGTAGAGATAGTTATATAAATAAGAAGAAGGACAAACCGTGCTCCGTTCCAATGTCAGAAGAGAAGAGGGCTTAGCAGTGGTGTACTAACCATTGAGCAGACTAAGCACATGCTTAGGGCACCAGGCCCAAAGGGGATACCACAAAAACTTTTATATAGCCTAAGCTTGGCTTCATTTGTACAGTATGTACAAAGGAAGGGGGCACCATGATTTGTCAGTGCTTAGGACTCCAGTGAGCCTTAATCCGCCACTGGGGCTTAGAAGAGAATCCCACAGAGGTTGGCACGTTCTTGAAAGCTTCCTTTTCCTTTTTCTTCCTTTTTTTTTTCAAGCTTTCCTCTTGCCCCACTCCTTTCTCTCATTTTCCTGGCCCGATTTTCTCAGCGGTAGGGCTGCCTGTGAAATCTCCTTCTCTAAAGAAGTTTCGTTCACTCTTGAAATAGGTTCTTAATCATTTGTCTTGCTCATTCTTTGGTTTGTTTTTAATTTGTTTCCCCTTCTTGCGGATTGCTACGCATCTTTTTTTTTTCTTCCTCAAATGGATGCTATCGTCTATGAATGCTGCTTGCTGAAAAGGGATTGCAAGCAGGCACTTGGTTCAGGCACTGGACACGCTCATTCGTTTTGTTGACTACTGCATTTCAAATTGAGGGAAATCCATGATGGACTCTCTTTAAGGAAAATGATTATATAAATCAGCTTTGACTAACATGGTGTTCTTCAGACATCTGGGACCAAATTTAATAGTTCACAAGCCTTCTTAACTGGGGGATAACTGAAGATGAACCCTTCTGAAGAGCAATCTGTTTAGGAACGATGAGTAAATTCTTTCCTCTTTATTCAATTAATTTCATGCAGGCTACAGAGACTTAAGTAGAACTCTAGATGCACTGTATCATTCTGGGGTCTGTGTTATTTTTATTTTTAGTAAAAATGGTTGTAACTGTTTTTCAGTTTGCTGGACGCTGGAGGCTCCTAAATTAGTGATTTCATCCCTTGGGGGCTCAGCAATTATCCCCTGCAAATATGGAAGAGGGGATGAAGAAGCTGTCAAGTATTGGTGCAAAGAAGGAAGTTTTAGATTCTGTTCACGTAACCGCACCATCCGAACAACAGGAACAGAGAAAGAGGTGAAGCAGAATGGAATGTCCATCAAAGACAACCATGTACGTCTTGAATTCAATGTGGTCATGGAGAACCTCACTTACAATGATGCTGGGACTTACCTATGTGGAGTGGAGAGAAAATATGACACCTGGCACCCAGTGGAACTCATTGTTCTTGCAGGTATCCTTTTGTTGTAGTTATTAATTTGGGAAGAGAGCCATCATACAACCATAGGAAGACAGTGCACTGTTGTTTCTATCTAAACACTAGAACTGTATACAGGTAGTCCTTGACTTACAACCATTTTTTTAGTGACCATTCCAAGCTACAACGGCACTGAAAAAAGTAACTTATGGCCATTTTTCAAACTTATGACCAGTTTCCCCATGGTCAAAATTCAACTGGCATGTGTTTATGCAGGCTGCAGTGTCCCAGGGTCCTGTGATCACTTTTTGCAACCTTCTGATAAGCAAAGTCAGTGGGGAAGCCACTGAACAACCGTGTTAGTAACTGTAATGATGCATTTAAGCACTGTGGCAAGAAAGGTCATAAAATGGGGCAAAACTCACTTAACAAATGTCTTGTTTCTTAGCAACAGAAATTTTGGGCTCCCTTGCAGTTGTAAGTCGAGGACTCCTTGTTGTTATTCATTATTGGTTTTTGCTTAGATTTCAGAGAATTGCTGTTTCCATTTTAAATGACAATACCTTGATAGCCTCTTAAGTTTGTAGAAATAATGTAAAGATGTATAAGATGCATTAAGATGCATTAAGAGCCATGGTGGCACAGTGGTTAGAGTGCAGAACTGCAGGGCTAACTCACTGCTCACTCCAGGAGTTCAATTCTGAGCGGCTCACAGTTGACTCAGCCTTCCATCCTTCCGAGGTGGGTAAAAATGAGGACCCCGATTGTTGGGGGCAATAGGCTGACTCTGTAAACTGCTTAGAGAGGGCTGTAAAGCACTATGAAGTAAGTCATAAGTGCTAGTGCTAGTGCTATAAACAGTGTCTCATAACATCCCAGATGCTGCTACTTCTGGAAATTGCATTTAGGGGTATAGCCTGTTGACCCTCTGTACAAGAAGACTGTATAGTCTTCTTGAAAAACAATTTGGCTAGAAATAATATCCCAACACAATTATCCTTCAAATAGAAACGGACTATTACAAAATATGGAACAATTTCTATGGATGGCTAGACAGGAGAAAGACCCAATAGCCTTTCTGAATTGGACTTAACAAATTGGACAATGAGTGATGCGAGCTCAGCAGTACCCGGTTCAAATTTAATGTATATTCTTGTTTGGTCCATGTTCTGTTCATGTTTATGTTTATGTGTGATTATTTAATAAAAACCTTTAAAAAAAACAATTATCCTTCAAAGGTACCTGTTACATAAAATGAAAGGCTGGAGGGAATTGCCAAGGTCCTATTAGTTGCTGTCTCTACCTACTGTCCAGAGCAATGGCATAATGTACTTCTCTAGGATGACTTGTCTCCCTGCTGGTTATCCACTACTTGAGGGAGCACAGGGGATTTCTCTGCAGGCCCCTGCCATAGCAGTCACATAACACATTGACTTGAGGGTCCTCAATACAATTCCATAGGGTGGCCAATTGAAAGATGTGGCTGATACCAGTTACAACAGGGTGAGAAGAAGATAGGAGAGCAAATACAGCAGGAGGAAGTTATACAAGCCAGAATGACAGATCTTCTCTTGCCTCATCGTATACATCCCCCACCCACCTCAAATGTTCTTGGTGCCTTTCTGCCCCTATCTTATAACTGAAGAACTTTTATAACCTCAGGCAAAGGTAATTCCTTACTGTTTGTATTCTCTTCAATAAATGGTCTATCTTATCATGCAAGACTTGTTTTTACAACAATGAGAAGCAAGGTTTTGTTCTAACGATTTTATGGAGAGAATTGCTTTACTGTATGTTTTTTGCTCTTTCAAATGGGACATTTGTAAATGAATAGTAATGCAAAATATACATAAATACTTTAAATTAGTAGACCATTTGCTGGGTATTTTCAAAAGTGCAGCCAAGATGCACAATGCAATACATGTGGTTTTCATAGATTTGGCCACAGATAGAGAGTACATCATGCTTGAACTCATGGATCACTGTGTCCTATATTTCTTAAACTGCATGTTGTAAACAGCAGCCTTTATTATTTTCATAATATTTGAAACAACCTAAGTCCAGTTTGGAACCTTG
This sequence comes from Naja naja, assembly GCA_009733165.1. Classification (NCBI taxonomy): domain Eukaryota; kingdom Metazoa; phylum Chordata; class Lepidosauria; order Squamata; family Elapidae; genus Naja; species Naja naja. The sequence continues at coordinate 136,262,222 of CM019149.1, forward strand.
TTTTAATAACTACATAAATCATTAAATGCATTCATGTTTATCTCCTGCATTAGTATTTGACAAAAGATGTTATTGTCTACAGATGATGTTTTCACACCTACATCTAGAAACAAAGAAAATAAAACAGTAAAACCAAGTGAACCTCCATTATCTCCTGAAAGGTATCCTAATTTCTTGCTTATATTTGATATTCCAAGGAAAATACCAAACAGTCTACCAGTAGATATTCCTTAAGTAAAACAGGATGCCAAACTATACTGTAGTTCAGCAGCAACCTGATTATCTGTGGACAATCTGGCCATCATAACCAAAAGCAAAGATGTGAAAATTCAAAACACACAAAAGGTACTCATTAATTTTTCCCTACTGCATGCCAGGAACCACAATTAGCACACCTTCTTTGTTCCTCTCACTCTACCAAAACAGGATACTTCATACATTTGTTTATTGCTTTGTTGAATCTTTAAATTCCACTCTCCACTTGTGGTGCCCAGTGCCCAGCAGCTGATGCACAATTAAAATTAAATTAAAATATTTCATAAAACTAAGAAACACTGAAGTAAAGCAAAGAAAAATTCAAGAACGCTATTAAAATCAGGGATCACTTTTAAAAGTTTGTTTGGAATGGTCTCCTGCTTGAGCAAGGGGTTGGGCTAGAAGAGCTCCAAAGTCTTTTCTAACCTTATTATTCTATGTTCTAGAGCACGGGTATCAAACTCGCAGCGTCATGTTGCCGTCATGTGACGTATCGCGACGTTTTCCTTTTGCAGAGCTGGGGCGGGCGTGGCCTGTGCATGACACATCAGGCCCACAGGCCGCCAGTTTGACACCCCTGTTCTAGAGCATGCAGCACAGAACACATGCCTAAGTTACATTAAGGAAAAAGCCAGTTTCTGACAGGAATTCCATAGGTAGTATGTTCTGCTAAAAGGATTCTTATATCAACCAAGACAAAAACATTGTATCTGTTAAGTTTGCATAGAGAGGCAGACATGGAGTGCTTCAGCTCTTAAGTTTATTGTGACTTCAACTCAGAACGGACCCGACTGGCTTTGCTGCGGTTGCTATTTATAGCCGGCAGCCTCAGCTGACAGCCAATCAGAGTGCAGGGTTTTCCACTTTTAAACAATCATCTCCAACACTTTGCAAGAACAATTCAAACTAAACCAATGATTTCAAACACTGCATACATAACAGTATCACTACATGGTGGAACATAAACTCCATTTTTTAGCCTACTTTAAGGTAATAAAAACTGTCCACCATTTTATCATTAGTTGTTTTTCAGACACCTCTGTGATTTCACTTTCCACCTGAAGATTAGCCTGACTTCCTTGCTGGGTTGAAGGGGTAAGATAGACTAAGTCCATAGCACGTCATTTGAGAACTGATATGAACAGCCCATAGTAATTCTGTGGAGATGTTTGCTCCATTTGAATAGGGGTTTTACATCTTCTTGGATATACCAGACAAATCTATCCTCCCCCAAATATGTTCTTCTATAATGCTTATAACCCAAAGTTGTTCTATAATTTTAATTTTCTCTGTTATAATAGTTGTTTGTAATGCTTTCTGGATTTTTTTCCTAGCTTCATGGTCCATTACTTTTCCATTTTGGCTCAGAGGTTCCTGACATTTACAAATGAACACTTTCTCTGTTAGGCACCTTTTCTTTTGTGACATTTTGTATTCAGTTCATATTATTTATTATTTATTTATTAGAATATCCAGGTGCATGCACACACATACATATACCCATATATACATAGAGATAGATAGATAGATAGATAGATAGATAGATAGATAGATAGATAGATAGATAGATAGAGATAGATAGATGTGTGAGAGAGATAAGAGAGAGATGATAGATGATAGATAGATAGATAGATAGATAGATGTCTGTGTGTATGAGAGAGAGATAAGAGAGATGATAGATAGATGATAGATAGATAGATAGATGTGTGAGAGAGAGATAAGAGAGAGAGATGATAGATAGATAGATAGATAGATAGATAGATAGATAGATGATAGATAGATGATGAGATAGATGTGAGAGAGATAAGAGAGAGATAGATAGATAGATGAAGATGATAGATAGATAGATAGATAGATGATAGATAGATAGATAGATAGATGATAGATAGATAGATAGATAGATGTGAGAGATAGAAGAGATGATAGATGATAGATAGATGACAGATAGATGATAGATGATAGATAGATAGATAGAGATGATAGATAGATAGATAGATAGATGATAGATAGAGATGAGGAGAGAGAAAGAGAGAGATGATAGATAGATGATAGATAGATGAGAGAGAGAGAGAGAGAGAGATGAGGTAGAGTGAGGGGGGATATTGTAGTTAAAATCACAATACTCAGGATGGTTCACAGTCCATAAATACAAATAAAACAGCACCATTCATCCCCATAAAATTCCAGAATGCTACCTTATAACATTGTAATCAAACTCAAAAATAAACACTAAAATTAAAAATAAAATTAAAAATCACCACCAACCAACTAGCTTCCAAATAGATTCTAAACACCCAACAGAATAAAACTTTTCGCCATGTTCCTGAAAATTAATAGACTAAGGACCATCTGGTGGCAAGCTATTTTTATCAGCCACTATGACAGCCTAACTCTGGCAAGGAAGGAAGGCGTGTCCTTCCCGCACAGCCCCTCCCTCCACCTCCTCCTCTCTCTTTCTCCCCTTTCCCCAGTTCTTCAAGAATGAACTTCCACTTCTCACCCTATCGAAATCCTTCACGCCAAAAGGAAGGTTAGCTTAGTTGGAGGATCTGTGTGTGCCAGCTGGTGCCAAAGGCTAACTGGCAAGATGTGGCTATAAAACGCAGGAGGATAAACTGGAGGGGGGGGGCAGGCAAGGGAATTGTCACTTTTCTTTCATTCATATAGACTAGAGTGAATCATTTTTCTCCAAGTCGGAAAAAACAAATCTACTTGTGGGCTGCACTGACTCCAATGCTGCTTGTCCATACTTCATCCTCACTCTCCCCCTTCCTTATCTGCCCTGGCAGCCCCCTTTTTAATGAGCCTCTCACAGGGTGGTGGGGAGAGGGAGAGGAGACCCTCATGGTAGTGTTAACTTAACGTGTAGGTGAGGGGGCCCACATTAGTCTTGTTCCAGCACTTAATAATCCTCTCAGCGATCTTGAGTGGATCTAGAAGGCAGCTGAGACGGACTGTGCAATTGAACCTCCATCCTCACAGAGGCCAAAGATGCCAAAATGTCATATGTGGAAAAGTGAATGATCTGACTTTGCAAAGGACTGATCATGATGTCCTATATTTTCAGCTCACATAATAGCTACTCTGACCAGATGCAACTTGTGTCCACCTGTCCAAGTTGATGTATGAGATGCATTGACTAGAATTACTTTATTCCCCTTTCATCTTTTTATATTCATCCTTTAAGAAAGATTCTTCCTGATCTGGAGGCAGGATTGTTTTTCGGTATCTTACCTAGTAAACAAATCTGACTTCTAGGACTATTCAACCTGTCTGCACCATGATTCTTAGCTCTTTCCACAACCACTTAGATGACATGAATTAAATGGTGAGACATGTAGCAGAATTTCTAATAATGATCATAAATTATAAGCAGTTCTATATAAAAGGAGATGGTACTTTACATTGTCTGAGTGCAGACACGAATGATGTGTAAAACAAAAAGATAATATTTTGAGTACAGGAGAATAATTCTACTCCTGGACAGACAATAAACACAGCAAAATAATAATTCATAATGGTGAAGCAAATATGGGACCTCATTTGTTCTATTTGTACTAAAAGATCAATGTAAATTAAAAGTGAAATAAATGAGTGGCTTATCTATACTCATTTTACTTGTCATAATGAAGATCAATTTAAAATAAAATGTTGGAACTTTTTCTGTTTAGAAATCAACTCAGAAACCTTGATTTTATCCTGCTCATCTTGAAAATATCCATCTTTTTAACTATGCTGGCTGCTATACTTTGGCTGCATATATGGTACAGGAGAGGAAAACACTCCAGGGTCCAGATTTCAGAGACAGAAGGAGCAAAAGGATAATGAATGACTTCATTTCATTCAATTGCATCCAGATTTTAACATCCAGATTTTCCAGGTATGTCAGGACAATTTGCAAGTAGTTTGGGAGTAGATCAGACAAATGTTGTGCTGAGATCCAATTTTGTGTAAGAGACCTTATCTAGATTCTTAAGATTGGATAAGTTCTTCATAAATATGGGTTGTTATTCTAAATTGAGTCAGAACAGACTTTCCAGAAATATTATCGCATCAGCCACAGCACAGACACAAGATAATTCTTTTGCCAGCCGTGTGCATCTGTTATAGTCATTTGCGAAATCTTTTATATTGACCTATAAAAATGTATCAAGCTACCTAGAATGTTTACTGCCACCAAACTGTCAAACTGTCTGACTCTGACATTATTTCCAATATAATACATACATACTATAAAAATAAGTCAGTAGTCATTAATAGCCTAAGCATTCAGAATCATTTATACAATTGCAGAATTTTTTTCCATAATCAAAAATAGCTCTTGAGATGAAGGTCATACAAACATCAAGATAATAAGGACTTAAGGGTCCTTATTAAGACAATTATTCAGATGTTATTTTTTTAAATAAATAATATTTTTGTTGCTTTCTAGTAGCTGTCTCCTTTCTCACCTTGGAGAGGACCAAGAATCTGTCCTTCTAATTTCACACCAAGAAGTTTCATGACTGCTCTAATAATGATGGCTGTGGCCAGGGTCTTCCCAACTACCTTACGAAAGACCAGGAGAGAAGAGAAAAGCTTTGGTTAATTTACATCATTCAATGGTAAATCAGCAACAAACCAGAGAAAATACATAGCTGAGGTTGAAACCTTCATTCTTCTTGGCTTATGGATTCTTTTACCCTTCTTATCGCCCTCTTTCATCTACTGAACATACTGAACATACTGAACAGAAAACAAGGTGTTTTTTCAAAAGGCAACTGGACTATGTTTTTTCCCTTGAGGAAGAAGATGTTTCTCTTCTCATCCAAGAAGCTTCATCAGTTCTGAGTGGATGGTGAGGGGGGAACGGAAGGATTCTCAGAACTAATCCTTCTGAGAACTCATCCTCCCTTTCCCCCACCCCATCCAGCCCAAACTCTGAAGCTTCTTGGATGAGAAGCAAAATGTCTTTGTCTTCCTCAAGGGGAAAAAAGACATAGACCAGTTGCCTTTTGAAAAAGCCCCTTTGAGACAATCATGACCTGGATGACTGAAATATCCATAGACCTAGTTTGTAGCTGCCTCCTCAATGTTTGAACTACAGTTCCCAGCATCCGTCTCCATCACCTTTCATCATTTAGCTAGGGATGCTTTTATAAGTAAATGTATTACATTTTCAACCTCCAAGGTCTTTCAGCAGGATTTATTAGGTCAGATGAATTCTTAAGTCTATTCTCAATAGTCGCAAATGCTGAAACATTTGCTTTCTGGTTTAATACAGGAGAGAAAAACAGTTTAGGGTCCACAGAATCATCTAGGCAAGATAGAGGAGAGCCATGGTAGTCCATGGTAGCCCAAAATCTGATAACTGTTACATAAGTTTTTGTGAATTACAGCTGCCTGATGAGCTACAGCAGATGAAATGAGCTGTGTCTCACAAAAGCTAGTGGCACTTAATAAAATGCTTATCAGGGTCCTGACAGAGTCATATAGAGATAGAAAAAAAGTACTTATCTGCATTTGAGTGGAAACTTCTTTAAATAAATTTGGCTTTGCTGTTTGTTTGTTTTTAATAATAAGTGTATTTATCTCTGGAAATATCCTTGCTATCTAGGGACCATATAGCATTGTGCACCAAGACAGCAATTGCTCTCCCCATCTTTGCCAACTTTTGCAGTTGTTTCAAAGAGAAAGAGTTTAGCACTATAGGTAGAAAGGAGTGGGGGGAGTGACAACACAATGGAACTGCTGCTCTTGCTTACTCCTGGGCTACTCTTGCCAGATGAGAACAATCAATACAGCTCAGTGCATCCTAGGCTCCATTTCCCATACAGTATAAATAAATATATGTATTCTGTACAGTAAATGTCTAAATAACGGTGTGTGTGGAAGATGACAGTAAATCTGTCAAATATATGAGATCCATTCAATGCTGACATAAATGTAATAAGCTATAATGGAACTATTGCTGAGCACAATGGTTGTGCTGCCTGAGTCTGGATGACATATAAATAATTAAAAAAGAAAATTTAAATTGTCAATAGGAAACATAAATGGCAGTAATAACAATGATAGAAGCACAGATTAATTGTAGCGCCATCACCATCATCATCATGGGATATATTTTTAAAAATTACATTTATATGCCACCCTTCTCCGAAGACTTTGGGATACACCAGCAATCCTTCATTCCATCATATTGTCAAAACATAAGACAACAGATTCAAGACAGCTGGATCTCAGGCATTTAACAGCCTGAGCCACCAAGGACTCCTTACCACTAAATTGCAAGATCAGCCTTTTCCAAACTGGTACCCTCCAAATGTCTATGGAGATTCTCAGTCATCCAGGTCATGGTTGTCCCAGAGGTGCTTTTTCAAGAGGCAACTGGACTTTCTTGGTTTTTCTTTTTTTCTTTGAAGACATTTTGCTTCTCATCCAAGAAAGAAGCTTCTTGCAATGAGAAGCGAAACATCTTCAAAGAAAAACCAGAAAGTCCAGTTACCTCTTGGAAAAGCACTTTTGGGGGTACCCTCCAAATGTTTTGGACTACAGTTCCTATAAACATTCCCAAAACAATTTCAGGGACTTTTCCAGATAGTCAAAACTGATTCCAAATCACAGAGGCATATAAGTGACGAAGCTGGTTGGATGAGGAGTATTGCTGCAATCATACCATCCACAAATGTACATATGTAATCTACTGAGGGTACTCAGCAGAGGTGGCATTTAGCAGGTTCTGACCAGTTCTGGAGAACTGGTAGCGAAAATTTTGAGTAGTTTGGAGAACCAGCAAATGCCACCTCTGATTGGAGATTTTACAGTATCCTTCCCCTGCCACACCCACCAAGCCACGCCCACAGAACCAGTAGTAAAAAAAATTGAATCCCACTACTGGTACTCAGATAATGTTGAGCTTTCTGCAAACATCAGAAACATTTGCTTTCACAAACTCTAAACCTTAGCGCTTGCCCCAGTGGGTTTCACGCTGAACGTTATGAGATATTTCCAGCTGATAGATTTTTTTTACTAGAGTCATTTGGAAATGAGTGGCTAGGAAGACGACAAGATTGAACTGTTTGAATGAACCACGTTTAGGCCATTTCCTTTGATGATAACATCATCGCTCATGAATCAATCCATTTTTCCCCTGTAGTAGGATTGATATTTCTAGTGAGTTCACTAACCTCAGAAGTCAATAGAATGTGTCAGCAGTTATTTCGCAAATAATGATTCCAAGTTACAATACCTTTGGCTCTTTTGTGCACACCTCAATTCCAACACAAATTGCTCAAAAAGTCTCCAGAAATAATCATACTGCTTTCCCAATGGCAGCACTCATATCAATCCCTGCCCCTCAAAAATAGTTGATGGTTTGTGCTTGCAGTACAATGGACCAGAAGGTTGGATTTGTACTGACATACTAATGGTGGGTTAAAGGTTGAATTGAATTTGCTGGACAAGTAGTGTTTTGAGGTGAAACAAATCTCACCAAATACCTGCTAATTCTGTAGCTCAGGATGGCTAGCTGGGGAATTCTGGGAGTTGAAGTCCACAAGTCTTATAGTTGCCAATATTGGACAATCCTGCTCTACTGGGAATGCTATGCTTAGTTGTTGATAGCATCTTACCGCCAATCACTGACATTTGTGTGTGTGCATATGTTCAGTATGTTCTCGATCAGCTCATACAAGTCTAGGTTTGAGCAACTCACGGGCTGCACACATCCCTCCCTCCTTTCAAACTCTGATTCCAGATTACCTTGAGATTATCAGAGTCTGTCAAATATCAGGTGGCTTCAAGGATAACCTATAAAATGGCACCATCCTTGCAACCCACCTCTGAAAAAATGAACTAGTAGTTCTGTCTTTGGCCCCTAAAATGCCTCCTACCTAGACAGAAAATATTTCCTGTCCATAAACTATATTATAGTTACAATAGTCTAAAATACTGTTTCTCAATCTTTTGGAATCCGTGCCCCCCTTTAATAAACATATTATGCCCTCTGCAAAGCTGTCTCCTTCAATAATTTATTAAATGATTAAATTTTAAAATGAATGATATATTGTACCTAAAAACAAAGCTTCAAATTTACATCAAACTTACACTATTTCCTAGCATCTTTGACCTTTGTGGATTTGTAAGGGACTACAGGAAATACCTCAATGACCTCTCTGCAGTGTCCCTCCCCAAAAAATAATTAAGCTCTTCTTAAAAAGTGGTTGTCAAAACTCTTTGTAAAATCGCCTAGTGATAGAGAAACTACAACTTCCATATATTGAGTTTGCCACTGTTGTACAGATCTCACAACCTATCAAATGCCACACCGTCTCTGTACAAGTGCCTGCCTGAACTAAATCCCTCAGAGAGGCAAATGGCCTTGACACTATTGCATTTGTGTAAGACTATGAAAACCTGGCTGTTTTTCCATGTGTTCAAAACCAAGAGGTTATCTGGTGACACAGTGGTTAGAATGCAGTATTGCAGGCAAAATTCTGCCCACAGCCTGCAGTTTGATGCTGACGGGGCTCAAGGTTGACTCAGCCTTCCATCCTTCCAAGGAGGATCCAGATTGTTTGGGGGCAACATGCAAATAATATTACATTGTAAACCACCCAGAGAATGTCATAAGGCACTATGGAGCAGTATATAAATCTAAATGCTATTGCTATTAAGCCAGCCCTATAGTAGAGGATGATATGTTTAATGGAATGGAAGGTGTCATTACTTGGGATACCATGGGTAATTGCTATAATTGTTGGGTCTTAATCTTTGTACATCACCCCTATTCGCTATTGTGAGATGGTTGGTCATATAAATTATTTAAATACATAAATAAAATGAAATCTTCAGCCATGACATCTGAGAAATATCACTTGAATTTTATGGCTGCCTAGATAAAGTTCTATTCTTTTTTTCCCCTCAAGGGCCATATATTTGAAAGTTTCATCAGCAAGAGAAAATAGACATGTTTAACCCCAACTTGCTGTATTTATAGTTGGTGTTGACTATAGATACTTGAACTGTGCTATGATGAGCAATGATAGTGATGTTTTTGTCCTGAAGCTTCGGATTCGGATGCTCTAGGAATTTTATATAGCTGCCAGACATAACAATCTCATCTGAAAGCTACTATTTTTTTAAAGCTTCACATAGTCTTTTTTTCCATATTATTCTAAAACTAGGACAACTTCCTTCAGCTCACAAATCCATCCAAGCGTATTTCCCTTTGACAGTCATTGAAACTAATGTGGAACAGAAACATTTTATGAACAGTCCCCAAACCTTCACAAAGAACAGTAAATAACACACTGTTTTTCATGTAATTAACTAACTTGATAATGAGATTGAAGTCTTTTTGTTGCCTGCTGGGCAGAGCTTTGCAAACAGGTGCATGGTTAGTTACACTTAAATCTCCACAACATGTGAAGATTTCCTTCCCCTCCCCCCCAAATCCAGGTCATGAATCCAGCATTAATAGACTATTTATCAGTTCAATCCCCAATCCATTTATTTTGTTTCTGATTGTTTTGACACAGTTCCAAAGTATCACTTTCAATAAATGTTTTCAAGGCTCAGGAAAGCAGAATTTCTTCTTTCATTTTATCTAACTATTCAGCATGTCTCATATCAACAAGTAGCTGAGCACCAACAAATGATTCATCACAACTTATTGCAAAAAGAGAAATGATTTAATTTCTTCCCAAATTTTGATTCCATTTTTAATTTGAAATCTCTAGAATTCTATCTCAATTTCCCGTCAAAGAACAATATTGATGGCACTCAGTGTTCCTTGCCCCAGTTCAAAAAGGGGTCATGTACCATTTTTCAGGAAATTGGCCACCCAATGAGCCTCCATCTCATTGCCAGGCCACTGCTGATTCAGGAAGTTCCAGCTTGAAAATACATTTTCCTAGGACAATGGGTGGACCTTCTATGTTGCAGGAAGGTTCTCTTGAGCTATTGGTGGCCAGCTGCAATGACTGGTTGTAGGACTACCCTTCCCCCAGCCAGTTGCTAAGTTCTGTGGCTATTTAGCTGCTGGAAACAAAAGAACCTCACCCAGCAGGTTTTGATGCTTCACATTATTAAAATGAAATGACCTGTGTTGGTTGAGGAGCAGAAGTTACCCCTAAGGAGGAAATAAGTATGCAGTGTTGGATGGGAGAATTATGGCCCATGTTTTCTAGGCATTTTTTGATAATAGTTTGGCTTTGTCCCTTTTTTTGTCAAGCAAAGAAACTGATTGAGTCAGTCCCTAGTCAATCAGAGTTCTCCCTTGAGACATGAAGAACCAGGCTTAAGTGATCCTATTTCCGACACATGCAAAGATCTAGCTGTCTTGAGAAGGCTGAAATGCTGGGAAAGGTGAAGGGAAAGAAAAGAAGAGAACAATCAGTAGTAAGGTAGATGGAAACAGTTATATTGTTAATGGATGCCCAGTTGTAAGACCTAAAGGACAAGGACAGATTGTCATGGGGAAGAAATCTATGTGATTGCTAAGAGTTGACATACCCTTAATAGTAGATAGTCAGTCAATCAATCAAGCACTCATGCAAGCAATCCATATTCAACCATGACTCTTTAGCATACTGTCATGTACATACTCAGATACAGATAGTCCTCAACATATGACTACAATTGAGCCCAACATTTATGTTGCTAAGTGAGAAATTGGTTAAGATATTGGTGGCCAATTTGTTAAGTGAGTTTTTCCCCATTTTACAACATTTCTTAAGCGACTCACTGCAGTTGTTGAATTAGTAACATGGTTGTTAAGTGAATCTGGCTTCCCCATTGACTTTGCTCATCAGAAGGTCACAAAGGGGATCCCATGACCCAGGATATTGCAACCGACGTAAATATGAACCAGTTACCAAGCCTTTGAATGTAAACCACATTGATACTGCAATGGTGATAAATGCGAAAAATGGTTATTTATTTATTTATTGCTTGGACTTGTATGCCGCCCTATCTCCCGAAGGACTCAGGGTGGCTCACATCATAAAACCCACAATACAAAATTTAAAAATTTATAAGTCACTTTTTTCAGCGCCATTGTAGCTTCGCATGGTCATTAAACAAATTGTGGTAAGACAAGGACTACCTGTACCTAGAAACATTGTGGGGGGATTTTTGTAGCTGATAGCAGAACCCTGAGAGTAGATAGTATAATGTATTTTCCCATAGGAAAGGGGAACCACTGCTCAGCAGGCAAGAAGGAGACTGCTGACAACACCAGGAGGAAAAAAAGAGGAGGGACAAAGGTAAAATAATGGGCAGGCAGAGACAAACTTGGACATCGTTGGCTCTTGAAAGTTTGTTCCTGGTCTAAGGAGGCTGGGACAGTGATGACTAACCTTTTCCACATTGCATGCCAAAAGTACACACACGTGCCTGCACCCATGATGCAATGCACGCATGACTCCCCCCCCTGCGCATGTGCACATGACCCCCTGTGTGTGCACCACATGCCTCTGCGCATGCATGTGCGACCCCCTCACCGCACGCCTCTGCGCATGCTCATACAACTCCCCACACACCGCATGCTTCTGTGCATGCACATGCATCTCCCATGCGTGCGTCTCCCTCTGTGTATGTGCGGCAGATACCTGACAATCAGCTGGCTGGTGGGAGGGCGCACGTGCATTCGCAGTGGGACTCTTCTGGGCAACCTCTTCTGGGCAACCTCTCGTGTGCCACTTCTGGCACGCATGCCATAGGTTTGCCATCACGGGGCTGGGACAAGATTCACAGAAGCAGAACAGGCTGAATGTGGACAAGAAAAAGTGTAGCCTTCTGGGGGAAATTATATCATGTGCAGATGGTCTTTGTGGTGGAGAGAGAGAAAAGAATGGGGAAGTGCACATTCTAACAGATGTGAGAGAGCAACAGCCACCCAGAGAGATATGGGGGGAAAGCCAACTAGGATAAATATCCTATGCTTATCTTTAAGTGGGGAGTAGAAAATTGAAGGAACAATACTTGTACATTCTTTAGCTAACTCTCTAGATCAGGGCTGTTGAACCCGTGGCCCAGAGGCCAGATGTGTCATGTGTTGGCCACACCTGGTTTAGCAAAGGGGGGGAAGTCACGATACATCGTGTGACACCGCCGTGACCCTGCGAGTTTGACATCCTCCTTGTTATGTTTGACTACCAACATAACAAGGTAGACTTCGCTAGATGCAAGAAGTCTTACTTTGCTGGTAGGGAAAGAATTCGTTCTGAAATGCCTGGGCAGTCACTTCTAATTCAACCTGCTGCTGTTGGATTTATTGCGGGTGTTAACTGGGCCAGGAGGAGGAATTTGTAAAGAAATACTGCCTAGAAATGAAATGCTTGTGTTGCTTTGCTTGGTGAATAAAAAGAGAACAATGCACAGGTGTTTCCTGATATGCTGCCTTAAATTATAATCCTGAGAACTGACACAAGCCTGACACTTAAGAGTTTTAATAAATGTACTGTGACTGTAAAAGCTGAAGTTCAAAAAGTTAGGTGTATATTCATTATCCATCTCTTTGGGAAGTCTCTAAGGAACACTTTCTTTCCAATTCATGTATGCAATTCTGTTTGTATTGTTATAATTCTATTTATTTTCATTTCTGACGTGTTGTGTCCCACAGTGAATTCAGAGGAAAATTTAGTGATTTTTTTTTCAGACAATTGGCATGCGTGACACTGATCAATAGGAAATTAAATTCTGCTTTCTGGAGGGAGAAAAAAAGATTTGGCTTGCCCAATAGGTGGTTGCCACATTCTCCAACATGCTTTGGATGCAATAATTTTTGTCAAAGACAATTTAAGAAAAAGAAATCCTTCCAACCAAGTATTGAGGAATAAATTTGGAAGTTTCTTGTGTTTCTTGTGATGGTGTACGGCTTGCCTCTTTTCATATTTGTCAGTGACTGTTTCCCAGGGAGTTCTCTTCTACTTCTTAAAATGATTGAAATGCAGAGAAGTCGGAGAGTTGATGGCTCCTCTCTGCAAATTTATATTTTAATTTTAAGGCATAGATTAGTCTTTCTCAACCTTAGCAACTTTAAGATGTGTGTGGACCAACTTTCAGAACTTCTCAGACAGCTTTGCTAATTTGCTAAGGTCAAGAAACACTGGCATAGATCAACATGTCCTCTTTATACATTAGCATGAAGATTGCAGTTTTGGAGAAACCTTTTCAAACTTGGGACTTCAACTCCCAGAATTCTCAGGCTCAGCTATTCTACCTGGGAAATTCTGGGCAGCCAGGTCCATCCCTTTGGAAGCTCAGTGGAGCTGTTTTGAAACTCCCTGTTATTTGTCATTGTTTCTTGCTGCTGCAGATTGTTCTCTTGCCCCATAGATCAAAACAAGAAATTATATCTGGTTACTAAGCAGCCAGACCTAATCTCTCCAGACAACAGCAAAATCTACTGCCAGTCCTGTTTCCTCAGAGCGAATGCTGTGGTTTGTTTTAGCTTTTTAAACCCTCTCCTGGAAATGCCATTTACTTTCTTTTTCCTCACTTTCCAGCATGGTGATATCATTGAACCTAACAGCTCCGATGCTTGAAACTCAAATTAAAGTGCAACTAGCTGCCTCAGAAAACTATCCACCATATGAGGCTGGCACAGATGGCAAAACCAGCAAATGTTTCTGCAAATGGAGCTAATGCTAAATTTAAGATGACATTCTTCTCTGTAACGACGACTAGCAGAACATTTTTAAAATCTGTCTCTCAGATATAGGTAGTCCTCCACTTACAACCACTTGCTTAGCAACTACAGGTAATCCTCGACTGACAACCACAACTGAGCCCAGAATTTATGTTGCTAAATGAGAAATTTGCTAAGTGAGTTTTGCCCCATTTTACAACTTTTCTTGCCACGGTTGTTAAGTGAATCACTGCAGAGGTTAAATTAGTAACATGGTTGTTAAGTGAATCTGGCTTCCCCATTCCCCATCACAAAAGGGGATCACATGACCCTCCAACTGCCATAAGTATGAACCAGTTGCCAAGCATTTTTGATCACTTGACCACAGAGATACTGCAATGGTTGTAAGTGTGAAAAATTGTCACTTTTTCAGTGCTTTATTTATTTTTATTTATTAGTTTTATATACTGCCCTTCTCCCAAGGGACTCAGGGTGGTTTATGGGGCAATAAAAACCCGCAGTATAAAAATTAAAATAAAGATTAAACCAGAATTTAAGCCCAACCACAAATAATTTTTAAATTTAAAATGATTAATCCAATCAAAAATTAAAAATATACTTCTCATGGGGATAGATCAGCTTGCTCAAATAACCATGTTTAAGGGCGTGGCGAAAGGCTCTCAGGTCAGGGACAATCCGGATCTCTAACGGTAGCTCGTTCCAGAGGGCAGGGGCTGCCACAGAGAAGGCCCTCCCCCTGGGGGTCGCCAGCCCACATTGTTTGACCAATGGCACCCTCAGGAGGCCAACCCTGTGGGCCCGCACTGGTCGGTGGGAGGCTGTCATCGGCAGTAGGTGGTCTCGCAAATACCCTGGGCCTAAGCCATGGAGCGCTTTGAAGATCATAACCATAACCTTGAATCACACCCGGAAGACCACCAGCAACCAGTGCAAGCTGCTGTTGTAACTTTGAATGGCCACTAAACAAACTGTTGTAAGTCGAGGACTACCTGTATTCAAAGTTACAATGGACTCATACAAAAGCTACTTACAACCTGGTAGGAAGTTATGGCAGCCTTATAGTCACACATATATAAAATTCGGGCCGATGTGTCCTTATGACCAATTGTAGGAATGCTGCAGCAGAACCCCTCACCTATCTTCCCCCATATCCTGCCTCTTAGGGTCCCCAGTCTTGGGCCTGTTCCCCAACCACCAGTTCCCACCCCCTCCACTCCACTCCCCATCACAGAACACCCACTTATCTTTTCTAGAGGTCCAGAGCTCCAAAGATCACACTGGGGAAAGATATCAGGTTGCTATACCTCTAAACATTCCTTAAGGTGGCATCTCAGAAGCGGGAACCATTTTCAGATGAATATCACACTTTTCTTTGAGCAACAAATTCTCAAAATCAAAACTTCACATTTTGATACATTGCAACCAGGGGTGGGATTCAAAAATCTCACCAACTGGTTCTCTGCCCAGTTGCTGGGTTGGTGTGGCCATGGTGGGCGTGGCCTACTGGATTTTCCAGTTCGGCTGTTTTTAACCTTCCCCAGAATCCGGAGGCTTCCCTCAGGCCTCGGGGAGGGCCTTGGTGATGCAGGCTGCTAAATGCCTAGCACTTAAGTTCCAGCTGCCTCGAATCCCACCGGGCTCAAGGTTGACTCAGCCTTCCATCCTCTCGGGGTAGGTAAATTGAGGACCCAAGATTGTTGGGGGCAATAAGCTGACTTTGTAAAAATGCTGCTTAGTAATAAGCAGGCATATACAATTGAAGGAAGGCTATTGCTGAGCGCATTGGGTTGTGCTTCAAAAATTGTAAGCTGCCCTGAGTCTTCGGAGAAGGGTGCATATAAATGTAATTTTTTTAAAAAAAGGCCTCCCCCCAGCTCCAGAGAATTTCCTGAAGCTAGAAACAGGCCCTTTTCCGGACTTCCGGAACTTCTGGTTAGGCCATTTTTTACCCTCCCAGAGCCTCCACACATACCCTGCACTTATCTGCATTCAAAACGGGCCACGTGGAGACTCCTGGGAGGGGCAGGGTGGTCGGGGCGGGGCCAGCCAGTTGGTTCAACTACCGGTCCGGCAAACCAGATGTAAATTTAACATTTGGTTCACCCGAACCGGGCCGAACCAGCTGAATCCCAAACCTAGTTGCAACCTTTCCTTGTTTATTAGTCTCTTATTTCCAGGGGGTTTTCTGAGACACAGGGGTTGACTTTGCTTAACTACCATTCGAAGTTACAATGGGCTCAAAAAAAGTTACATATGACCTGTTCTCAAAGTTATGACTGCCTCCCCACACACGTACACATGGTCAGGAGAATGCATCTGGAAACTGATTCACGTTTCAAGTTGCAGTATCCCGTGGTCATGAGATCACAATTTGCGACATTTCCCCCTATTTTCTGGCAGAAAATGGCAGAAAATACCCATTGGATATAATAGATTCACTTAAGACCACATGGCTCAGTTAACAGTCATGATGACATGCTTAGTGACCATCATAAAAACCATTGTAAAATCAAGTCAGATCATATGACAACGCACTTAATAAGAAATCATGAATTACAACCCAAATTCCAGGCTCAATTCTGCTCATAAATTGAGGATTATCTGTAGCAAGGGAAAATTAAGGGATGGGCCAAGAGACTAGCCTCAACTGGCTGATTGAAATCCTGCCTCCTTTTTACGTGTCTTCAGAAGCAAGACTTCAATAATACGATCATGCCTGTCCTTTTTATGACTATCGTCCTTAGAGAAAAGCTGATCTATTTTGAGTCAATTACCTACTACTTTCCACTCCTCTTTCCTTTTTCTATTTGAACCAAGCATGCACAGACCACAATAATTTATCTCTGCATCTGCCAGAAAAAGGCAACAATTCCTTGCTTGCGTGCTTTAGCCTCAGTAAAAGCAGCCAGAGTTCTTCCTGATTAAGCATGCAAAAGCATGAAAAAAATGCCACATCTTTGTGGTTGAATAAATTATTACCAGAAGGGACCCACACCACGCTGGAATTGGAGAAACCAGTAGGTCCTGGAAAGATTTATTAGCCAACTGGTTTCTCAATTCCCAGCCATGTTTTGAATATAAATCTTGTTCCTTGGAGGAAAATGATAGAACATACATACACACACACACACACACACACACAAATCTATATTTTGATTGCAGTCTCACCCTATTTACTCCAGGGGAAATTGGAGTTATTCAACAGTGACAGTTATTACAAAAAACAGGGGGAAATCCATTCAAGGCTATTTGTCACAGAAAGCATTACTCTGCTCCCTACCCATTTCACATACACATACTTTGTGAATATGGTCAGTTGTGAAATCAATCTCTTTACTGTGTGTAAACTAGAAGGCATTGCATTCAGCCAAAAAAAACCCTGGTTCTACACTTGGTATAGATGCTGGCAGTGCCACCGCTGGCAATGGCAAAATATAACAAAATAAGTGACCATTTGTTAAGCATTGCAATTTTCTGAAAATGTAGAACACCAGATGGAATATGACATCTGTCTAGTCAAGCCTATCATCAACTTAAAGACTCAGCTTAGGAATTATCTGTTCATGACAATGTGAGGTCACAGCTGCCAGTTCTTTAGCTGGTATTGGCCTTCATATGCATTGAGGTCTTCCCAAGCCCGAGGATGTATTGGTGCAGTGTATCTGTGTGGATTCAAGTAGTATGGCTTTTTACAATTGACAGGTAGAAATTCTGTCAATCAGCAGATTTTACAAGTGCCATCCAAGATGTTTTTGTATGGTATCCAGAGTGCCAATAACCACTGGGACCACCATGGCTGGTTTATGCCATAATCTTTCCATTTGATTTTCAGTTGTTGAAACTTTCTGATCTTCTCCAATTCTTGGTCAACTACTCTATTATCCCCTTGTGTTCCCACATCAATTATCCCACTTTTTTTTCAACCACAGTTCAATCTCGTATGTTATGAGCCAAGACACTGTCAGTTTGTACTTGGAAATCCCATAGGAGTACCGACAACCTCATGTGTCCAAAGCAAGAATGAATGCTGTGCACATGTAAGGACGGCTATTGGACTACATGTGAAATATTGGAATGGAATGGAATGGAGCAGAGCATAGCAGGGCAAGGTAGGGTAGAATAGAATAACAGAATGGAAGGGAAGGGAAGGGAAGGGAAGGGAAGGGAAGGAAGGAAAGAGAGGAGGGAAGGGAGGAAGCAGGAAAAGAGTGGAGAATAATGGAATGGAATGAATGGAATGTGGAGCAGAGCAGAGCAGCAGAGGAGAGGAAGGAGCAGAGCAGAGCAGGATAAAGTAGAGTGGAGTAGAATAATGGAATGGAGTGAAATGGAACGGAACAGAACAGAACAGAATGCCTTATTGCCCAAGTGTGATTGGACAAACAAGCAATTTGTCTCCGGTGCATAAGCTTTCAGTGTATATCAACCAACAAAGTAATAATAATCATAACAAACTATTAATAATCATAATATAATACCAATAAGAGAAGTTAGCGTAGCAGATGAGGAGGATAATAATAATACAACCATATTACATGGGTAAATATTCATTATTACTAATGAAGTCATTGCAAGGATGTCATAAAACAAGTAAAGTGCAGGACAGTATTCTGTTTCAGCTCATACCAGCAAGATCACTTACTTGTTAAGAAGAACAGTCAGGAAATGACCATACTTGAGATTCTCAAATTGCCTGCACCTCTCATCCCAGGCCCCATTTTTGTGGCAGGAAATGACACTTTGGCATAGATTCCCATCATTTTGTGGCAGGAAATGAATAAAAATTGTAATGGAGGTCCTAAATTAGAGTTTCAATTTAAAAAAGAGATACCGCCCAGATATGTGACCTGCTCCCATCACGGTGGCTCTCACCCTCTTTTTAAAATGTCAGATACATCCTTAACCCCTGGATTAAGTTCATAATGACTACACTCCTTGTTACAAGTGACCATGTTATCAGCACTGACCAAACTGGCAGAAGAAAAATGATGATGGTCAATTGAAAAGGAAGGAGGGAGGGTGGGGAATCAGATAAGTAAAAAGTTCCTAAGCATCTCAAACTTTTTTTTAAAGGGGGGAAGTGTTTTTTTTTAAAGATGTCCATTTTGATGGGCAACAGAACTATGTGTCTAGTTCTAGGCATAGTTAATTCCAGTGGAAATTTAGCTTAACAGATGTTTCTTACTGCCTAAACCTCGTTTTTTATCTGCCTAATTTTTCCTGCTGATTTCTGTCCATTGCATCCAATTCAGGAAAACATTTTCAATCTACCAGGCATGAGAAAGCAAACAAATGTAACCATTCCAAGTTATTAAGCAGTCTTAGCATTCATTTTTCAAATGTTTCATCATATTAGATAGTTAACTTGTCTTTAACAACAAACAGTATGTAATTAATTGTTCAGATCTCTGCTTCCCTTGTCTGATCTGGAGTTTGGGCCATTTGTAGTTCAGTTCTGTAAAAGCCTATTCAGTCTTTTTTCGGTCATGCTTATCACCAAATATGTATGTGTATGCTGTAATTAGTCTCTGACTGTTCTTTCACTTAGAAGAACTGATTATGGATTTATTGTCTTGGAGACTTTAAAATAAACTTACATTTATAATCCTAAGTTCCAAGTGTGTTTATTTCATTTTAGCTTCCCACTATTGAAAGATGGGGGTGAATTCTGCAGAAATGGGAATTTATTTTAAAAATCTGCATTCTACTTAATCCAGATAACAGATAATCAGAGTTGCAAGGGACCTTGTAGGTCATCTAGTCCAACCCCCCACTCAAGCAGGAGACCCTACACCATTTCTGACAAATGGCAGTACAATTTCTTCTTGAAAGTCTCAAGTGATGGCGCTCCCACAACTTCCGAAGGGAAGCTGCTACATTGGTTGATGGTTCTCACTGTCAGAGATTGTTCTCACTGTCAATTTATTTTATTCCAAAATAATTTGGAAAAACAGAATCCATCGCATCTTAGGTTTTTTGATCAAAGGTGATCAAACTTTCAGTTATGTGAATATGAATTCATTTTGCACTGGCTTGGGAACTTTCAAAGCAAGAGAAAATCCCAGTTGCTCATCCCTTTCTTTTCTGAAGAATGCTCTGAGCTCAGTAGCCTTCTAGAAGAGGTCATGAATTCAGCTGCCTAGATTCTGAGAATTTTTCTAAAAGAAGTTCCAAGATAAATTACTATCCAAAGGTGAGACAGGGGTATATGGCAAATACTAGGGGGATTTTGTCACACTGACATTTTCTCATTATGAAGGCATGAAGATGTGGACAGTCAGGTTGCTTTCAATAACAAGAGAATAGTCCAAATTTTCACATCTCAGAAGTCAAGGCTGTTGCAATGGGAAGTTCTAAATTATGCAATATGAGGTTGCATGAAAATCAGTATTAAGATATTGTAGTGAATCACCCATCTTAACTTTGTCAAGACTTAAAATGTAGGGACATTTTTGCTTTTACTGCCATGTTTACAACATGGCTAGATGACAAACAGCTTGCTTACCTTCCACCTCATGCTGCTTCTCTCTTAAGGAAACTAAGTTGGGAGGATGAAACAAAATAGCACCTCTGAGTTCCCATTCAATGGCCAAAGTGAAGTTTCCACTAGTGGCTTAGAAAATCATTGTCTAATAGTAGACTTTCAGATAACATCTCTGTTAAGTTTGCATGAAGAGTCAGACGCGAAGAGCTTCAGTGAAGAGTTTATTAGTGACTACAGATCATAACAGACCCGATTTGGCTGGTCTATGGCTGCTACTTATAGCCAGCAGCCGCAGTTGCCAGCCAATCAGAGTGCAGGGTTTTCCCGCACTTTTTAAACCAATCATTTCTGACATTTTACAAGAACAGTTCAAACTAAACCAATGACATTCAAACCTGCATACATAACACCCCTCCCCACTAGGTTCAGTCCATACTCAAACCCCAACCTATCTAATGTATTCTTTTAAATAGGTGGGGCTCTTATGTGTACGTTGAAACCTTCCTGGTTCAGAAGTTTTAATGTTCTCACCCAGTGAGAGAGGAAATGTGTCTGTTGACATTTCTACTAGGGCTTCCAGTGAAAGAAGACCCTGTTTGATTGTTACAATCTGGTCTCTCCTCCCAACCCATCTCCAACCCAATGTCAGCACCCAAGTCAGGTAGTGATGTGCACTCTTCCACTTGTAAGGATGGATTTTGGCATTGTGACAGGTTTTGGGTGGTTCCTGTCGTAATGGCTCATTACACATGGGGTTGATTCTTGCTTGCTGATTATCCTCATGCTCCTCCCTTCCCCCTAGAAAAGGCATTAGGTATGGGAACTAGAGAGGAACAATTGCGATGTTCCTGAAGTAATCTGGATCTAAGCGATCAATGTGCCTGCTCCAGAGGACACCATCCTCTGTTTGCACCCTG
The DNA here is from genome assembly GCA_009733165.1 of Naja naja. Taxonomy (NCBI): domain Eukaryota; kingdom Metazoa; phylum Chordata; class Lepidosauria; order Squamata; family Elapidae; genus Naja; species Naja naja. Next base: position 136,283,514 of record CM019149.1, read on the forward strand.
TAAGAACGAGGGCCTGTGATTTGAGTTATTTCAGCAGGAATACATGAAGGTTCACCCATAATGTTCTTAGCATAAACAGAATCACCCACACTGAACGTGCAAACTTTGCTAGTGGAATCTGGTGGTGCGTTGGGTGCGTAAGTGGGATGAAGGCAGTCAAGGGGAGACCTAAGTTTCCTACCCATCAACTCTGCTGGGGATAAGTTAGTTGATGAGTTCAGAGTGATGTGCTGAACACTAAGAAGTTTTTCAACTTTCTCAGTGATGTCCCCAGGACCCAATTGCTGAAGCTTTTCCTTGGTAAAACATACCATGCGTTTAGCCCAGCCGTTAGCTGAAGGGTGCCCAGGGGCAGTCAGGGCATGTCTGATACCCTGTTGTGCTAGATAGGATTCAAAAAGGTTGGATGTAAATTGAGGGCCATTGTCAGAGACAAGAACATCAGGTAACCCGTGGGTTACAAAAAGCTTTATAAGCTGCTTGATGACAGCATCAGTTGTGGTGGATGCCATAGGGATGACCTCTAGCCATTTGGAATATGCATCTACTATAATAAGGAAGGTGTGCCCTCTGGTAGGGCCAGCGAAATCAATGTGAATCCTAGACCATGGGCCTCTAGGACATTCCCATTCCTGTGTGGGGGCGAGAGGTGGGGCAGGCCTGACTACCTGACAGTTGGGACAAGATGCAACCCAGTTTTCAACCATTTTGTCAATACCTGGCCACCATACATAACTCCTGGCCAATCCCTTCATCCTTACAATACCTGGATGACCCTCATGTAACATTTCCAAAACCTCTTTTTGCAGTTTTGCAGGAATAACCACCCTGTTACCCCACAAAATACATCCTCTTAATACAGATAATTCAGTTTGCCTGGATTTAAAAGGTTGGGCAAGGTGAGGTAGATCTTGAAAAGGCCAACCTTTTTTAATCCACCCTATAACAGGAGCCAATAAAGTGTCTTTGGCAGTCTCTCTGGCAATTTCAGCAGCTGTGTACTGGAAGCTTGGCAACAGTTTCTAGGAAAAAGGTGTGCTCTCAAGTTCAACGTCCTCAGTGTGAAACGGAAGTGGGCAGCGACTCAAGGCATCAGCATGGCCAATGTCTTTGCCAGGCTTGTGGATGAGTTTGTATGAATAAGCAGCAAGAAATTCAGTCCACTTCAGCATTCTTGGTGACAGGATAGTGGGTGTAGGTTTGTCTCCTGCCACAATGCCTAACAAAGGTTTGTGATCTGTGACAATGCTAAATGTTCTCCCATATAGATACTCATGGAATTTCTTGACAGCTGCAACAATTGCCAATGCTTCCTTGTCCAATTGGCTGTAATTCCTCTCTGCTTTGGTCAAAGTGTGAGAGTAAAATGCAATAGGGCTTCCCCCGCTGGGAAACCTGTGGCTCAAACCCCCCTCCAAAGGGGATGCATCACAAGTCAGTACAACAGGCAAATTCTCAGAGAACTGTATCAGTACAGCATCAGACGTGATTAGTCTTTTAATATAGTTAAATGCTGATTGTTCTTTCCTGCCCCAGACCCAAACAGACTTTTTGTCAAGCAATCTGTGTAAAGGTTCTGCAATGGTTGCCTTCTGAGGTAGGAACATGTGGTAAAAGTTAATAAGTCCAAGGAAGGCTTGCAAATCTGTTTTGCATTTTGGTCTAGGAGCTTCTTTGATTGCTTGAACCTTGGCATCTGTAGGGTGGATGCCATGCTTGTCAATCATGTAGCCCAAGAACTCAACCTTGTCAGTTCTAAGGGTGCATTTTTCTTCCTTGACTTTTAACCCCGCTTTCTTGAATCTGGTAAGGACTTCTCTGAGTCTCTCTTGTAATGAGTGTCATTTTCAGCAGAGATTAACACATCATCAAAGTAAGGCACTACCCCTGGCAGTCCTTGGAGCATCCTTTCCATAAGGCTTTGGAAGATACCTGGTGCCATGCTTACTCCAAACTGTAACCTTTTACATTTGAAGGCACCTCTATGAGTCACAATGGTTTGGGCCTCTGCAGTGGCATCATCAACTGTTAGTTGTTGATATGCCTGGGCCAGATCCAATTTGGCAAAGACTGTACCCCTGCCAAGTGAATGTAATAAATGATGCACCACTGGAACTGGATATGCTCTGTTGAAGCGCATGGTTCAATGTCCCTTATAGTCTCCACAGATTCTTACTGACCCATCAGTCTTGACTGGTGTGACTATGGGTGTCTCCCATCTGGAGTGGCCAGTGGGCTCTAAAACTCCTTGAGCTATTAGTTTATCTAATTGTGCATCAATTTTTTCCTTTAAGGCAAATGGGACCCTTCTTGGCTTTAAACGAATTGGGGGCACCTTGGGATCTAGGTTGAAAGTGATAGGGGTCCCCATATACTTGCCCAATCCGTCACTGAAGACCTCTGGAAACTCAGACTTCAAGGCCTCCTCCCATTCAGTGTTGCTCACGTGATTGATGCCAGTCACCTCGTGCCTAATGGATTGAACCACTCAAGTCCCAGCAAGCTTGGGCGATCCTTGTCCCCGAAGGTCAGGGGCAAACGTTTGGTGTGGCCTTTGAACTTCACGTTGAATTCTCTTGTTCCAACTACTGGAATCTTGTTCCCTTGGTAGTCTTTAAGAGTCAGTGCTTGCTTCTGGAAATGTTTCTTCTGAATGTTGGGAAGTAGCCTGTGAATTGTGTCCCATGACACCATAGATAAATAGAGCCTGAGTCCACTTCCATTTGGCAAGGCCTTCCTTCAATTGACTTCACATGTACTTTTCTGCTTCTTAAGGGTGAAGAATGACCAATGGTGACTGATGAGTTTCATTCTTCCCATTTGCTTCTGTGTTCTCCCCATTTTCTCACTGAAGTTGTTAGGGCTTGAATTCTTTGTCAGGAAACTTTCTTCTGTGGGGTGGAGTTCTAGATGATTTGCAACCTCTTGCTAGGTGACCTCTTTTTTCACAACGGAGGCAGATGGTATCAAGAAACTTGCATTCAGTGCAGGGGTGGCTTCCCCCACAACCTCTGCAATAAAAATCTTGCCTCTTTCTTCCCAGGTCTTTCTTTTTCCGCTCCATTCTGAGTCTATAAATTCCTTCCTCCATCTCACTACAATCTGACTGAGAATCTATTTGCTCGCAATGAGTTGTTGTGGACTTTTCCACATCAGGATGGCTTGAGGCCTTGTTAATTTTCTTCATGGCTGCTGCTGAGGACTTGGTGGCTTCTGCTGAGGAGGCCTCTTCTATGGCTTCCTTCAACGTGAATCTTAGGTTTTAATAATAATTTGCTCTGAAGCACCTTGTCTTTGAGGCCTAGAACAAATCGATCACGCCTGGCCTCTTCCAAGTTGTTAAACTTGCATGCCCCCCAATGTCTCTTAACTTGCCACGAGTCATTAACGTTTTCGCTTTCCCCTGATCCCGACGGTAAAACTCGTGTCTCTTAATGAGGCACAATACTTGTGGGGGGTAATGGGCTCTTAAAAGCTTTTCTAAATCAGGCCATTCCATTACCTTCACGTCTGCAGTTCCCGCCAATGCCTTCGCGATCTTGAAGACTGCCGGACCGCAGTGCATGAGAAAGACTGCCCTCTTCCACTTCTCGGAGATGTTGGCAAGGTCGTTTCCCTCCAAATACATTTGGAAACGATCCGCATACGAGTCCCAGTCTTCTGCCGTCGGATCGAACGGGGCTGGGGGGTTGTTCAGCGCAGCCATCTCTCTCAGCTTGTTTTCCATGTCGTCTTCTCTTCAGGAAGGATCCCACCTTCGTCGCCAGTGTTAAGTTTGCATGAAGAGTCAGACGCGGAGTGCTTCAGTGAAGAGTTTATTAGTGACTACAGCTCATAACAGACCTGATTTGGCTGGGCTGAGGCTGCTACTTATAGTCAGCAGCCGCAGTTGCCAGCCAATCAGAGTGCAGGGTTTTCCCGCACTTTTTAAACCCATCATTTCTGACATTTTACAAGAACAGTTCAAACTAAACCAATGACATTCAAACCTGCATACATAACAAGCTCTTTGGTCGCTGGATTTCTAAAACTAGTTCCATTCTCTGCTCCTTGCAAAATATGGAAGAGGTCCAGCAAATAAAGATAATATTACTGACTACAGCATATACTATAATGGTATAATAATGGTATAATGGTATGTGGGGTTTCATAGGATTGTTGAAGTTTATCCCAAAGCTAATTAAGCAATAGATTCTTGCCAGTGACCAAAAATCTTTGGGGAAACTGATTGTGGTAAGTCAGAGAAATGAAACCCAGGAGGACAGGATGCCCAGAAATACTTTCCAACCAGACCCCTGTCCTTCTTGACTTAATTTTTAAAAATATGATTTCAATTAAAAAAAGAGGGAGGTGTTTGATAGACATAAAGCAAGCATCGGCCTCTAACATCTTGTTTTAAAGAATGCTTGTTTATCCCAGCTAAAACCATAGTGAAGATTCCCACCATACTCTAAAAAGCAGCTTCTAGAGTAATCTAACCATCATTGAGCCAACAGAGAAATATTGACAAAAGGCTGGGTAACCTCTAGCTAGACTATGCTATTAAGTTACTAGTGGATAAGTGGTTTTAAAATATAAACTCGATGGCAATTCACTGCTGTGTTTAGAAAAGCCTACAAAAATAAAAAGCTAAGCTACAATAGCAGAGTGCAATTGGAGGTGGGTGGTAGCCAAGGAACATGGCATGAGCAGCATCAACACTTTACCTTTGGGGAAATGGATCTGTCAGAATTAGCCAGGCATACCTATGAGAACCATTCATGATTCAATAAAGTTCTTGTGGCAACCAATTTGTAAAAGGAGCCCACAGCATGCTCTCCAAATTCTCAGTATTCCCGGAGCAAGCTTGAAACATTTACCTACTGCAAGATGGGTGAACTATCTTCAATAAATTCTTGCTACTAGAAATTTGTGCCCATTGTCTTCAGAACAAAAAGGGATGGTCTGGTTGTTCCCTCCCCTTTAACTCTATGTTAACATTAACTCTACCAAAATAAAAAGTTTCAAGCCCCTTGAATTAAGGTGTCCAGTGGATACAACACCTATTCTCACTACTCACAAAGAAGTAAACTATATCCCCATCTTCCCATCAGCCAATCAATTGCAAACATATTAATATTTGGCACATATTTGTTTTACAAAACTTAAGTGCTCTTTTAATTAAACATGATGAAAAATATGTATTCATGCTACTTTACATTGATGCAGGCTGAGTTCCATTTAAATATTTATTTGCATTTTTTTAAAAAAGAGTTTTGATTATGAAGCTTCTTATTCCATGCTGGTTATTTATTTATTTATTTATTTATTTATTTATTTATTTATTTATTTTGTCAATCGCTTACAAGATAATAAGTATATGGATAAACATAGTTGTGAATACATGAAATGGATACATATAAGAAAAATAAAAAGAAACAATAGGACAGGGGCGGTAGGCACGTTGGTACACTTATGCACGCCCCCTACAGACCTCTTAGGAAAGGGGTGAGGTCAATAGTAGACAGTCTAAGGTTAAAGTTTTTGGGGTTTGGGGAAGAAACCACAGAGTCAGGTAGAGTATTCCAGACATTGACCACTCTGTTGCTGAAGTCGTATTTCCTGCAATCAAGTTTGGTGCAGTTAACCTTGAGTTTGTATCTATTGTGTGCTCTTGTATTGTTATGGTTGAAGCTGAAGTATTCATTGACCGGAAGGACATTGCAATGTATGATTTTATATACTGTACTTAGATCAGACCGAAGGCAGCATAGTTCTAGGTTTTCTAGGTCTAGAATTTCAAGTCTGGTGGCATAAGGTATTCTGCAACAAGTAGAGGAGTGTAGAACTCTTCTTGTGAAATATTTCTGGACTTTCTCAACTGTGTTAATATCAGATGCATGATGTGGGTTCCAGACTGATGAGCTGTATTCAAGTATTGGTCTAGCAAATGTTTTGTATGCCCTAGTTAGTAGTGTGATATTACCAGAGAAAAAGCTATGTAGGATTAGGTTAACAACTCTTAATGCCTTTTTGGCTATGTAGTTACAGTGGCCTCTAGCACTTAGGTCATTAGAGATGAGTATTCCAAGGTCCTTGATGGAGTTTGGATCATCAACAAGGTCTTGACTATTCAGCTTGTATTTTATTTTCTGATTTTTTTTGCCAATATGTAAGACAGAGCATTTATTTGTTGAGATTTGAAGTTCTTTTTTATTTCATATATATTTTTTATATATTTTGTTATTTCAGAAGTGCAGCAGCAGTGACCCAGCCATAGCAACATAGATGTTTCCAGCCAAGCCCTTTATTTGGAATGGCAAAGAAGGCTGACTTTTAACAATCCCAGGGAAACACAAAATGTCCCACTCAATGCACTGCCATGTTTTCATCCAGTGAGTCCTTAAGTTTAGGAGCCTCCAAACTTAGCAGCTTTAAGACTTGTGGACCTCAACCTGCATAATTCCCCAGCCAACATGGTTGACTGAGGAATTCCTGGAGCTAAAGTCCACAGGCCTTAAAGTCACCAAGTTTGGAGATTCCCTGCTCAAGACCATAGTCCTATTTTCTTTTATGATCCTTTTTCCTTTCAACTAGTAACCATTCCTCTCCTGGAAGATAGCCCTTTGCTAAGAGTCAAAGCAAGCAGCCTCAAGAACTCACTATGGCCAGGAAAAAAATGTAGTTCTGAAATTGCTGGGGCAATTAATGGCCTGAAATAATACCAATTTGCAAGAAAGAAAAATATTTAAACACAAAGGCAATGTGTGCCATCGTGTGGATTGGAAGCTCAGTCTTCCTAAATGCAGCCTTTCTTCCTATGCAGTTTTATCTATATCAAATTATCTGCTGACCTGAATTTCAGCTTCTCCAGAATTTAAAACTCTTCTGATTTTTAGTGTTATGGAACAAAATTTGAAAAGGGTTTCTGGTCAACAGTAGAGCTGATGTACCTTCAGGGTTCTTTCCTAGTTAGATTTCATTTCCTGCCTGGGCAATAGTTTCAGAAGAATTGACCCTGGTGATTTGCTTGAGGTGACAGCAGCAAGATAGATGTAACTTGGAATTACATTAGCCACAATGTAGAGCCAACAGTCTGCAGGAAAACTGGCTGCACAGAGAGAACCTCAAACAGATGGCCTGAACATCTGGCATTTACTGAACCTCCCACAAATGCAAATGGTACCCTGAACCCACCTGTCAAAGACAGACCCTATATTTTGTCTGTTCTACACACTGGAAACCCAGAGGCAATGTTTTAATCCACCACTTGTGTCTACATGCCAAAAAAGATCATTTCATTGGATTATAAACGAGTGGATCATCAACTCTTTCTGAATTTCTGAGCGTCGGTCAAGTATCTCCAAGGCTTTGCTAGATTCCCTGGGAAAAGGAGGCAGAGGTTAGAAAGGGGGGAAAAGAAAAGCAAAAACAAAAAACAAAAATAGAAAAGAAGGTTGCCAACAAAACTCCCTTATGAGATATGTATTTCAGAAACATTAAAAATGTTTGATTACATCCATTGCAGTGTTTGCCTGCTGACTTAGTATCTTCAATGGGAAATTTGATGTTGCTGAACTGTAACTTTTGACTTCTCTTACGGCGTGGTCCCCAAATGACAGATTTGGACTTCATCCACTTAGGTCTTCAGATCCACTTTATGTACTCAGTGCAGTGAAACACTGAATAGTTTCATAGATTGTCCTACAGCACAATTTAGTCCTCAGCATCTTGCATTGCTTGTTCTCACCATTCCCTGCACACATACCCCTCCAGCTACCATTAGCAAACATGTTAGAGGTGTCTAATCCTACCCCAGTGCAGATGCAAACACAGCATACTTGATAAAGGGCACAGCCAAATGGTTGGATTAAAAATACAGTTCACCAACATGTTGGCATCAAATTTGCTACCTTACTGCCCAATCATATTTTGCCATGCTACTGGAAGTTTGCAGTTCTAATACTGTCCTGGTTCAATTTCCCCTACCATTGAACATCACTTACAAGGGAAACAATAATCACTCATCACTTTGCCTTACATGGGCTGGGACTGCAACTTGGGGAAATGCAGAGTTTGGAGAGTTAGCTATGTCCATGAGTTAGCCCTCCCCCTGGCAAATCAGATACCAGGTTTCCCAATAAAGCAGGAAAATGTGGCAGCATAAGTTGTGGAGGTGGCTTTTTATCTGCCAGGTCACTGATCCCATATATCAAGAAATAGCAAATAAATAACAATCTTTCCCTCCTTCTCCTGCTGCCACTTCAAGCCCTGACATTAAGCTAGACTGATCTGGACAGGGAACAGTGGCAGGAGAAGCCGAGAGTGTCTATCAGGCATCTAAAAAACAGCAGAGAGGCACAAGGGAGGTAGGGTAGTAAAGCAAGCATGGCCTGCTTCATTGATCCATTACTGTCTTGAAAGAGAGCTAAACCCAGCCAAGCCATGTTGCTTTTGAGTATGGGTTTAGTGCATTTCAGAACAGCAGTGAACCCATGCTTAAAGCTGAATGCTGCGAAAGGTGCAGCTCCTCACAACTGCTTTACGTCTACCACCACGACATATGCCATTTTGAAACATGGGTTTCAAAAGAGCTAGAATTGTTTGCAGGAGAATCTGGAAAAGGCAGCTTTTTACTTGCTAGACTTTTGATCACAGGAGTGAGCAAGGAGCCTATTCTCTATTCAGCAGATTCCCCCACACACACATCCCACGCAATCAGAAGCCTGGCAGATAAGATTAATAATATGTATTCATATTGAACATTTAATATTCGTCCTCATTCTCTTGCTTTACTGTGCAGCCTTCGCTAGGGAACTGTCATTCAGGCTGACCCCGTATGAGAGTTATTTCTTATCCTGATGAAATGTCTAGCAATTAACAAAATAAAGGACAAATTCAGCTTGCCTCTCCTTCACAAAAGAGGCAAGCTGACAACCCTTCCTATCAAAACAAAAAAAGGAACAGGAAATGAACAAGAATTTTTTTCATCATAAATTGTTTATGCATAGATGGATTTCTCATCTAAAGGCATGGTATTCAAGTGAAATTTTTGTGTTTTGAACCTCCCTCTTCATAATTGCATAAACCGGATCCTCGTTTTATTTCTTTTCAAATTAATTGTTAATCGAGAGGTGCCTCAGAGTCACTCGGGATAGCGAGTTGGGCAGCATATAAATTTGATTTACAAATTAAATAAATAAAATGTTTCCAGACTAGACTGCCAGGAGGGGAGTCTGTCGTTCCATGTCTGTGAGGCAGCAGTTGGCTCAGATACCTGGTGGGTTTGCTAGGAGAACCTAGCTTGAAACCACTTGACCTTCCACTGTTCAAATCCTAACAGCCTTTAGTGCTACTTTTAGACTAGAACAGCTAAAGACAAAACTGCCTCCCTAGAAGGCTGGGGGTGTCATCAAGGCAAAATCAGTCTCTGGCCTGTATGCCAAAATAGCTACCAGGACTCAAATCAGGGTGAGCTCCAAAGTTCCTTTTTGGTTCTCAGATTAGAGTTGGAAATATGATTCTATACCTTTGCTTTAAAGTAACAGCTTCTAATAGTGTGCATAATACCTGCCCAGAATTCCTCCTCCTTGTTTTTTCTTCTTGAGGCTCTTCCTCACATTTCCATTATCAATTCCCAGAGTGGAAAAGGCTCTGATAATCTGTAATGGGAGAGAACACATCCAAAATACCGACCAACCAAAATGATACAAAGAACGTAGCCAGCCCCCTTATGACTCTCCAGAGGGTGCTTCTACTGACCTGGATACGAACTGCTTCATTGGTGTCCAGTTCTAACATCTCCAACAAGGCAGAGAACACATTTGTGTGGCGGATACCAAGAACACCCTAGTAAAAAAACAAAATAGGAGGGACTTCATGGATTGCATCTAATTAGCCAAATATCTCCCAACAGTCTTTCCCTTGCAGATTCTCAGGCAATGTCCCCATCTGCTACAGAGAATTCAAAGGCCCTCAGCAGTAGGTCTAAAGCAGCGGTGGGCAACTATGGCCCCTTTACGATCTGTAGACTTCAACTTCCAGAATTCCTAAGCCAGCCATGCTGGTTCAGGAATTCTGGGAGTTGAAGTCCGCAGATCTTAAAGGGGCCATAGTTGCCCACCTCTGGTCTAAAGGAACATCCAGTGCTGGGAGGAAGGAGAAGATGGAAAACTTTCCTGCATAACCAGAAGCCAACTTCCCTTCTGAATTTCTCCTGTAAGAACCCTTTTGGATGACCTGCGGTGGCTAGTGGTTAGAGTGCAGTACTGCAGACTACTTTTGCTGCCTGCCGGCTGCCTGCAATTTGGCAGTTCAAATCCCACCAGGCTCAAGGTTGACTCATCCTTCCATCCTTCCAAGGTGAGTAAAATGAGGACGCAGATTGTTGGGGGCAATAGGCTGACTCTGTAAAACTGCTTAGAGAGGGCTATAAAACACGGTAAAGTGCTATATAAGTCTAAGTGCTATTGCTATTGCAGACTGATAGGTTGAAGCTAATGGGCTAGGCAGGAACTAAGACTTACTAAGGTAATCACCGCCTGTTTCCGGATCACATCATCCTCATCCTTTAGCTGCCTGTGGAAGAGGAAGGAATATTTAAGTGAAATAGAAAAAGACATTTTCTCTATTGCCCTGATAAAAGAGACAGAGAGGCATTCCAGTATACCATTCTTTGAAAGAACCCTTTCGAAAGATCCATTCTCAAAAAGGAAGCTTTCCTGCTTTATAGAAGTAGTCCTTGACTTACAATCCCAATTGAGCCCAAAATTTCTGTTGCTAAGTGAGACATTTGTTAAGTGAATTTTGCCCCCATTTTATTACCTTTCTTGCCACAGTTGTTAAGTGAATCACTGCAGTTGTTAAGTTAGTAACCTGGTTGTTAAGTGAACTTGGCTTCGCCATTGACTCTGCTCATCAGAAGGTCACAAAAGGGGATCACATGACCCCAGGACTCTGCAATCGCCATAATGAGGAGTCAGTTGTCAAGCATCTGAATGTAAATCACGTGACCATGGAGATGCTGCTGCAATGGTCATAAATATGAAAAATTGGTCATAAGTCACTTTCTTCAGTGCTGTTGTAACTTTGAATGGCCACTAAATGAACTGGTGTGAATCGAGGACTACCTGTATTTCCCAGCTTATCCAGTTGGATGACAAATCCTAAAGGATAGCCCAATTCTGAGTGGTCAGTGTGGCCAGTGAGCCAAATGAGTCTACCTAGAGAAGCTGAAACTATGCTGCTTCTCAGAATCTTAGTAAACATGGCTGTTTAGTTAACACATGTTGATGTTTTTGTTGGAGTCGATACTTTGGAGATGAATTGGGATTCATACCAGCATCTTGCTTCTGGCTGCATTCTAGCATTGGATAGGATATACATCTAAGTCTTTCGTCCTTGCCTTATCCATCCTCTGTCTCTCTGTCTCTCTGTCTCTCTGTGTCTCTCTCTCTGTCTCTCTCTCTCTGTCTCTGTGTCTCTGTATCTCTGTCTGTCTCTGTCTCTGTCTCTGTCTCTGTCTGTCTCTGTCTCTGTCTCTTTCTCAGTCTCGGTCTCAGTCTCAGTCTCAATGTGTGTGTGTGTGTGTGTGTGTGTGTACGTGAGGGGAGTCCTTTGTTTATCTGGCCAGCAAGAACTGTTCTACTATCAGATGCCATTTTATAGATCTTCGGAATCGGTGCCTCACCTTGACATTCTTCTGCCAGTATAAGATTATAAATACACTCAGTTGCAGAATCTCTACAGTTATGAAACAATTGTTTATGGGTAAGATTCATTGAAGGTAGTGAAAATTATTTTTTAGAAAACCTACATAAGACTGGAGTATACTTATGGGATTCCTTATTTATTTGGACTAGTAGAAACTATTACTGGTTTACCTTTCCTGTGATGCTAATCTTCTGTACCCATGCCTCAGAGTTACAGGACAAACCCACCCAAGCAGGCCTGAGTCTTGCTACTGATAGAGAGAATCCCACTGAATTTTTAATGCTAGTAATTCCTAACTACAGCCTCTTCCTACAGTAGAGGGAGGGAGGGAGGGAGGGAGGGAAGGAGGAGAGAGAGAGAGAGAGATATCCTGAGGGCAGGATTATATCAAACATCTTCTGATTTTATCACTTTTACTACCATATGGCAAGTCTATGTTTTTCTCATCACTTTTTCCTTAACTACACACACACACACACACACACACACACAAGAGAGAGAGAGAGAGAGAGTGCCAATACTGATCAAGCTGCCTATGCCATATTTCACCAGACGCTCTAAAAAAAATCATCTGTGTACAAATGAGGATTTTGCAACCTTCAGAATGTGGTCTCTCGTGTATAAAAGGATAAATACAGCAATAATTACTCTGGAATATAATTATGTGAATGAAGCTCATAGGATTCTCACAGTGCTGCTGCCATAAACAAATATTGTCCCTTAATGGGTTTCTCGTATGAGCTGAAGTGGGGAAATGGAGCACAATAGATCCCCTCCCACAAGGGATCTTTTGGCTGTTTCCAGATCAGCACTGCACCAGCCCATTCCTTTGCTTCTCTCTGGCAAGTGAATTGATTTATTTCTGGCACAAAAGCCACACTTCCCAAATCACACTAAACTCAGCTTCCCTCTTGAGATCCTGAAGGGCACTGTGATCGTTTTTTTGCTCTTCAAGAACTGGACACACCACAAGCATAACAAATCTGTAAAAAAAATACTTTACAGGTAGTCCTTGACTTACAACCGGTTGTTTAGTGACTATTCCAAGCTATGACAGACTCCCCCAAAGTTATTTAAAAAGCCAGTTTCAAAGTAACAGCCATTGCTGTGCCCCTATGGATGTTCATCCTTATGACCGACCCCAGGGATGCTGTAGCAGCCTCCCCTGCCCATCTTTCCCCTTATCCATCCCATGGGGCTTGGGATCACAGAGTTTCGGCTGCCATCTTGACTCTCTCTCTCCCTCCCTCCCTCCTCTCCCTCCCTCCCTCTCATGCCCCTGCCAAGTGCAGGTGTCCAACCTGTACTAAACTATGCAGAATTGTTGGAATGTTTTGCACTCTGATTTGTCAGTTTGGGAGAGAACACTGATTGGCTTGCCAGTTCTCAATGTTTCAAGACTGGCATCTGCTAAGATAACCATGGGCCATTTTCAAGTCACTTGAAAGAGAGAGAGAGACAGAGACAGAGACAAAGACAGAGACAGAGACAGAGACAGAGAGAGCACATTACATTTGTATGCCACTTACCTCTCCACTATTTCCCAAACTCGCATTTTCATTTTGAGTTCTTCAATAGCCAAAGCAATTTTCTGTCGGACTATCTGAATGTGGATGAAAGAAACAAGTGAAGGGCTTAAGTACAAATAAGGGGGCACTGAATATTTGAGCAAAATGATCCAGCATGACTCAGTCACTGAATTCTCCTAATGTAGGATGGAGTCCTGACTCCTATCAGAACTGCAAACCTTCTGACCTTAATAGAGGAATTACTGTTGAGTTGGAGAATTGGTTCTTTTTGTGGGTGAGAACCTCAGGCCTCAACCTAAGGATTACTTCCCAATTAGCTGGCAAGCTCCTTCCATTATGCTTCCCATGTAGGGGTGCATTTATGATAAGCTTTCTATGCTGCTGTATGCGAAGACCCAGCTCTCTGGAAAAAGGCTTTTATGCTGGGAAAGGTGGATGGAAATAGAAGAATAGGACAGCTGGCAGTAAGATGGATGGGCTCAGTTACAGTGGTGATGGATGCACAATTGAGGGACTTGAAAAAAACAGGTTAGGGATAGATCATCATAGAGAAAATCTGCCTATGTGGTTGCTAGGAGTCAAAAATTACTTGATGGCACATAATCAATAAAAAAAATCAATATTATCCATGGCTTAGAGCATACCACCTGAAATGTATAAACTGTGCATTCTTGGGTAGCACAGCAGCATTGCAATATAACCATGGACAGAAAGACAAATATATATTCCCATTCTAGGACAGCTTTCCCATCTCTATATTGGCCAGGGTTTCAATTCCCTGAATTGAATACAACGCAATACAATAAACAGTACAATAAACAGCTTCTGAAGTTGGGAAACGTGAGAGCTGAAGTTCTGGTAAAATTGGGAAGGCTGCTATTTTAATTACTTCTGTGAAAGGTCCAGGATAAAAAAAAATCTGCCTATTTCTTTTCAAATCACATAGCTATAAAGATCTCATAATTGAGGTACAACGTGAACCTTATCTGCGAAGACCTGTTGGAACAGCAATAAAAGCAGCAGCTGGATAGCAAGAGGGTGTGCCTAAAATTTGATCTGCAGCAGAACATGAAAGAGAGTGACAGGTTCTACCTGTGCCAATCTTCCTCCCAGGCACATTTGTCTTTCTGTTCTCAACAGATTCAACAGAAAATATGAATCAGAAAATAGACATAGGATCTTCCGTGGAAGCTCCCTGGCCTGGAAACTGATCAAGGAGAGACTCAATAATGAACCATCACATTTTGATGATACAGTGCACGGATGTCAAACTTGCGGTGTCACATTGCCATCACGTGATGCCTTGTGATGTTTTTTTCCCTTTGCAGACCTGGGGTGGGCCTGCGTGTGACGCATTCGGCCCACGGGCCACCAGTTTGACACCTCTGAATAGTGGTTATAAATTCAACTAAGACCAGAGAAACCCATGTCTATGTCTACTTTCAGGCATGGAAACTCTCAGGGTTATTTTGAGCAGGATCCTCAGAGCTGCTTCTTGCAAAATAGGCAGCCATACACATATGACCAACCAACCAATCAATCAATCAATTAATCCTCTCTCAGGTCTCCCCCCCTCCATGTGGTTACTGTGTAAAAAAAGTGAAGGAGACAATACTATGTACATCACTTTGAGCTGCTAGAGGAAAGCCAATATATCAATCAATCAATCAATCAAATCAATAGGTGGGTAGGTAGGTAGGTAGACAGACAGACAGTAGGTACAAATGTCTTCACCCTTACCAGGAAAGGCTCATCAGATACCTTCTTGAGCAGCACATTAAAAACATCCTCCTCTAGCTCCTCCTGTTGGATTATTTCAAGGCCTATTGTGGTTAACAACTCTGCGGCATCAGCACGATGCTAGATGGAAAGAGAAGAAATGTGAACTACTCATCTAGTAATGAGATTTGGATTTCAGCACAAGCTTTCTTCAACTTGGTCCTTATTGACGTATTTTGCATTAAGCAGAATGGCTGTTTTCTATTATCCACAGCTGTTCATCCATCAAACATATGAAAGAATATATAGCTTTCCTAGGAATGTCACCCACTAAATCCAGACTTATTAATTAAGTCTGCAGAAAGACTATAAACTTTGTTCTTTTCCCACTTTCCTTAGACCACAGTTCTTTTTAACTATTTTATTTGTATACCACCCAGGGTCACTCTGTGAGGTAGATGGTCGGTTTTGAAATACGACATATAAATGGATAAATTAGATAGAGGCCATCGATTCATGCCTTTATTTCAATAATGCTATAATATTCTAGGGAAGATGTTTTAAGCTCTCTCTTTTCTGATTTAATCAAATAATACATCCACCTAAATTTCTTTATTAATATACTTAGTTCCTACCAAAAAAGCTTATAGCAGTGTTCTGGTAGGCATCCAAATATATTGAAAGAGATTTCATTCTCCAACATAGTTGGGGCAGGGAAGTGAACAATGAGTGTAAAAAGACCTGGACTTAAATCTTGTCTGAGCCAAGACTGCCCTGTTTAGCAGTATTCAGAGGTGAAGCTATTTCATTTGCAAGATACAGAATAACAGAGTTGAAAGGGACCTTAGAGGTCTTCTAGTCCAACCCCCTGATCAAGCAGGAAATCCTATACCAGTGTTGGCAAACCTTTTCGGCACTGAGTACCGAAACAAAAGCATGCGCACTCGCTAGTCTCTTACTGAAAAATCAGTGAGTAGAACACCGTATTATCCAATACTCTGTCTATGGATTAAGTTTTTGAAACCTTATTCCCAGTAGTGATAAAGTCAGACTTCATGCAGTTTTTGAGGTCTGTCCCATCCTGTTTGATTCTGCAAATTATCCGCCAACCTCTGGATTATTAACTATATAGAATGCTGGTTTTGAGAATAGTTATTTTAACACTTACAACATCACCTCAATTGTTATGTGGACAAAAGATGGAATTACAGTACGAATGAATCAATGAATGAAAAAGCAAAAGAGGTAAATGCATTATTAAAGTATATATACCAAAGCCAGAAAGTTAATCAATAATCTTTTGCAGACAAATCAAGAAAGTGAGCAGTGGGAGAAAGATCTATAGACCCGCACATCAGTAGGAAATTAAATTAAACAAGTTGAACAAAAATTAAATACTGGCTCAAATATTGGCTCCAATCTCTTACCTTGTACACAGGGGAGCGTTCCAGGTGGTCTAAGACCTTCCGGATAATGATTGCATTCATTATGCCCATGTGCTTTACCAGCATAATCAAAGCCTATAGAAGGGAGACGTGGATAGAGTAACCCAGGTTCAGAAGGAAAAGGAGAAAAACAATCCAAGCTGAACACACAAAGGCCTGTCTAGATTCAAGGCAATAAGGAAAAACATGGAAAGCCACAGGCTACCTAAGTTAAGCTTTGAACTCTAAATGTGATTCTTTATTGCTAGCTACTTGTCCAACAACTGTTGAAAAACCTCAAGAAAAGAAGATTTCAACATTTCTTTTGTTTTGTTTTTTTAATTGTTTGAGTCTTTGCATAAGACCTTTCCATATGGCCAAGTCAAAGGGCTACCCACCAGACTCTGAGCCAAGAATTCACCATCAAGCAGTTTTAGGACTTGGGTTTAGAATGCTTCAAAATGAGCTAATGTGAGTTTAGCTAAAGAGTGCTGAATAGCAAAGAGGAAATAGTATATTATCAAGTGGTAGAGTGCTCTCTCTCTCTCTCTCTCTCTCTCACACACACACACACACACACACACACACTCACTCCACTGGACAGTCATCCCTCATCAACACTAATCAGCTATTTGGACTGATCCAGGGCTCCAAATCATAGAACATCTAGGTGGCCTGGCTACTATATGTCGAGAGTCCAGTTTTAAAGATCCAGATTCTCCCATACCTCAAAGAAGAATGGCCTTAGTGGATAGTGTTCAAGGAAATGGTGTACTTACTCCATTCTATAGTAGCCAATAGGTATCAGGCTGATACCATCCCTTAAAACTCATGGAAGATCTGCCAGGACCTGTTGCCTGCTTGAGGAGGACAATAATACTTAACACTGAAACAGCCAGGGATTACTTTAAATTGCATCAATTATGAGTTTGGCAACACATAAAGGCAACCTCATGAGGAAAGAGCAGAAAAACAAGGCTGCTCAAATATGTTTGTACCATATTTAGGTACAGCTGGGGAAAGGCCAATGGCAACTTATTTTTATAACATAGTTATCTGTCATTCTGCATTTGAAAAATTGTCATCTCAATCCTATGCCTTTGTCTTTAGCTTTTTATTACTGCCCTTTTTTTAAAAAAAATGCAGGTTTGTAATGCAAGTTTGCAGCAAAGAATACTGTATACTAATGCTAAGTCTGTTCTCCTAACGCTACAGCCTTGCTCCAATTTTCCATTCCATCTTCTGCAGCTTTTTTCTTCCTTGGAGGTCCAATAATTCATTTCCTAGACCTAGAGTCTTGTTTACTTCAGCCTGGATCAAAGTTTCCATTCACCATTGGGTGGAGCCACAGAACTGATACACGTCAGATATTCTTTGTATAGCTTTGTGTATTTGTAGCATTTTTCTTTTACTCATCAAGGTTTTTATTAGAAAAGAGGCTGTCAAGTGGAAAAGGAAACCAAAGCTCTCCATGAACAATGACGATCATTTTAAAAGATCTATTTCTAAACAGAAGCATCATTAATCCCAAGAGAGCTTTCTTCTTCGATTAAAATGCAGATCCAATCTAATTCTCCTTTCCTCCTTTCCTTTTCCTGGGCAAACATTTCTGAGGTACCCTAGAAACCTTTTGAGAAGGTAGAAATGCAGCTTAAATCTCTGCATTCACATATGGCTTCCCTACCTGAAACCTTTTCTTTCTCTCTACATGGGTCAAAAACATGAACATTGTCTCTTGGGCAATTGGATTGGACTTGTCCAGGTACCCCAAGCAAAGAGCTGCATTGAAGGTGATGTTGTCCAAAGGTTCCTGCAAATTCACCAAGCGTTTCAGATTTCGAATTAAACTGGACCGAGCCCCAATGCAGTAATACTGTGGAGGGAGAGGAGCTGAATTAGTTTAGGTACAGCAGTGTTGTCTAAAGTAGGATTCCAGAAAGCAAATGGTTACCCTGAGCTTGGGTCAGCATCAGCCTATCCGTAGTATTCTGCATTCTTCATACATTACCTCAAGGGAGGGTGTTGTTGACCATGCTTGCAGAACAACTTTTAGAGCAGCCAGTGTGTCTTCTCTCCGATTCAGGCTTGCCACTTTCAGGTGTCGAATTAGCACTTTCATTACACAAGTCTCTAGGCAACCTACCCCAGAGAATGAAGAAGTAATGAGACCAAGGAAAGCAAAACAAAAACACACAAACAAAAACACCTTCATTGAAAATTAATCAGCAATCACAGAAAAATACACTGATGTATAGTCTAGGAGCAAATAATGATGGGGGGGCAGGATGTTCTAAGACTCCTCCAGAAGCTTATGTATATAATGGATGACATCTAGCATTTTGAAAACACAGGAGTTCTGAGCTACAGCCCTTTCTCATCATTTCAGCAAGAGTTTTCACTGTGAGGCTAGGAGAACTATGGTCAGACAGGCAAAGAGCCAGAGGCCAGACACATCCATTACAATTACAATTTTAATAACAAAGGCTAGCAGCCGCTGCCTCCAGGATACAGCTCTTTGAGAAACTAGTTCATTATTATAACTAATGAACTGTTATATACTAGAAAAGCTGTAATAGATCAGAAAACCAACAACTGCTATCAATAAGACTCAAGTTACATAAGTGTAGCACGATTTCAAGGTTCTTGTGACTTCCATCCTTGAAGTGTACATTACTGGGCAATGCAATGGAGTCTAATCATATGTACAGTTCTTGCACCTATGGCCCACTGTTTGCACTGTTTTCACTCCCAGTTGTGCACAGCTGTTGCCTGCCTTAAATCTCAACCCAGGGAACATAAGGGGAGGCATGCCTCAATATACATCTTTGTTTCTCCACAAGGTTTGAGGCTAACAATAGAATTAAAACCCAGAAAACTAACAAATTCACAATGCTAAAACTGTTTATTAGTTCCTTTCTTGGAAACAGAAACCAATTTTAGCCTTGATTTTAAAGATGTGTGCTTAAGGATCGTATACTAAATACCAGGCTGCACAACATGTGCCGTTGTCTGCATCTGATAAACTGAACAAGAATCATATATACATCACATTCTCTGCCACAAAAGTCATGACAGCTAAATCCGCACCCTTTCCATGAGCACAAGTACAGAACATTGGCCTGAGGCACATTCCTATGTGGGTATTAAGTTCTCCATACAACCCTTTCAAAACATCTGAGCACTTAGATTTGTTTTTCCTTCCAGCATTGCCACCCTTGTCTTTCGTTCAAAGTCAAAAATTCTCCCTTGACTAGCCATCAGATTTTTCTACTCATTCACCAAATATTTTGCAAAGAAGGTTGTAAGATTTCTAAGTTTCAATCCACAAGGAGGACATGTCTGTTGTAGTGACACTTGTCACTGTCCTTTGGAGTGTAGAATTGCTCTTTTATTAATATTTTTATCCTTTTCCTGAAACAACAGAGTGACTTCCTATTTCACTTACCTTTCACCTAACTGCATCTATTTGGTTGACCTTTTAAAAAACTTTTGTCCATATTTTGTCTATTTTCCCCTCAATTAGACCACTGTGCTCTGGGAAGTGGCATTAAACCACCTGAGAAAGACAGCAGGTATTGCTCTCTTTTCATTCAAGGATGGCTGCTAGGCAGCAATCCCTTTTGTCAGTCCAGAGGATACTTCTGCAATGAAAGAGATCCAATAAAAATTATGCCTGGGCTGTCTCTCAACTTGAATCCCTGTTTTCCCATTTCTTACTATCTGAGTGATCACACAATCAATAAAGAATCATTCCTCAATCCAAAGGCAGGAGCCACCACTTTCCAATAATTTGATTTAAATTAGCTTCAATATTTGTGTACATCACCACTCCATCACCATGCACAACTAAATGTATTTGCAATGCTAAAGTAATTCACCTGGTTTAATGCACAATACAAAGCAGCAAACTGCAATGAGTTTATAGCAAGGTCCTGTTTCAAAGAAACACTATGGCAAAGTCCCAGGATTACAAGCACCAGCAGATAAATCGTTGCTCAGTTGAACAATCTAAAATCAGCAGCCCCAGCCAAGCTAATGTCTTTCCACTGGAGGTCTCTTTGCCCATGATTTGAAAAGA
This sequence comes from Naja naja, assembly GCA_009733165.1. Taxonomy (NCBI): domain Eukaryota; kingdom Metazoa; phylum Chordata; class Lepidosauria; order Squamata; family Elapidae; genus Naja; species Naja naja. The sequence continues at coordinate 136,303,955 of CM019149.1, forward strand.
AAAGTCACTCACCAAGCAAAGCCAGAGATCGAGCTGCCTCATACTGCAAAGGGGTATCGTCACATTCTTGAACCTGAGAATGTAAATATTGATAAAAGGCTAAAAAGGAATCCTGCATAAACACCACAGAAACAAAGGATTCAGGAAGGATTCAGATTCACTCACTGCAGCCCAACCAAGACGATTGTGTAGTATATCAACAGAACAGGTCTACAAGGGGCAAATAATTTTCAGTACGTCAAGACATTTTGTATTTTCAATATAAAATAAGCCTTTCCTGGGCTTATGGCTCTTGTGGTTGTAATCTAAGAGCAAAACACTTACAGAGGTAGTCCTTGTTTAGCAACCACAGTTGGGACCAGCAATTCAATTGTTAAGTGAAGCAGATGCTAAATTAAGCCGCAGTTGTGTTATGATCTTACTTCATCTTCCTTTGCTTTACAGACCTAGAAAGATGGTAAATGCAAGGACTAGTTGCAAAGTTACTTTTCCATCACTATCATAACTGCAAACAGTTTCTACACAAAGCAGTTGATAAACGAGGACTACCTATACCAAATATGGCAATTGGTGAGATCCTTAATAACTCCCTTTTTATGACCTGTAATCCCTTAATTCAGGGTAGAGTCAGGGAGATTGGATGCAGCTAAGCGTTTACTGGCCGGATGCCCTTCCTGACACCAAATGGAGTTTGCAGTAAATATTTTTTTCTTTTCGCCCTAGGAGGAAAAACATCTGCAACTACCTAAGATTGAACTCTCACACTTCTGAATAACAGGCATGTGTCTTCATCACTAGGCCACCACTCGGTGTATGGCTAGTGGTGTGATTCTTAATATGTGACTAAAACTTTCCAAAAAGCCTTTGGGCTCCATATTGAGACTCAGAGCCATTATGGAAAATTCTGCAATTCCTTTGTCTTGTACTTTATTTCCTAAGTCTACACATTGTACTTGTGGAGAGGGATGGAGTTTTTTTTTTTAAAAGAGGAAATTAAAATAGGCAAGAAAGGTTGGAGGGAGTGGGCTTTGCTCAATTATTGCGAGCCTCATAGTGACGTTTTGGAGACAAATACCACATTTAATGATTTGGAGCAGGTTGTGGATCACAGAATGTGGAACTGAGCCAAACCCATGATCTAGTTTTATTTATAATTTCGTTTTTAGTTACTTCAGCTTGTGGGGGGGGCTTTAATTTTTTTAAAAAACTGTGTTAACAGCATGGATATGTATGTATGCATGCATGCATGTATGTATGTATGTATGTATGTACATATGTGTGTATATATTCCTCACCATAAAATGGTAGGAAACCAAACTCTAGTAGTGCAGCCACAATAAACAAACTTCAGAGCTCATTTGCTAAAGCTTCAGAAACCCACAGAAATATTTCATCTCATCTGGAATCTTATCTGCAGAGATGCCAATGTTCCATTTTTGTATTGTTCTCAAACTTTTTCCCAGAGTGCAACTTTGAGACTGTCCTGTCACCCCTTTTGCATAGAAACTGAATTTTCTTCCTTAATGTATAAGTTCTCCCTATTTTGTGCCTTCTAGTCAAATCAGTTATTCCTTGGTGGAATAGGTCAGGTGTATATCTAACCCCTAAGTTTTCAAAAGGCACAATAGCACACACACAGAGGAAGAAAAGAAAAGAATAACTTGACCGTGTGTTCAAAGGCCTGTTTCTGCAAATGCAAAAAGCTTCACTCAAGTCACATGATTCTTTTTATCCAATGTAAAGTAATTAAAATTAGCTCTGGTTTTTATCTTCCAAGCAAAGGTCAGTAAAAAAGTGAATTCAGCCTAGCGGGTTTTCTGATTTACCAGCAAGCCTCAGGCTATTTGCTGGAATTGGGAAAGTAACCGTCAAACCACTGGAAAAGACTGCCCTTCAATTATCCTTCTAGTTCTGTAACATTGGCAGTCAAGGTCAGGAGAAGAAACGAGAGGTTATTAGATGACATCCATGCAATGGTGTTTCTCTGTTTTACTTTTTGAATGAACTCTGAATAGGTTCTGAAATCCAGGACCTTATTCAAGCATTTAATATTGAGAATCTAGTTCAGCAAAGCTAAGGTTTTATTTGAAAGTATGTATGGTTATTGCCTTTATTTCTCCTTTCTATATTTAAAGATAGGCCTTATTGGTTTCCTAAATGAGATTTTGATTAAAAGCTTCCCACATGCATGATGCACAGTTTAAAGGGCAGCACAAACATACGATCTATTTTCAAACACAATAATGTCAAAATGGTGAAATGTTGTGTTGCCACAATACAAGTTCCATGGTTTTGTACTGGTCCCTTCCTTGGAGGCACCTTCAGACACACAGTTTGTTAAATTCTATATTGCTAATTTTGGCTGGGAAAATCTAAAGCATTTTTTTTCCTTTGGAGGACTGAGTCAAAGGGAGAAGTCCTTGGCTAAGAATTCTGCAGTCAGATAGATGAGGGCATGTCGCTGGTGGCATCCTGTTTTAATGATCTATTCCTGCAGTGGAAGGGGTCTGCAAGTGAGGTATTAAATTACCCCTCAGGACAGAATATAAAGGAGAAACCTGTATCTTGATACAGCCCATAATAATGAGAAATGCTATATTTGACCCTGTAATGGTCACACTGTTACATACATGCCAATTTACTGTGAAGGCCTTGCCATTATCGGTGTTTATGTCTGACAGTTGAGGACCTAACTAGATATTTTCAAAAATACGGGCTGCCACTGTCCCTCCTTTTCTTCATCCTTCTCCACAACAACCTGAATCAAAAGCAAGGCAAGGTACTCTCTCTGTCCTGCTCCACTGAAGGACACGCTAACACTTCCTTGGGCTTCCTTGATGCCTAGCAGGCTTCCAACTTTTTCAACACATTTTAAAGCAGGGTTCCCAACCTTGGCAACTTTAAAACTTGTCAACCTTAACATAGTGGCTGGGGAATTCTGGGAGTTGAAGTCCACAAGTCTTTAAAATTGCCCTGGCTGGGAAGCCCTGTTTTAAAGATTTTCGTCATTTCAAAAAGATAAGAAATGGGAGCTTTGCATGCCTCAGTCATCAACCTTTATTCCCTGCCCTGCTTTGAGGACCATGTAACTGAAATGGAAGCATTTTTAGAAAATAAAAATATAACTCAGTACTGTACTTTGCTTGGATCTGACTATTCATAACAACTACAAAATTAAAGTGGTTGGGAGCAACCTGACAGCTGGATTTGGTAGTGGGGAACACCCTGGGGCATCCAGTTTGGCTTTTTGTAAATGGGTATTGTGTGGCTGGCAACGCACATCATTCTGTGATTGGATAAACCCCTCTCCTCCCACTGTGATAGCCATTTATGAGAGCTTTACAACATGGCTTCAGAGCTTGAGAAGTGCTGCTCATCACAAATACTAGAGAATCATGGATCAACAACACTGGACTACAGTTCACATCTTCCTAGCCATCAACCACATAAGGAAAACCATACAGTTCAAAGAAAGGAAGGAATACAAGCTTAGGAAACTCTGAAATTCTCTAAAACTGCAAGAGGAGTCTACATACTTACAATATTACAAAGTGCAGATATAACAGATTCTTCAGCAACCCCAAGTTGTCCAAGAGCCTAGGAAGATCAGCCATAAAAGTTAGAAGAACTTACATACTACAATCTTGAAACATGGACATACAATGAGCCAATCAAAGGGCCCCTCCAACTGGTTTTTTTTTTCAAATCAGCTGCTATGCCTGGAGTAATAAAACTACCTGTCCCCCATTCTACACAAAAGTGTAAGAGCATCCCCAGTTACATTACCATGCCTATAAAGTGCATTTCTCTGTTCATTTGAAAAGAAATCTGAGTGATGGCTATAGGAAGAATCTAGCTGGCTACAGATGTACCATTCTTTTGATTCTGTTCAGAAGCCACTATATCCCAGTGAAATTGGAAGAATAGCATGTCATCAATGTTTTCTATTAAGCATTTTCCACAGTAGTTCTAGCTTGTTGCTTCAGTAACAAAAGTAGAGGACCAAATGTAGAGGATATAACAAACTAAGCAGTTTTTAATTGCTGCCATCTGTTTGCAATTGTTCCTGGGTGCACAGCAATCCAGGCAGAGAACAGGGTAAGTGACACTGAAGAGAGCTGGATTCTCTTCCCCCTTTATCTCAGCAGTTTGGCTGTTGTGTTGTGGTGGTTTTCCATCTATTTTGAAACAAAAGTCCCCTCTCCCTACATTTTTTAAATGAGAGTTATCTGGGGGTTACAGGGACAGCCATGAATTCAGGAGCCAGGAGGTGAGGAAAACTTCCAGTCAGTGAGGAAAACAGACTTTTGAAGATTCAGTGCTGAACAAGAAAAATGCTAGCTTTGCTGTTGACATAATTTTTTTTTAATTCATATTTATATGCCGCCCTTCTCCAAAGACTCAGGGAGGCTTACAATTTTTGGAGCATAACCCAATGTGCTCAGCAATAGCCTTCATTCCATTGTATATGCCTGCTTATTATTAAGTGGCATTTTTACAAAGTCAGCTTATTGCCCCAATAATTGGGTCCTCAATTTACCTACCCGAGGATGGAAGGGTGAGTCAAGGTGAGTCAACCTTGAGCCTGGTGGGATTCGAGCTTGCACTAATTGCAGGCAGCTGGAACTTAAGTGCTAGGTGTTTAACAGCCTGCACCACCAATGCTCTTTTATAGAATAACAGAATAACATGGTTGGAAGGAACCTTGAAGGTCTTCTAGTCCAACTCTCTGCTCAAGAAGGAAGCTCTATACCATTCCAGACAAATGGTGGCTCAATCTCTTCTTAAAACCTCCATTGTTGGAACACCCACAACTCACCATTCACCCTCAACTGACTCAGCTCTTGAATGCAGAAAGTCATGGGACCACAGAAATGGTCCCAAAGATGCTTCCAGGCTCCTCAAAAGAGGAGTCCATGACAGCTGCTTCCAGTTCCCACAGAATTTCAGCTCAGGCTAAGAGAAGGAAACTTCAAGGAGGGGGTCTTTTTTATTTGAGGGGAGGCCTTTAAACATGTCACAAGCTTAAAGACTAATCTCCCAAAAGGCTAGGAAAGGACCTACACTTAACTGACCTTGATTAGTCTTGTATTCTTCTGTCTCTTCTGACAACAGACCTTCAGCACTCAGTTTTATCCCTAATATGAACTGAGCAGAGTACTCATCAAAGCAAGTTCCTACTGAGCAAAAAAGAGCCTCCAGGGGAACAGAATGTGAGGTCAGCCTTCCCCCCCCTCTAATGCACTCACTTACATAACTTACAAATATCCCAAATTAAAAGAAGCAGGCATAAAAATAATGAGTGATTAATCAAGACTTGAGTGGGTGGAAATCTATAGCAGTTCGTGCAAAAGAAACAGGCTGCAAATTATTATAATTTGATGGCATGGGTCACATATGATATAGCAAATAGCATTATAAGTCTGAAAGCCATCAAACCACCTTGCTATAAATAATTAAATTAGTATATAAAATAAATATTTAACAGAAAATAAAATAAATATTTAATGTTTGTTTGGGGTAATACAATTGTTTTGATGTCCAGTTTCAATACCTCATCTCTGAATTACCGGTAGTTGGAGATGTCAGAAAGAAACATAAATTGTAAGTTAAGCTGCTTCCTTCCAGCAATTTTTCTACAATAAAATCAGCTGTTTGTGAAGGGAAAAAAATGGTCATGTTCTTGCTGGATTCTGGAAAACAATCTTTAAATGTAGGAGAAGAGCAGATAGAGCTGGGGGGCAGAGTTAAGGGCATCATCAGTTTAGAATCCTTGCATTCCATCAAGCATTCCAAGTCCAACCCCTCCTGTAATTCTGTTGACTCTTATCTGGTGCCAATTTAGCATCAAACTTTAGTCGACCAGATTCTTATGTATAGGTTTGAATAAATTTTCTATGCTGCAGCCTTGTGAATGGTCCTGATTCTTTGCACGTGATATCAAGGTCCTTGACATGATAGTCTCTCATCCCTGCTTTGTTTTATTTCATTCTTAGCCAAACCTGGCTACACCAGTTGTCTTAACCTTGTTTCTCTATGGCAAAGCCCCAGATGAGCATTCTGAAATCACATGCTGCTGTTGCAGAGCTGAATGCTTCCACAAGTTTCTCTGCCAGCAATGAAAGCATTCATTTACTGTGCTGTACGAATCAGACATCCTGTTTAAAGTCTGAAGCTAAGGACAAACTAAGAAAATCATTGCCAAGCAGCAACATTGACTCTTTCCCCATCACCCAGAACCTGGGTTTGGTTCCTATCTTTCATCACAGGCCTCTGCAAAGGCCTGATTTGTCCTTTTTGTTAAGTTTGCATGAAGAGTCAGACGCGAGGAATTCCAGCAAAAGACTTTATTAATGACAACAGCTCGAATGGAGTCAGACGCGAGGAATTCCAGCAAAAGACTTTATTATAGCTCGAATGGACCCGTCCGCAAGGCTTAAGCTGCTTCTTATAGCCGCAGTCAGAAGGCTGCCAATGGGAGGAGGGTTTCTTCCGACTATTTAAACCAATACCATTTGACATTTTACATGACCAATTCAAATAAACCAATAACATTTAAACCTACATATAACTACCCCTCCACTAGGTTCAGTCCATACCAAACCCCACCTATCTAATGTATTCCTTTAAATAGGTGGGCTCTTACGCAATGCTGAGACCTCGTGTTCAGAATCTTTATTGTTCTCACCAGTGAGAGGAAATGTGTCTGACACTGTTAGGACTTCCTGTGAGAAGACCCTGTTAGACTGTTAGAATCTGGTCTCTCCTCCCAACCCATCTCCATTCCAATGTCAACACCCAAGTCTGGTAGTGATGCACAATCTTCACTTCTAAGGATGGATCTAGGCATTGTGACAGGGTTCGGATGGTTCCTGTCATGACTTACTTCTAAGGATGGATCTTGGCATTGTGACAGGGTTCGGATGGTTCCTGTCGTGAATGGCTCGCTACACAAAGGTTGATTCCTGTTTGCTGGTATTCCTCCCTGTTCCCTCCCTTCCCCAGAAGAGACATCAGGTGAGGGACCTAGAGAGACAGGGCCATGTTCCTGAGTGAACCGGGATCTAAGTTGGTCATGTGCCTGCTCCAGAGGAGGCCATCCTCTGTTTGAACCCTGTAAGAAAGAGGGCCAGTGATGTGAGTTATTTCAGCAGAATCCACAAAGGTTCACCTGTAAGGCCTTAGCATAGACAGAATCTCCCACACCAAAAGAACTAACTTTGGAAGTGGAATCAGTGGTGTATTGGGTGCATAAGTGGGATGAAGTCGGTCAAGGGAAGACCTAAGTTTCCTGCCCATTAACAACTCTGCTGGGGACAAGCTAGTTGATGGGCTAGGAGTGATGTGCTGAACACTACAGCTTTTCAAGCTTTCAGTGATGTCTCCCCTGGACCCAGCTGCTGAAGCTTTTCTTGGTAAAAGCCGCACCATATCGTTCAATAGCCCCGCCGCTTGTCAAGGGTGCCCAGGGGCTGTAAGGGCATGTCTGATGCCCTGTTGAGCAGAAAGGATTCAAAAATGTTAGACGTGAATTGAGGCCATTGTCAGAGCAAGGACATCTGGTAACCCATGGGGTTAACAAAGAGCTTTTTGATGTTTGTGATAACAGCCTCAGTAGTAGTCGAAGTCA
>CM019149.1:136312584-136567431 GCA_009733165.1 Naja naja
ACCATATTTAGGTACAGCTGGGGAAAGGCCAATGGCAACTTATTTTTATATCATAGTTATCTGTCATTCTGCATTTGAAAAATTGTCATCTCAATCCTATGCCTTTGTCTTTAGCTTTTTATTACTGCCCTTTTTAAAAAAAAATGCAGGTTTATAATGCAAGTTTGCAGCAAAGAATACTGTATACTAATGCTAAGTCTGTTCTCCTAACGCTACAGCCTTGCTCCAATTTTCCATTCCATCTTCTGCAGCTTTTTTCTTCCTTGGAGGTCCAATAATTCATTTCCTAGACCTAGAGTCTTGTTTACTTCAGCCTGGATCAAAGTTTCCATTCACCATTGGGTGGAGCCACAGAACTGATACACGTCAGATATTCTTTGTATAGCTTTGTGTATTTGTAGCATTTTTCTTTTACTCATCAAAGGTTTTATTAGAAAAGAGGCTGTCAAGTGGAAAAGGAAACCAAAGCTCTCCATGAACAATGACGATCATTTTTAAAAAGATCTATTTCTAAACAGAAGCATCATTAATCCCAAGAGAGCTTTCTTCTTCGATTAAAATGCAGATCCAATCTAATTCTCCTTTCCTCCTTTCCTTTTCCTGGGCAAACATTTCTGAGGTACCCTAGAAACCTTTTGAGAAGGTAGAAATGCAGCTTAAATCTCTGCATTCACATATGGCTTCCCTACCTGAAACCTTTTCTTTCTCTCTACATGGGTCAAAAACATGAACATTGTCTCTTGGGCAATTGATTGGACTTGTCCAGGTACCCCAAGCAAAGAGCTGCATTGAAGGTGATGTTGTCCAAAGGTTCCTGCAAATTCACCAAGCGTTTCAGATTTCAATTAAACTGGACCGAGCCCCAATGCAGTAATACTGTGGAGGGAGAGGAGCTGAATTAGTTTAGGTACAGCAGTGTTGTCTAAAGTAGGATTCCAGAAAGCAAATGGTTACCCTGAGCTTGGGTCAGCATCAGCCTATCCGTAGTATTCTGCATTCTTCATACATTACCTCAAGGGAGGGTGTTGTTGACCATGCTTGCAGAACAACTTTTAGAGCAGCCAGTGTGTCTTCTCTCCGATTCAGGCTTGCCACTTTCAGGTGTCGAATTAGCACTTTCATTACACAAGTCTCTAGGCAACCTACCCCAGAGAATGAAGAAGTAATGAGACCAAGGAAAGCAAAACAAAACACACAAACAAAACACCTTCATTGAAAATTAATCAGCAATCACAGAAAAATACACTGATGTATAGTCTAGGAGCAAATAATGATGGGGGCAGGATGTTCTAAGACTCCTCCAGAAGCTTATGTATATAATGGATGACATCTAGCATTTTGAAAACACAGGAGTTCTGAGCTACAGCCCTTTCTCATCATTTCAGCAAGAGTTTTCACTGTGAGGCTAGGAGAACTATGGTCAGACAGGCAAAGAGCCAGAGGCCAGACACATCCATTACAATTACAATTTTAATAACAAAGGCTAGCAGCCGCTGCCTCCAGGATACAGCTTTTGAGAAACTAGTTCATTATTATAACTAATGAACTGTTATATACTAGAAAAGCTGTAATAGATCAGAAACCAACAACTGCTATCAATAAGACTCAAGTTACATAAGTGTAGCACGATTTCAAGGTTCTTGTGACTTCCATCCTTGAAAGTGTACATTACTGGGCAATGCAATGGAGTCTAATCATATGTACAGTTCTTGCACCTATGGCCCACTGTTTGCACTGTTTTCACTCCCAGTTGTGCACAGCTGTTGCCTGCCTTAAATCTCAACCCAGGGAACATATGGGAAGACATGCCTCAATATACATCTTTGTTTCTCCACAAGGTTTGAGGCTAACAATAGAATTGAAACCCAGAAAACTAACAAATTCACAATGCTAAAACTGTTTATTAGTTCCTTTCTTGGAAACAGAAACCAATTTTAGCCTTGATTTTAAAGATGTGTGCTTCAGGATCGTATACTAAATACCAGGCTGCACAACATGTGCCGTTGTCTGCATCTGATAAACTGAACAAGAATCATATATACATCACATTCTCTGCCACAAAAAGTCATGACAGCTAAATCCGCACCCTTTCCATGAGCACAAGTACAGAACATTGGCCTGAGGCACATTCCTATGTGGGTATTAAGTTCTCCATACAACCCTTTCAAAACATCTGAGCACTTAGATTTGTTTTTCCTTCCAGCATTGCCACCCTTGTCTTTCGTTCAAAGTCAAAATTTCTCCCTTGACTAGCCATCAGATTTTTCTACTCATTCACCAAATATTTTGCAAAGAAGGTTGTAAGATTTCTAAGTTTCAATCCACAAGGAGGACATGTCTGTTGTAGTGACACTTGTCACTGTCCTTTGAGTGTAGAATTGCTCTTTTATTAATATTTTTATCCTTTTCCTGAAACAACAGAGTGACTTCCTATTTCACTTACCTTTCACCTAACTGCATCTATTTGGTTGACCTTTTAAAAAACTTTTGTCCATATTTTGTCTATTTTCCCCTCAATTAAACCACTGTGCTCTGGGAAGTGGCATTAAACCACCTGAGAAAGACAGCAGGTATTGCTCTCTTTTCATTCAAGGATGGCTGCTAGGCAGCAATCCCTTTTGTCAGTCCAGAGGATACTTCTGCAATGAAAGAGATCCAATAAAAATTATGCCTGGGCTGTCTCTCAACTTGAATCCCTGTTTTCCCATTTCTTACTATCTGAGTGATCACACAATCAATAAAGAATCATTCCTCAATCCAAAGGCAGGAGCCACCACTTTCCAATAATTTGATTTAAATTAGCTTCAATATTTGTGTACATCAACACTCCATCACCATGCACAACTAAATGTATTTGCAATGCTAAAGTAATTCACCTGGTTTAATGCACAATACAAAGCAGCAAACTGCAATGAGTTTATAGCGAGGTCCTGTTGCAAAGAAACGCTATGGCAAAGTCCCAGGATTACAAGCACCAGCAGATAAATTGTTGCTCAGTTGAACAATCTAAAATCAGCAGCCCCAGCCAAGCTAATGTCTTTCCACTGGAGGTCTCTTTGCCCATGATTTGAAAAGAAAAGTCACTCACCAAGCAAAGCCAGAGATCGAGCTGCCTCATACTGCAAAGGGGTATCGTCACATTCTTGAACCTGAGAATGTAAATATTGATAAAAGGCTAAAAAGAAATCCTGCATAAACACCACAGAAACAAAGGATTCAGGAAGGATTCAGATTCACTCACTGCAGCCCAACCAAGACGATTGTGTAGTATAAGAATAGAACAGGTCTACAAGGGGCAAATAATTTTCAGTACCTCAAGACATTTTGTATTTTCAATATAAAATAAGCCTTTCCTGGGCTTATGGCTCTTGCGGTTGTAATCTAAGAGCAAAACACTTACAGAGGTAGTCCTTGTTTAGCAACCACAGTTGGGACCAGCAATTCAATTGTTAAGTGAAGCAGATGCTAAATTAAGCCGCAGTTGTGTTATGATCTTACTTCATCTTCCTTTGCTTTACAGACCTAGAAAGATGGTAAATGCAAGGACTAGTTGCAAAGTTACTTTTCCATCACTATCATAACTGCAAACAGTTTCTACACAAAGCAGTTGATAAACGAGGACTACCTATACCAAATATGGCAATTGGTGAGATCCTTAATAACTCCCTTTTACGACCTGTAATCCCTTAATTCAGGGTAGAGTCAGGAGATTGGATGCAGCTAAGCGTTTACTGGCGGATGCCCTTCCTGACACCAAATGGAGTTTGCAGTAAATATTTTTTCTTTTAGCCTAGGAGGAAAAACATCTGCAACTACCTAAGATTGAACTCTCACACTTCTGAATAACAGGCATGTGTCTTCATCACTAGGCCACCACTGTGTATGGCTAGTGGTGTGATTCTTAATATGTGACTAAAACTTTCCAATAAGCCTTTGGGCTCCATATTGAGACTCAGAGCCATTATGAAAAATTCTGCAATTCCTTTGTCTTGTACTTTATTTCCTAAGTCTACACATTGTACTTGTGGAGAGGGATGGAGTTTTTTTTTTTAAAGAGGAAATTAAAATAGGCAAGAAAGGTTGGAGGGAGTGGGCTTTGCTCAATTATTGTGAGCCTCATAGTGACATTTTGGAGACAAATACATTTAATGATTTGGGGCAGGTTGTGGATCACAGAATGTGGAACTGAGCCAAACCCATGATCTAGTTTTATTTATAATTTCGTTTTTAGTTACTTCAGCTTGTGGGGGGGGGCTTTGATTTTTTTTAAAAAACTGTGTTAACAGCATGGATATGTATGTATGTATGCATGTATGTATGTATGTATGTACGTATGTACATATGTGTGTATATATTCCTCACCATAAAATGGTAGGAAACCAAACTCTAGTAGTGTAGCCACAATAAACAAACTTCAGAGCTCATTTGCTAAAACTTCAGAAACCCACAGAAATATTTCATCTCATCTGGAATCTTATCTGCAGAGATGCCAATGTTCCATTTTTGTATTGTTCTCAAACTTTTTCCCAGAGTGCAACTTTGAGACTGTCCTGTCACCCTTTTGCATAGAAACTGAATTTTCTTCCTTAATGTATAAGTTCTCCCTATTTTGTGCCTTCTAGTCAAATCAGTTATTCCTTGGTGGAATAGGTCAGGTGTATATCTAACCCCTAAGTTTTCAAAAGGCACAATAGCACACACACAGAGGAAGAAAAGAAAAGAATAACTTGACCGTGTGTTCAAAGGCCTGTTTCTGCAAATGCAAAAAGCTTCACTCAAGTCACATGATCCTTTTTATCCAATGTAAAGTAATTAAAATTAGCTCTGGTTTTTATCTTCCAAGCAAAGGTCAGTAAAAAAGTGAATTCAGCCTAGAGGGTTTTCTGATTTACCAGCAAGCCTCAGGCTATTTGCTGGAATTGGGAAAGTAACTGTCAAACCGCTGGAAAAGACTACCCTTCAATTATCCTTCTAGTTCTGTAACATTGGCAGTCAAGGTCAGGAGAAGAAACGAGAGGTTATTAGATGACATCCATGCAATGGTGTTTCTCTGTTTTTACTTTTTGAAATGAACTCTGAATAGGTTCTGAAATCCAGGACCTTATTCAAGCATTTAATATTGAGAATCTAGTTCAGCAAAGCTAAGGTTTTATTTGAAAGTATGTATGGTTATTGCCTTTATTTCTCCTTTCTATATTTAAAGATAGGCCTTATTGGTTTCCTAAATGAGATTTTGATTAAAAGCTTCCCCACATGCATGATGCACAGTTTAAAGGGCAGCACAAACATACGTATCTATTTTCAAACACAATAATGTCAAAATGGTGAAATGTTGTGTTGCCACAATACAAGTTCCATGGTTTTGTACTGGTCCCTTCCTTGGAGGCACCTTCAGACACACAGTTTGTTAAATTCTATATTGCTAATTTTGGCTGGGAAAATCTAAAGCATTTTTTTTCCTTTGGAGGACTGAGTCAAAGGGAGAAGTCCTTGGCGAAGAATTCTGCAGTCAGATAGATGAGGGCATGTCGCTGGTGGCATCCTGTTTTAATGATCTATTCCTGCAGTGGAAGGGGTCTGCAAGTGAGGTATTAAATTACCGCCCCCTCAGGACAGAATATAAAAGGAGAAACCTGTATCTTGATACAGCCCATAATAATGAGAAATGCTATATTTGACCCTGTAATGGTCACACTGTTACATACATGCCAATTTACTGTGAAGGCCTTGCCATTATCGGTGTTTATGTCTGACAGTTGAGGACCTAACTAGATATTTTCAAAAATACGGGGCTGCCACTGTCCCTCCTTTTCTTCATCCTTCTCCACAACAACCTGAATCAAAAGCAAGGCAAGGTACTCTCTCTGTCCTGCCCCACTGAAGGACACGCTAACACTTCCTTGGGCTTCCTTGATGCCTAGCAGGCTTCCAGCTTTTTCAACACATTTTAAAGCAGGGTTCCCAACCTTGGCAACTTTAAAACTTGTCAACCTTAACATAGTGGCTGGGGAATTCTGGGAGTTGAAGTCCACAAGTCTTTAAAATTGCCCTGGCTGGAAAGCCCTGTTTTAAAGATTTTCGTCATTTCAAAAAGATAAGAAATGGGAGCTTTGCATGCCTCAGTCATCAACCTTTATTCCCTGCCCTGCTTTGAGGACCACATAACTGAAATGGAAGCATTTTTAGAAAATAAAAATATAACTCAGTACTGTACTTTGCTTGGATCTGACTATTCATAACAACTACAAAATTAAAGTGGTTGGGAGCAACCTGACAGCTGGATTTGGTAGTGGGGAACACCCTGGGGCATCCAGTTTGGCTTTTTGTAAATGGGTATTGTGTGGCTGGCAACGCACATCATTCTGTGATTGGATAAACCCCTCTCCTCCCACTGTGATAGCCATTTATGAGAGCTTTACAACATGGCTTCAGAGCTTGAGAAGTGCTGCTCATCACAAATACTAGAGAATCATGGATCAACAACACTGGACTACAGTTCACATCTTCCTAGCCATCAACCACATAAGGAAAACCATACAGTTCAAAGAAAGGAAGGAATACAAGCTTAGGAAACTCTGAAATTCTCTAAAACTGCAAGAGGAGTCTACATACTTACAATATTACAAAGTGCAGATATAACAGATTCTTCAGCAACCCCAAGTTGTCCAAGAGCCTAGGAAGATCAGCCATAAAAGTTAGAAGAACTTACATACTACAATCTTGAAACATGGACATACAATGAGCCAATCAAAGGGCCCCTCCAACTGGCTTTTTTTTTTCAAATCAGCTGCTATGCCTGGAGTAATAAAACTACCTGTCCCCATTCTACACAAAAGTGTAAGAGCATCCCCAGTTACATTACCATGCCTATAAAGTGCATTTCTCTGTTCATTTGAAAAGAAATCTGAGTGATGGCTATAGGAAGAATCTAGCTGGCTACAGATGTACCATTCTTTTGATTCTGTTCAGAAGCCACTATATCCCAGTGAAATTGGAAGAATAGCATGTCATCAATGTTTTCTATTAAGCATTTTCCACAGTAGTTCTAGCTTGTTGCTTCAGTAACAAAAGTAGAGGACCAAATGTAGAGGATATAACAAACTAAGCAGTTTTAATTGCTGCCATCTGTTTGCAATTGTTCCTGGGTGCACAGCAATCCAGGCAGAGAACGGGGGTAAGTGACACTGAAGAGAGCTGGATTCTCTTCCCCCTTTATCTCAGCAGTTTGGCTGTTGTGTTGTGGTGGTTTTCCATCTATTTTGAAACAAAAGTCCCTCTCCTACATTTTTTAAATGAGAGTTATCTGGGGGTTACAGGGACAGCCATGAATTCAGGAGCCAGGAGGTGAGGAAAACTTCCAGTCAGTGAGGAAAACAGACTTTTGAAGATTCAGTGCTGAACAAGAAAAATGCTAGCTTTGCTGTTGACATAATTTTTTTTTAATTCATATTTATATGCCCCCCTTCTCCAAAGACTCAGGGCGGCTTACAATTTTTGGAGCATAACCCAATGTGCTCAGCAATAGCCTTCATTCCATTGTATATGCCTGCTTATTATTAAGTGGCATTTTTACAAAGTCAGCTTATTGCCCCCAATAATTGGGTCCTCAATTTACCTACCCCGAGAGGATGGAAGGGTGAGTCAAGGTGAGTCAACCTTGAGCCTGGTGGGATTCGAGCTTGCACTAATTGCAGGCAGCTGGAACTTAAGTGCTAGGTGTTTAACAGCCTGCACCACCAATGCTCTTTTTATAGAATAACAGAATAACATGGTTGGAAGGAACCTTGAAGGTCTTCTAGTCCAACTCTCTGCTCAAGAAGGAAGCTCTATACCATTCCAGACAAATGGTGGCTCAATCTCTTCTTAAAAACCTCCATTGTTGGAACACCCACAACTCACCATTCACCCTCAACTGACTCAGCTCTTGAATGCAGAAAGTCATGGGACCACAGAAATGGTCCCAAAGATGCTTCCAGGCTCCTCAAAAGAGGAGTCCATGACAGCTGCTTCCAGTTCCCACAGAATTTCAGCTCAGGCTAAGAGAAGGAAACTTCAAGGAGGGGGTCTTTTTTTTATTTGGAGGGGGGAGGCCTTTAAACATGTCACAAGCTTAAAGACTAATCTCCCAAAAGGCTAGGAAAGGACCTACACTTAACTGACCTTGATTAGTCTTGTATTCTTCTGTCTCTTCTGACAACAGACCTTCAGCACTCAGTTTTATCCCTAATATGAACTGAGCAGAGTACTCATCAAAGCAAGTTCCTACTGAGCAAAAAAGAGCCTCCAGGGGAACAGAATGTGAGGTCAGCCTTCCCCCCCCCTCTAATGCACTCACTTACATAATTTACAAATATCCCAAATTAAAAGAAGCAGGCATAAAAATAATGAGTGATTAATCAAGACTTGAGTGGGTGGAAATCTATAGCAGTTCGTAAAAGAAACAGGCTGCAAATTATTATAATTTGATGGCATGGGTCACATATGATATAGCAAATAGCATTATAAGTCTGAAAGCCATCAAACCACCTTGCTATAAATAATTAAATTAGTATATAAAATAAATATTTAACAGAAAATAAAATAAATATTTAATGTTTGTTTGGGGTAATACAATTGTTTTGATGTCCAGTTTCAATACCTCATCTCTGAATTACGGTAGTTGGAGATGTCAGAAAGAAACATAAATTGTAAGTTAAGCTGCTTCCTTCCAGCAATTTTTCTACAATAAAATCAGCTGTTTGTGAAGGGAAAAATGGTCATGTTCTTGCTGGATTCTGGAAAACAATCTTTAAATGTAGGAGAAGAGCAGATAGAGCTGGGGGGCAGAGTTAAGGGCATCATCAGTTTAGAATCCTTGCATTCCATCAAGCATTTCAAGTCCAACCCCTCCTGTAATTCTGTTGACTCTTATCTGGTGCCAATTTAGCATCAAACTTTAATCGACCAGATTCTTACGTATAGGTTTGAATAAATTTTCTATGCTGCAGCCTTGTGAATGGTCCTGATTCTTTGCACGTGATATCAAGGTCCTTGACATGATAGTCTCCTCATCCCTGCTTTGTTTTATTTCATTCTTAGCCAAACCTGGCTACACCAGTTGTCTTAACCTTGTTTCTCTATTTCAGGCGTGGACACTTTTTCTTTCCCAATGGCCCTCTCGCCTATGAGCAGGAGAAGCCCATTCTGAAATCACTTCTGGATGCCTTTTTGCTGTTGCAGAAACAGCCGCACTGAATGCTTCCACAAGTTTCTCCTGCCAGCAATGAAAGCCAGATAATAACCACGGAGAGCTCTGCCTGTCATTCATTTACTGTGCTGTACGAATCAGACATCCTGTTTAAAGTCTGAAGCTAAGGACAAACTAAGAAAATCATTGCCAAGCAGCAACATTGACTCTTTCCCCCATCACCCAGAACCTGGGTTTGGTTCCTATCTTTCATCACAGGCCTCTGCAAAGGCCTGATTTGTCCTTTTCCTATTGGGAGAGGGAAAATTCTTCAGGGGTTGTTTCTAATTTAGGCTATGTCATGCCCCTGGTGGAGATTGACTCTGAGGGAGAGGAGGAACAGCCGATAGGGAGTGGAAGTGTGGCTCCGGAGGTTGTGGAGGAGGCTGGGGAAGGGCAGAGGCTGGCTGAGCAGTCAGTGGAGGACCCAGGCCCAAGCCCTCTCCATCCTAGGGCACGCAGGGAGGAAAGGATAAGGGAGAGACATGGTCTACTCAGGAGGAGAGGGCTTTGATCCTCTTCATGGGCTGTAGCTGTGACAACTGAATAAGAGGACAGACCTGCGTACGGGCAAATGCTGGAAACAAAGCATGGAAATATCTCTAGTTTATGGTTCCTCTCTGAGTTTGGCATCCTTCCCAGTGTGTGTTATCTGTGGACGTCCTCCAGCCCTTATCTTGCCTGATTTGTGTTGCTTTTTCCCTTCTTCTTGTAACTGTTTGTGTGGGAGTTTTTTTGTCTTCTGTCAAGAATATTCGGAGCTTGGAAGCAAAGTGAAGGAATAAAAGGGGCTTCACCTGTTTTCTGTGACTGTGTTTGTCTTGTAACTCACTCTGGGTCGTCACAGGCTATTCTTTGACCTTTAAAGATGCTTCCCTCCCATATACGTGTTCTGATTGGTGGAGAGAACAGTGGAATCATGCCTACAGGCTTTATGCTTGCAGGCCTTGTCACTTATCAAATGAACCATCCAAAAGGAGGCAACTATATACACATAGATTTTTCTTGAGATTGGAAGACCTGGCTGGGCTTATCTGTGTACAAATGAACAGGAGTAAATCTTTGCTTCGGGGAGACATGCAACTTGAAGGATACAACTGATGGGAGGTTCTCTACATGCAACATCTGAAGCAATCAGCAGGACTCAGATAAAACGGGGTGTTCGTTTGGAAGAACCGAAACAACAAGATGCAAACCCTCCTACCAATCTCTAGCAATAACTCTCACCACCCCAACTTTAAAAATCAACTGGTTACCAGAATGTGCTGTAAATCAGGAAGGCCCCACGGTAACCAAACCTGACCCCATGGGACAGGGAACGGTATAGGTGTAAACATACAGCCAATTGCAAAAATCATATGAAGATCCTATACAGGTAGTCCTTGACTTATAACTACTATTGAACCCAAAGGTTCTGTTGCTACGTGAGACATGAGTTAAGTGAGCTTTGACCCATTTTACGACCTTCCTTGCCACTTAAGAGAATTACTGCGGTTGTTCAGTTAGTCAGTTAGTTAGTTGTTAAGTGAATTGGGTTTTCCCATTGCTTGTCAGAAGGTCACAAAAGCTGTTCACAGGACCCTAGGACACTGCAACTGTCATAAATATGAATCCGTTGCCAAGCAATTTAATTTTGATCATGTGACCATGGAGATGCTGCAATGTTTGTAAGTGTGAAAAGCAGTCATAAGTCACTTTTTCCATTGCTGTTGTAACTCTAAACAGTCACTAAATGAACCGTTATTAGTTGAGGACTACCTGTACTGCATAGAGCAACACCCACAAATGACAGAAGGTCTAAAAACAATACCCCCTTTCATTCTGCTTCCAGTTTCAATATTTTTTTTAATGATTAGGAAAACATAGCTGAACTCCTGCAAGGTTATGAAATCTCACAGGATTGAAGTAAATCAAGCACAAAAATAGTAACATCTTACATAAGGAGTTATTAGATTTCAGCATTCTCAAGCAAGATCCCATAAGGCAGGGGTTGCCAAACTTTTGGACCTCAGGGACCACCACACTCATAATTTTAAATCCTGCAGATTACTAATATGAATTTTGACTGACTGTGGCTTGCTGACATTGGTGGGAAAGTTGGTCCCATATTCCAGAGCTGCAATAGTCACAGGACTGGCCCTTTGGTCATCCTGGAGCAGCTGCTCCTCCACCCAGGTGCACCGGCCTGCCATGGACTGGAGGAGCTGCTCCGGGATGACCAAAGGGCAAGTCCTGTGACTCCTGCAGCTCTGGAATATGGGACTGACTTTCCCACCGTCAGCAAGCCACCCCGGGACAGATTTCCCTCCCCTGCTATTGGTCTAACTTTCCAGTTCCAGCTTGTGTGTCTCTACTCAAGGTAAGGTTTGTGCTTGGCCGAAGGGTGGGGGCCAGCAGGTGGGTGGGCCATGTAGGCGGCACAGCCTTGTGTTCCCACGCAGCCTGGATTAATTGCATTGTGGGGAGTGATTTGGGGGTGACATTTCTCTGCGGACCACCAAAATTTTCTTGCAGATCACCAGTTGTCCCAGGCCCACTGATTGGCAACCACTGCCATAAGGTATTGGGCTGCTACAAGATGGAGGGCCATTGTTCAAGATTACCAAATAGCCTCCATGTGAAGACCAAAAAAAAAAAGGCCAGTTCCTAACCTACATCAAGTTTATGTTTCTTATTAATAGCTTTATAGCTTTGGAACAAAGTCAGATTCCTACAGTCAGAAAGAAAGAGGGATGGCATGAGGGAAGGTCAGTTTGCCAGAACTCGGCTGTTAAACTCTATAGCACAAGATGCCAACAAAGATTAAGAGCATTCTGCATTCTTTTTATTACCTTTTAGTGGCCCTTCTGGATTCTTGCATGGTTAGTTCCCAATAAATAGTTCCAAATAAATAACTTCTATGTTAACTAATGTGTTGAAGCCAGTGGAAGTGCGTGATTATATCTGTGTCTTATATATCTGAGGGATTTTTGGATTTGAATCTTAAGACCACAATGTTTCTATATGGAAAATAGTTCACTTCCAGCTAAGGACTTCACTGCAGTATGATTTCCAAGCATCCATAAACTTTCCTTCTTAATAAAAATCGTATCTAATGTGTTTTTTACCTGAGCTGCATAGAGTTGTTCAAGTTCCACAGGAGACGCCAAGGACTTTATGAGAACCTGTAATCAATCAATCAACCCGCCCATCAATAAATCAATCAATCAAATACAAGTATTTTAAAAAGGAAAGGAGATGATGAAAATCTCCAATCCTGGCTATATTATGAGAGAGAAAGAAAACCTCCTCATTGTTCTTTTTCTAAGTTAAAAAGCTTCAAATTCTCCTTTGCAGAGGAACTCACAAGCTTTCCTTTTCTATCTCTGTTTGCATATAGCAACAATATGATAAATCTGCAACAGCTATCAGATCTTGGCTGTAAACAACCAGATCATCATGAGATGGTAGCAAATGTGCGTTTACATTTTACAGGCAACTACATGAACAAATCCAAAATATAGAGGAAAAAAGAAAGAAAAAGAAAAATACAGAAAGCATTAAAATGATCTACTGCAATGAGAATAAAAAGTGGGTATGGCACATATGCAAATTTGCCATATACTGTATGCCAGATTATACACTATTGCTACTGAGATAAACCATAAAATTCATCCAAATTTCATAAAATTGTGGCTTCTGCCTCTGATATCACATAAATTTAACTTTGCCTATGATTTTTTTCCTGATTTAGCAAATTGAAAATGCCTTGTTAACCCACAACTCAATTGTTATGTTATCTAAAGTTTTCCAATATTGCATAATTATTATTTTTGGCTGCTACAATTAAATAATAAGTTCTTTATTTTTAAGCTTTTGATTTAGTCCTGTAAATAAGTGCAATAAACATAGCATTGAGGAGCATTTAATCCTTTGATTAGTAATAATATTTATGGTGTCTCTCCAAAGATTTCATGCCCCAAGGATATCACTTTAACACATGACTGATCACCTTCCAACTTTTGGAAGAATAATTTTGATATGTATGTGCCAATCTGAGTCAA
The DNA here is from genome assembly GCA_009733165.1 of Naja naja. Taxonomy (NCBI): domain Eukaryota; kingdom Metazoa; phylum Chordata; class Lepidosauria; order Squamata; family Elapidae; genus Naja; species Naja naja. Next base: position 136,325,854 of record CM019149.1, read on the forward strand.
ATACCTAAAATGTATAATCTTCCACTGTGGTTCTTGCATTGATGCTGAAGTGATTCTACCCAGTTTCCACAACCTTTGCTAACTGATCTCTTGTAGGGGATTACTAAGAGCAGTATCCCAAGCTTCTTTTAAACCACATGGTTGATCTCCTATTTCTGATCGCAATAATGACCCATACATTTTTTTTTTGAAATTATTCTCTTTTCTTGCCATCTCAGGGTCATTTCTATTTTTGCAGTCAAGATCTAGTAGCTTTAGAGGAGAAGTTGCTCTAAGAACTTCTTACCCAGGGCAGCCTCTAACCATGCAGCCATTTCAAAAAAGTCCTCATGGTCATTTAGATTGGAGCTCATCTGTTTTCTTTGTTTGTTTTAGTGTTTTGAGTCAATCTGGACTCCTATTGCTATGTAACAACTCCATGAAGCTTTACTGAGCACATTTTGAGAAGTAGCTCACCATTATTTTATTCTGGAATGTTTTTCAAAGTTCCAGTCTAGGATTGAGAGAATGTAGCTGGTCCAAAATCACCCAGCTGCTAAGAGAGGACTGGAATTGGGTATTCCCCACTCCTAATCCAGCATTTTAAATTACTACACTGCGCAAGTTTTATACCAAGACTTTTCCCAACCTGATGTTCTCCATTTGGAGTGGGTTGAAGCTAACTGATATGGCCATATTAGCTGGGGATCATTTGTCTTATGGCTTAACAAATGTGGAATGCATCAGCTTGGAAAATATGGCCTACAGCAAAGAAACCTAATATTCTTGAAAAATGCTTTACTATCAGATTTTTTTTTCTAACCTTGATCCTTTCTGGTATAAACATTTCATTCCAAACGTAAGTATCTTTTTTTTTAAGAACTGCTGACTTGATAAACTTGGAGAGTAAAAACTGAGACCTGAATGAAAAAAAGAAGACAGCATTAAATATTTTTTTTTAAAAAATAATTTCTGTGTCTTGTAAAGGTATTTTTAAGGGGGAAATGTGCCCTAACAAATGGAAATTTAGCATAGATCATTAAGCCATAGATCACTTGACTGTATTTTCCTTCGTTTTCTTTTATGGAGGACCATTACATCATAAAAGGATCACTGCACAAGGCATATTTAAAATTGTATTTTAAAAGTTAAATGAATTAAATACAATTGTCATTTTTATATTTTTATTATATTTACCGTTTACATAATGTCTACAATTGTGCTAGACTGCTTGGCTACTTGGCTTGCATTTGCAATGTCCTAAGGTCATGTGACCACACTTTGCTATACGCCAAAAAATGCCCATTGGATATGCTGAATATGCCTTAATAATCATGTGGTTCACTTAACGACTGCAGGGACTCACTTAATGACCATAGCAAAAACAATCATAAAATCAAGTCAGATCACATGTTGATCCACTTAATGACCACAACATACTACAACCACAATTCAAGGCTCAATTGTCATCATAAGTTGAAGACTTCTGTATCCTTCTTTAAAAGCATTTTGGAATGTTTACTAGAGACCACCTGCAGTACTCACATAGGCTACCAGAGACCTCTAGTTCACAAGTTCGGAATCAGTGATTTAAAGCAGGGGTCTCCAACATTGGCAGCTTAAAGACTTGTGGACTTCAACTCCCAGAATTCCTCAGCCAGCAAAGCTGGCTGAGGAATTCTGGGAGTTGAAGTCCACAAGTCTTAAAGTTGCCAAGGTTGGAGACCCTTGATTTAAAGATGGAGTGGCAATTCCTGGGATTACAGGCTATCTGAAATGGCCAAGAGCTACTGACATTGCAGTCCCAAGACATTTGGGATAGGTTGGGGATAGTTGCACAACTATTCTCTGTCCCAGGTCTCAGCTATATGGCCACATATGGCAGTTTTCAATATCTCTGTGGTTTGTCTGGATTTTGCAGCCGAGATCTGGTCTATTCTAATACATCAGAATTGGGAATGGAAAGCAATAATGTTGTTTCCTGAGTAGTTAATAGCTGGGAGATTTGTATTCTCCATCTGGAGGCAATCTATTTCATGAAGTTTATGTACCCAGGATAGCACATTCTACTTAGGCACCAAGTTACCTGAAATCCAACCCTCAGCTGTTACAATGTGGGCACAACAGTCATCAGTATTCTTGTGTCTGGAGTCCTCCCACCCTTTGTTTTCTCCTTTCCACTGCAGTTAATGGGAATAAAGTTATTTTAATCAAGACAAAGAATGGAGTAATATTCCACAGCCAGCGAAGTTAAGACCACAGTCTAAATGAAGGTAGAACCTGACACAAATTTGTTTCTCTCCATGCCATTTATGTTTTCTCCATAATCCCAGACATATGATTCTATCTTAAACCACTTGGTTGTATTTCCACCACACAAAGAGAGCCACATCATTCCCAAAAAACTGTACTCTAGCTGGGGAGAAAATGTCCCATTGTCAATTGAAGGGGCATTGAATAAATTAATCCTAACTCTAGTGTCCTTACATTATCTTGACCTCTCATGTCCTGAAAAACAATAGAAGTGGTAATGAAAGTGCTCCATCAGCAGCATGTGATACGATCTGCATGTGAGCAGCCCATTGTTATTCAAGACCGAGAGGTCCATTGAATACAAACATGGATGAAATCGGTGAGCTGGATCTCAGGCAAGCAGATCAATCTGCATACTTGAAAAGATAGGTCATTAAACTCTTGGAATGGGACAATAACCTGAGTTCTCTGGTTTAAAAAAATGTTCCCTGTAATACATCCCGTAGCACCACACTGACTGGATTCTAGAGATGTGCCTTCCGAATCAAAATTTGGGGCAAAAATATATATATTTGTATGCTTCCAAGTAAAAATGGAAATGTGCCCCTTAGTTGAGGATTCTGGAAAAAGGGAATATATTATTATCTGAAGCTGTTTTCCCCAGCTGGTCACCTTTTCAGAAGTAATGGGACCGCAATGCACCCACCATAGGGAGTTTTCAACTTACTACAGCAACTGGGCCCAGAATTTATGTTGCTAGGTGAAACATTTGTTAAGTGGATTTTGCCATATTTATGAGCTTTCTTGCCATGGTTGTTAAGTGAATCACTGCAGTTGTTAAGTTAGTAACAGGGTTGCTAAGTGAACCTGGCTTCCCCATTGACTTTACTTGTCAGAAATTTGCAAAAGGGAATCATGTGACCCTGGGACACTGCAACTGTCATAAATATAAGTCAGTTACCAAGCTCTGAATTTTCATCTCATGGTCATAAATAAGTCACTTTTTCAATGTCCAGACAGCAAGTTTAAAGGATAACTTTAATTTCCTCTTCAGAGTAATTGTTTCCATCATTCAAAACAAGATATTTTCTGAAAGTTAGACACATTTCAAAAGACCAAAGCATAATTGATGAACATTATTTTGCTGTACCATCTGTTTGTTTGGGTAAAGGATACTGTTAAGTTTGCATGAAGAGTCAGACGCGAAGAGCTTCAGTGAAGAGTTTATTTAGTGACTACAGCTCGAATGGACCCAACTTGGCTGGGCTACAGCTGCTACTTATAGCCAGCAGCCGTAGTTGCCAGCCAATCAGAGTGCAGGGTTTTCCCGCACTTTTTAAACCAATCCTATTTGACATTTTACAAGAACAATTCAAACTAAACCAATGACATTCAAACCTACATACATAACAGATACCATGATCCTAAGCAAATGGTTAGTTACTAAAGGGTAACATCAGCCAAACACAATTAGCCCCCCCTTTTTTTTGCATTCCAGGTGCCAAATGTTAATTGATGCTATAAATATAACTTGTCTTGCCTGCCAACTAGTCACAGAAACTCAGTATCCCATTCCCATCCCTTACTTTTTCCTTATAGACTTGGATTTTGCCTTTTCCATTTTCTTTTGATATGGGCACTGCTTCTTCAAGCTGGCCATATCAGGTTGCTCTACAATAGTAGGTTGGATGAGACCAGGATCAAACTTGTAGACTTTGGTTCTATATTTGAAAGGACTACATGGGTAAGTTTCAGGAGAAACCTGGAGGGAGATAAAACCATAAAAATTGTGTTGGGCACAAAACACAGAGTTCATGTTGTCAAAAACATATTTGTTGCCCACTAAATAGTGTAGTTGTTCCAGCACTCCTAGACTACCGTGGTTGATTTCAGAAAACTGAGCCAGGCTGGATCTGGGTGGTTCTTGAATATGAAACTAGCAGTAATATCTAGGTCTCCAAGCTAGATTGGAAGGTTAAATTATTTAACAAGCAAACAAACAAACAAACTAGAAAGTAATGATGAAGTGCATCCATATTACTGTCAAGTAAATTTCATGGACATATCTATGGAGTCATCAGAAAATGAACTCATCTCAAAGGAAAAGTCACTGTTTTAAAGACTGATTATTTGTCTCAGAATCCATATATCAAAATTCTGGATTAATAACTTAGTTTCTTTATTTTCATTTAAATCAGTAAGTGCAATGCCCCTCCCAACTGATGGGGTTCTAGAAATAATTTATGTGCTGTTTGGGCCTGTTGTTTCATGAATTGCAACTGTACTTTTCTCAGAAGGACAATGCCAAGTGTGATTGGTGGGAAAATGCAGGATAAAGTTAATCAGAGCCTACACCAAGATGTTGCTCTTGGTTATGAAAGACCAAGCTCCTCTAGATAATTTTAGGTCAGCTGTTGGTAGAAAGTAGATTGGAATTTATCACCAGATCCCTGGATGATCTGCAGAAGGTCTTGAAGGATTGCTAGCTCCCAATCATTTAACAGGAGCAATTTCTTCAATCTTATTTTATTACACAATTAATATAATCCTTGCTCTAAGCAACTTACAAACGTCCATTTTAAAATGCACAGTAACAAAAATTAAAGCAATTAAAGCCAATTAATTTAAAACAATTAAAAGAAGCTCCATTAAAATGCAACATGAATTTTTCTTCTTAAATTAGGCTGCTCTAATCAAGGAAGAAAAAAAATGGCAAAAAAAATGAAGAATGTATTTTTGAAAGACTTGAAAACATTTGTTTAGTAACAAAGTGAATTCTCACATTTGGATGATGTTTGTGGGTATTTTCCCTGGACCCCCAAACTACATTTGAGCCCACAGCTGTAGTTATCAAAACTTGAACCTAGCTTCAAAATTCCAAGTCTATCTCACTTACACACACCCACACGGAATGTGGTAATTATTCCAAACTGACTTTTTTATTATTTCACACACACAGACAAATCTTAACAGACTGAGGCTTCTACTATCTCCACCTATAAATGTTCTGTGAACTATTAATAGCAATATTAATAACATTTTGACTTCTATACTGCCCCACAGTGGTTTACAGCAGTCTCTGGGCAGCTTACAATGTCAGCATATTGCCACCAAAAATCTGGGTCCTCATTTTACTGACCTTGGAAGGATGGAAGGCTGAGTCAAACTTGAACAGTAAGGATCAAACTCCTGGCTGTGGGCAGAGTTAGGCTGCAATGCTACATTCTAACCACTGAGCAAGCAGGACTCCTATTAAGCAGGTGTTGTCTTCCCCCTCTTTCTTACACATAATAACTGGGCTAAGTTGCCTTTTACATCTTTGGAATTCATCTCCCTCCCACCCCCTCACTACATTCCATCACACCTATTAAACTATCATTCATGCAGAACTCAGGAATCCTGCAGAGTGAGCAGTGATCTACTGTGGAACTTTTCTCTTGGGATGCTTCCAGATGTAGGATTAATATACAACTATCCAACTTCCTTCACAGAATGTTTTATGTCCTCCTCTTTGTTTCCTTACCAGAATCTACTTCTAATTTTACACTGAAAGTCTAGTAAGGCAGAAAAGAAAGAAGATTTGCATCATGAGGTCCTCCTAAACAAACCATCTTTGGTATAAGGTACAAAGTGTAAAGGCTTATGTGGAAAGTACGTGTATACATTGTATTAGGAGGCTTCACAACTAACAAGCAAAAGTCACATACCTGGTGGAAAGAGTCCTTTGGTGTTTTTATTTGAGCCTTTCTGGCCGCTGTAAAGAATAAAGCACATTGGATGGAGAAACCACCGTATTTAGCAAAAATAGGTCTACTTATTCATTTGTTTAGATATTGCGTATACAGGTAGTCCTTGACTTACAACAGTTCATTTAGTGACTGTTCAAAGTTACAATGGTCAATTTAGGAATAAGACACCAGCTGCAAATACTGTAGAGATGATGATGCTAAGATCTAAATCAGGAAATCTGTAATTCAGTGTTGTCATCTGTCATAAATTATCTGAATGCACTGGCTTTTTTCCAGATAAATAATATAAAATCTTACTTACTTACTTACTTACATGCTTTGTTAATGCGGACCTACTTACAACATTATTGCAAGATTACAGAATTGTTTCAAAGACTCACAGCATAATACAAGTGATAATCATCATGAAGATTGAAGGCCATGATCCAGTTGCACAGAATAGCAAGGAAAACATGGACTGAATTCTTCCTCTATTGTTTTATGAAAAAGATCTAACTGCTTTTCAACCATATACCCTCCAGAAGTTTTAAATTAAGATCCCATGATCTTAAGCAGAGGTCCTCAAACTTTTTAAACAGGGGGCCAATTCACAGTTCCGCAAAGTCAATGGGGAAGCCAGATTCACTTAACAACTATGTCACTAACTTAACAACTACAGTGATTCCCTTAATAACTGTGACAACAAAGGTCATAAAATTCTCAGTAACAAATGTTTCATTAGCAACCAGAAATTTTGGGCTCAACAACAACTCAGCAAGACATAGGGACTAGCTTAAAAGTAACCCAATGATATCTGTTGAAAGCAGGACTTGAATTGGGTCTCCCCACTCCCAATTTGAAACAGTGATCATTATGCTGCCTTGGTTTAGCTACCAAGTTCAATGCCATTAATTGGAAATACCCTTTTTTAATCAAATGCAATGCATCTGTGCATTTTTTTAAAAAAAGAGCTCCTTAGCATAAGAAAAGCTAACATGAACAAAAAGCACATGAAAAATAAGAGGCACAACCCAAATAATGTCCTGTTTTAAATACTGTCTTAAAGCAATATAGGCAAAACAGGGGATTTGTTCCTCCTATCCTCTGTTTTCTATTTTCTATTTTGTAATATTGTTTGTTTACAGTATTGCAACTTTCCTCTAAGAGCTAAAGGAGATAGATATTATCCAACCTCCCTGCTACTTAATTTCATCCTGATCATAACTCCATGCAGGCCAGGTTGAAAGATACTAAATTAATAAACATGATAGTTGAAAATCTAAATGGTGGGGTATCTCTAGTTCTAATTCAATATTTCAATCATTGCACTACAAAGAGTTGTGTCCCCAAAGTGCTGAGCATGTGATTAAGAATCTTCCTTAGCTGTAAATCTCTTTGAATTTATCTTTGAGCCAATAGGTACAGGAGTCAAGAGTGTTAAATTTAATTAGAATTTAAAATCAGAGATAGGGAAGATACCTTAACAGTCACACTCTATTATGGTAGGAGCATATCCTGGTAACATTCTATTTCTACTATGCTGCCAAAACTTCACCACAGCCAATGAGAGATTAGCAGTTCACCTTTACCTGTACTGGGTTCCGAGTGGCATTTCCCACTTTTAGCTGATAGCATCCAGCGATTGCCAGGAGGTGAGCAAAATCTACTATGCTTTGCACTTACCTGTCAGGCCAAAAGGCAATCTCAGGTGACTAGTATAATGAGTGGGATTGGGGGTGATGTTTATGGTCACAGCAGATTCATGTGGGCATTATAATTCTTCCCTCTAGTTCCTGCTCAGCCTCATTGGCTGCCAGTCTTCTCTTGTTTCACTGAAGTGAGTGCTGCTCTAGAGAGCTATCAGAATTGTTTAATAGTACTAAACTGCTCAGCTGACAGTATTGTCAGTACCTGTAGGTGATGGCCCTAATAGTTTAGCTCAAGGCTAAAAAGAGAATAAGAGAGATATGAAGAGAGAACCCTACTTCCCATTGATGCTTGAAGAACGAAAGTATTGGAAGTTGGAAGTTGTTTTTTATTGTTAAAAAAGAAATGGAAGGGAAGAAATAAACTAAATAAAAGTATTTTCATGTAACTCCTGTAATGCAGCAGCCTCCAACCTTTTGGGAACGAGGACTGATTCTGTTAAGTTTGCATGAAGAGTCAGACGCGGAGTGCTTCAGTGAAGAGTTTATTAGTGACTACAGCTCATAACAGACCCGATTTGGCTGGGCTGCGGCTGCTACTTATAGCCAGCAGCCGCAGTTGCCAGCCAATCAGGGTGCAGGGTTTTCCCGCACTTTTTAAACCAATCATTTCTGACATTTTACAAGAACAGTTCAAACTAAACCAATGACATTCAAACCTGCATACATAACAGATTCCATGGAGAAAGGCTTATCCACTCTTCAGAGGGGGCGTGGTTTCATGTGCTGCCTGCATCCCATGGATGAGGCTTCACTTGTTTGCATGGTCCTGTTTCGCGCATGCCATGGACTGGTGCCAGTCCACAGACCACTGGTTGGGGACCTCTGCTCTAATGTATTTCCACTGTCCCTTTTTTTAATAGGCACGAAGCTAGCTGGTTAACCTTGGGGCCAGTTACTTTCTCTCAGCTCTAGGAAGGAGGCAAGGGCAAATCACTTCTTAAAAACCTTGCCAAAAAAACTGCAGGGGCTTCTCCAGGCAGTCTCTAAGAATCCATCACAATTGAACAGAAGGGGGTGGAAATACATATGCATGCATGTGCAAATATATTCTATGCCTATTCAGCGGACAAGCTCAGCAACAATTCATATTACAGTAAAAGATGCCATAGGCTTGAATACTACTTACCCTCATCTTCTGGTCTCTCTATCATGGGACTCCATAATAACTTTGGAGGTGGTTTGGCACCATAGGGTATCTCTGGTATCATCTTTGACCCACCCATCTTTTGTATCACAAATCTTCACTTTAACCAAGGTATCACTTCAGTGATTGTTGGATAAAATAAGGCACACTAGATGTCTACTGTTTTTTAAGGACTATTTTTTTTTCTTCCTGAATTGGGAGTGGGTGAATGATGTCATAAACCAGTACTGTTACTATGTTTTCATTGGACATATGCCCAAAGTGATGGCACCTGAAATTTCTGGATTATATATTTATTGAATTTATTTCTGTCTGGCTTGGTGGAAGGAGTTGTCGGTCAGTCTGACAGAGAAAAGCTCTGCAGTATTTAATGTTATCAACTATTGGATAATATGGATGTAGTATCGCCAATCCACCTGGATTCGGGTAGTTGCAATCTTTCTCAAGGGTAGGTTTCAGAAATCAATGCTGGGAGGCTACAGATGGACACCATGTCCTATTGATTAAGATACCTCACAAAGTTCCATAAATCAAATCCCTTCTCATCTTCTAACCCCCACCCTTTTCAATCTTATTTCACAGAGTTAACTTTTTGTTCAGTGATCATCCTTGAATCTTTTGTAATTTCTCAGCGCTAACAGATTGCCTACACAGTACTGTAATTCCTCAGTCCTCTCAGATGAAATAAAAATAGGTTAAATTGCCCAAAAAAGGAGGACATCATAGGGATATAGTGGTGCCATGCCAAGGCTGGGTTGACATAATAGCTGCACCTGGAGAATTCTCTGTGTGAGTTGTTTGGACTGGCCAACTCTTGTATCTTTGTGGCTTGCTTTCCTGTTGTCTTTTGTGGCCCTCTCATTTATGTTTCCTACATTGTTTCTAATATCCATCATTTTTAATGTTTTAAATTTGTTCTTATAATAATTACAGTAGAATTTTTTCCCCAGAAGTGCAGCTATACATTTTCAAAAGAAAGGAGATTTCATTAATTAATTTAAAATAATTATCTAAAATCTCACTACTTTACCATGGTGAATGTTAACTTTAAAAATTGGTCAAGTCAAAAAGTGGAATATGTATGTATGTATGTGTACTTCTATCTCTCTGTGTGTATGTATTTTATGACAACACTAAAAAGTAATACAACAATCTTTACTTCAGTCACAGGCCAGCAAAAAAAAAGAGTCATAAAATTACATAAACAGAACAAGAGCAACCATTTCAGCAACTGAAATTTAATATTACTACCATAACACTGTAAACATTACAGTTATAAGTTTTACACCGATGCTAATGCAAGCAATAAAATACAAGCTGAGATAATATTAAAAATTGTTATAATAACCATTAATAAACTCTATATCTAAAGATAATTAAAATTCGGTATTTATTTAGTACGTGCTAATTTATAAAATGTAAATATCTATTCAATGTTATTTCAGAATTTACAAAATTCGCTTACACTTAATTAGCTTCTGGTGAGCCGTATAAACTACAGCACTTTGCACGATGTTCTATAGAGGGATTATAATCCATCACCCACATCAGCATGCTCTGGCAGTCTTGTCAATATCAGAGAGATAAAACTATTACATGTCTCTATGTAGAAGACATTGAAGGACGTGCTTAGCAGTCTCAAGCTGGCCTGTCCTCAGAGGCACGGCTGTTCTATATATGGGATCATCTCATTACCTGTCCCCTGCAACCACAGAAGAGAAAGCATTCAAATGCATCAATATTGCAGCCTTCATGCCTTTGAAATATTCAGTTGCCAGAAGTATGCCATTTGAACTACTATTACTTCCAATTTTCAGCAAATACCTTAGGGTTAGGTTACCTTACCCTACCTGCAGTTGTACAGAATTCAGACGTTTACAGAAAGTTTACAGAATAACAGAGTTGGAAGGGACCTTGTAGGTCATGTAGTCCAACCCCACGCCCAAGCAGAAGACTCTACACCATTTCTGACAGATGGTAGTCCAGTCTCTACTTGAAAGCTTTCAGTGATGAAGCACCCACAACTTTTGAAGGCAAGCTGTTCCATTGGTTGATTGTTCTCACTGTCAGAAAATTTCTCCTTATTTCTAGGTTGAATCTCTCCTTGATCAGTTTCCATCCATTGTTCCTTGTCTGGCCTTCAGGTGCTTTGGAAAATAGGCTGTCCCCTTCCTCTTTGTGGCAGCCCCTCAAATATTGGAACACTGCTATCATGTCTCCCCTGGTCCTTCTCTTCACTAGACTAACCATGCCCAGTCATTCAACATAGTACAAGCTTATTCACATTCCAAAGAGTGGTGGCTAGCTGGAATGCTAACTCAGCAGGGTCCATGACAATTCACTGTGGCCAATTCACTGTGGCCAGCTTGCCACAGCCAATTCTCCACAGCCAACTCACTGCAGGACAAGAGTTACACTGATATCAAAGAAATGGTGGAATAGGATGCAAAAGGAGGAACAAAATGAAATCTGAATGACAAAAATTAAAACAATTTTTATTTATTTTAAATAATTAAATTTAATTGATAAATTGTCCTGTCCATAGAGAGGTGCCCATGGTGAGGTGGCCACAGCAAGTTGGCTGTGGCAAGTTGTCCCATTCCAACCTCCAGCATTGGTCTCTTCTTCTACAAAGATTGCAAACCACCTCCAACGACAAGAAAATGAGACTGTTTTAGCCAGCATTGAACCATAGCTACTCATACCCTTTAGTTTCAACTCAAGATACAGGACTGATGACAGACATGTCTCAGAGCCTAATTCATTAAAAATGTAGCCTGAACATCTCTTATGAATTTGATATTGGAGAAGGATCCTAACACCTCTTAGAGCATCCATGCCAATATGTTGACTTGAAATAGCCCAAGAGCTATTAGGAGGTAATTGCTACCTTTTAATCTTTGAAATAGAAGGATGGTATTTGTAGGGAGCATAGTTGCTTGTGCCTTCCTGCCATCAGAAGATTGAAAAATCCTATGCTTGCAATACTTGAAGCTTGTTATCTAACTCTATGAGCTGGTAAAGGTCATAATCTTGTTTTTACATAAAATTAATATCCAACTTCTCCTTGTAGAACAGGACCAGGGTTCTCAAGGGTCTTCTAAGTCTTATTTGGATTATATTATTAAATTATATTTTCTATTATCAAGACAGTAGATGGGAATTCAGGATTAGGTAATTAAACTATATTATTAATATTAATAGTGTGTTAAAGTATATTATGAATTTAAAATATTAAGGACTAGAAATTGTGTGGGATTTTGAGATACACTTCTGGGATTAAATATTGTTAATATTTAGTATTATTAACCATACATAAGTGGAATATTGAAGTTATGGTGGAACTATGAATAATTCTTAAAAATATTAAATAATAGTATTTAGAGACTATAAATACAAGGTGCAAAGAAATGTTATTTATGTTTAAATGAACTAATGGGAAAATGAGAAATGGATTATGAAAAAAGATTAGCCCTGTTAAAGTTGTGGAAGTTGGAAGATTAGAATTACATATACCTATTTGTATTATTATTGTTACTGTTGCTTAAAAAAGATTTGACCCAGTCAATGCAATACCCACAAAATATGTATGTTTATATTGAAAAATAAAAAAACTTATTTGGGAAAAAAAGGCTCTTCTAATAGAGATTCTGGAAAAATAACTGCTTCATCTGCATACAGCAAGATGTCAACTAGTCTAAATTATTTAAATAATTACATTATTTATATATAACTGTAAAATAACACTCCCTTTCTTTAGCCTTGCTTTTAACTGTTTTTTAAAAATTATATTTATTAAACATATTTTACCATTTTATATCACTTTTACAATCTTTGCAACAGACCAGCATCAACAAATCAATACAATTCGTGTGACCCTTTGGGAGGTTATTTTTCTTCCTTTAACTATATATCTTGCCACTGAATTTAATATACCTCTTAAATTACCTTTATATTTAATCTTTACTTCTATTTTCTAACCATTTATACCAGGTATCCCAGACCAAATAGTATTCTGTTTCCCCTTTCTTTTAGTTCTAATGTTAGTCTGTCCATCTCTGTGCAATCTAACACCTTTTAATCACCAATGGAGGTTTTAATTGGGTCTACAGAGGTATTTCTGTTTCTTTGCAGGATAATAACTTTTTCGCACTGCTGTAATCTGGTCCTTTCCCTTTCTCACTTTCACCCTTTTGAGGCTTCAGTTCATTCCTCCTTCTCCCCCACCAAAACTAACCTGTCCCTCCGCATCAGAGTGGAATCCACTGTGGGAAAACTAGATCCTTAACCAGGACTGCAGAAGAAGTGAGATAATTCTGAGAATTATCTGTTTGTCATTTAGTTTTAATTCTGTTTTAACTATATCTTTTGTATGATTTTATTACTTTTTATCTATAAACCACCCAGAGTCACTGAGACAGTGAAATGGGTGGTGTCTAAATTTGACAAATAAATGAAATAAGTTAAATAAAAATTGAACCAGAATGCCGTCCTGGTTCACTCTCTTTCAGGGGATAACAGCAGTTGTTAAGCGTCCCTGAGAGTTGTTTCAAACTTTCAATAAGTTATCTGCATATGAAGTTCACAAATAGCAGATGTTCAGTTAAGCTCAAACCTTATTGCAATAAATAGAATCCAGTGTTGCCTTAAAATACATAAAGATTATATTCCACTGCCAGGAGATTGTCCTGCCAGGTTCAGTCCTTCAGTTTCCATAGAATAGGCGACTAGAGTAATGTTTACTAGTAGACTTAATCATGGTATTAAGAAATTTATATTTAGCAGAATAACTCCGCTATCTTTTTTTAAAAGATGGGGATTACACTCCTCCATGACCATACTGACTAACAAATAATTTTTAAAAATTAAAAAAAGAACACCACCGTACATTTTTTCCATAGTTTTCTCAAGGGGTATTAAGTCATTTCTTGGAACTTTTCTCAAACTCAATTGAGCACTTACATTTTTTATCTCTACAATCATTACTATGGCTGGTCTAGAAGCAATTTCTGGAATACAAATGGAATATCTTTTGAATTATTTGTATTATTAACAAGAATTCCTATATTTTTTTCTCAGATTAGCAATTTCAAACAGAGGTCCTCAACCTATGAGCAGAGGTGAGCACAAAATTTCATTGCTGAGCAAGACAGCTGTTTAAGTGAGTTTTGCCCCATTTTATCACCTTTGTTACCACAGCTGTTAAGTGAACCACTGCAGTTAATAACACAGTTAAGTTAGTAACACAGTTGCTGTGTGAATCTGGCCTCCCCACTGACTTGCTTGCCAGAAGATCGAAAAAGTTGATCATATGATCTTGGGACACTGTAATTGTCATAAATATATAGCAGTTGCCAAGTGTCTGAATTTTGATCATGTGACCATGGGGATACTGCAACAGTCGTAAGTATGAAATGAAGTTGCTTTTTTCAGTGCCATTGTAACTTTGAACGGTCACTAAACAAATGGCTCAACGTTGAGGACTACCTATACTGGATTTAGTTGTATTCCAGATCATATCTCAATATGTTTTTGAAACATCAAGAGTACAAAAGGAGTAAAAAAAGAGAAGTCTTAGAATCACTTACTGACTATAAAGCAGGACCTGAATTCTCTTGATTGGTGGGACAAAGGACGAGAGAAGGAAGAGTTTTGAAATGCTCCCTAGAACAGAAAAACTGACAATGTTCACTTTAAAAAGATGGAACAAAATGTTTCAAGAGTGATACCCATACCTTTCACAAAATCTTCTGACATCTTGCAATACCTGTAGCTCAGCCTCAGCTTCACAGATCACCATAATGTGTGTTAAGAGGCCCTTTTCCATCAGATGTATTGCCTTCCTCAAAAGATCTCTCTTATTTCTCTTTTGAGGACAATATTATGATATGTAAAATCATAACTTTATTCTTATTACATTTCCACAGATTTATCTGATTCATAAGGGCCTTTTTAAAATTTTAGATAAATGTTTGTTTGATCATATGAATTCACAAACAAAAAACAACAACAAAATAACATCTGGATTTTATATATGTTTGCTCATTTTTGCTTTTTCCATTTGCACTGTACAAATTGAACAAGGATAGAGGTGTTTTGTGTTTGTTTTGTGTTTTTTTTCCTTCTGTAACCGTGATTGTAACATTGCAAAAATCTGGTGTTTACAAGCCTGAAAACCTAGAGAAGTTTGTAATTGGATGCACCTGACAATTTTCTAAGTGCGGTCTAGTCTTCACTAAGACCTGAAACAATTCATGGCTCCAGTTACAAGTTCAACAGGGGATAACCTCAGCAGAAAAACTTCCTTCCTTCCTTCCTTCCTTCCTTCCTTCCTTCCTTCCTTCCTTCCTTCCTTCCTTCCTTCCTTCCTTCCTATTGTACCTTGCTAAGAACAAGAAAATGACTTTTTTTCTGTGCTCTAAGTGAGAACAGCATCACAGGATAGCACCTTGGGAAGGGGCCCCTATCTGAGCTTTGGTAGATAAGAGACCTCCTGAATTATATTCTGCCTCCATATCCCTGCTTTAGTGTGTGTGTGCATGTGCCTGCATGTGCATGTAGATGACACATACATGCATATTCATATTAGTAGCCAGATATGGCAAAGCCATATTTTGGAGACTGTTTCTATTATAATACAATTGCCAAATTTCCTTATGCCACAACCATGCTTCAGGATTGGAAATGATGTCCAGATATGAAAAATGGAGTACAACTCTCCCTAAATCCACTTTACATCTAAGATTAATGTTAAAGGAGAGCATACAAAACAAGGATGTCCTGACCCTGAAGAAGAGGAAGCCATCAAAATCTCTTTCTTGTTTGTCAAAAAATAGATGAGAGGCTTACGTCATCTTATCATTTGTCATCTTTAAGATATCTGCCACTATTCCTTGCTGCGGTGAAATGTTCACTTAAATCTGATAATAATGTGGGATGTGGATGTTAAAATTCAGTACAGTATATAGGACTGTATCCTCTATGGCAGTTATGAGTTATGTGTGGTGCGCC
The DNA here is from genome assembly GCA_009733165.1 of Naja naja. Taxonomy (NCBI): domain Eukaryota; kingdom Metazoa; phylum Chordata; class Lepidosauria; order Squamata; family Elapidae; genus Naja; species Naja naja. Next base: position 136,341,678 of record CM019149.1, read on the forward strand.
TCTCTTGTTAGCTTGACAGCTGCATTCCAGAAGAATAGATTCCAAATTGAAAACTGCACAGAAAACCTACTGACAATAGAAGAGTTACAGGAAGACAGTTTAATGTATATTAAGTAAGCATTGCATTTTTTTTTAAATTCATATTTATATCCCGCCCTTCTCCGGAGACTCAGGGTGGCTTACAATTTTTGGGATACAACCCAATGCGCTCAGCAATAGCCTTTCTTCCATTGTATATGCCTGCTTATTACTAAGCGGCATTTTTACAAGCTCAGCTAATTGCCCCCAACAATCTTGGGTCCTCAGTTTACCTACCCCGAGAGGATGGAAGACTGAGTCAACCTTGAGCCTGGTGGGATTAGAGCCTGCAATAATTACAGGCAAGTGGAACTAAGTGCTAGGCTATTAACAGCCTGCACCACCAAGGCATTTAAATTTGCTGGAGGCAAACACTATACTCACACACTATACTCACCAGTAAAACAATCATGATGTACAGCTGGACACAGGAAGTTGTTTTTAAGAGAAGTGGAAGTTTCCTCCTAGAGGATGAACATAAGGACATAATAGAAGCAGCTCTCTTTCCTTCAAGCCACCTTTCAATCCTCTAGATGTCATGGGCTAAGGTGAGTATCTGTCTCCAGCCAGCCTGACTACTGATACTCTTGGTACATAGCACCTAATAATATACTTGCCACCCATTGTTCACATGCATCTGATGCTAGTGTCAGCAGTTGACAAAGGGTTGGAACAATGGGTTGGAGCCTGTTTCAATAAGGGATGAATGATTTAAAGGAACAGTTGCCTTCTAGTGTACAATCTAGGCTAACCTTCTTCAACCAGGATGCTTCTTGATGTGGTTGACTCCAGCCTTCCATTTTCAGATAGATTTCCCATTCTCTCACATATTTCAAGGGTAGCAATTTGAGGAAAGTTTCTTGATGCTCAAACCCAAGCATTGATTTACAATGAACAAGATGATGAGGATATATGTATTTTAAGCCTGAAGCTTAAGATCAAGGGTCCTCAAACTACGGCCCCCGGGCCAAATACAGCCCACCAAAGCCATTAATCCAACCCACGTGGGACCATGAAGCTGCCCCACCCACATCACCCCACCTATCCACTGGCCACCACTCAGCTTCTGGAGGCTGAGGAGGCCAAAAAGAGATGCGCGGGAGCCTCAGGAGGCCAAAAATGGCCCCGTTTTTGGGCTCCCCAGCCTCCAGAGAGGAAGGGAGAGAGAGAGGGAGGGAGGAGAGACACACACACACAAATCCCTTACACACACCTCAAGGCAGCCACATCCTTCACTAACCTACTTTCCACCCCCAGGAGCATAACAAATTAAAGTTAATTTGAGTGTATTGTTTAATGGACTGCTAAATTGGCCACACCCACCCAGTCATATGACCACCTAGCCACACCCACCAGCCGGTCTGGCCCCCCAACAGTCTGCAGGACCGTGAATTGGCCCCCTGTTTAAAAAGTTTGAGGACCTCTGCTTAAGATCATGGGATCTTAATTTAAAACATCTGGAGAATATATGGTTGAAAAGCATAAAGTTAGGCCTTTTTCATAAAACAATAGAAGGAGAATTCAGTCCATGTTTCCTTGCTATTCTGTGCAACTGGATCATGGCCTTCAATCTTCATGATGATTATCATTTGTATTATGATAATGTTGTAGGTAGGTCTGCATTATACAAAGCATGTAACTTAGTCTATGATTTTATATTATTTGTCTGGAAAAAAAGCCAGTGCATTCAGATAATTTATGATAGATGACAACACTGAATTACAGATTTCCTGATTTAGATTTAGCATCATCATCTCTACAGTATTTGCAGCTGGTGTCTTATTCCTAAATTCTTCCTCTGTGACTTGAAATTTTGGTTTAAAAAAAAGCATAAAGGATCTGAATCCAAATAATAGCAGATCCTAGATTACAAACTGAATTACCATCAAAACACTGAACCTCAACAGAACATTTCAACATTGTTGGTCAGAAGTGAGCACTCATTTCCTCAGAGTGTTCTTAAAGGTTCCAGATCATTCCCTCTGAAAACCTTAGTGAACTGTGACTGACATTAAGCAACCTTGTTAATTCATAATCCACAGTTCATTAATTCATAATGTGTAATTAATTAATTATTGACTTCTCAATTCATAATGTGTCATTTGTAAGAGAACTTACAATTTGCACATTTATGGCATTTATTTAACAAGGCACAGTTCAAGATGTTTTTTATCCAGTCCACCAAGTACATCCTTTTGGTCTGCAACTTTACAAAACCTCTTCAAGTGTCTAGAGTCTATTCTCATGACATGTGGAGCTTGTCTGTAACAAGGGCCTTGGTGGTGCAGGCTATTAAATGCCTAGCACTTAGTTCCAGCTGCCTGCAATTACTGCAGGCTCGAATCCCACCAGGCTCAAGGTTGACTCAGCCTTCCATCCTCTCGGGGTAGGTAAACTGAGGACCCAAGATTGTTGGGGGCAATAAGCTGACTTTGTAAAAATACCGCTTAGTAATAAGCAGGCATATACAATGGGATGAAGGCTATTGCTGAGCGCATTGGGTTGTATCCCAAAAATTGTAAGCCACCCTAAGTCTTCGGAGAAGGGCGGCATATAAATGTAATTTTAAAAAATACCTTTAATCTACAGGACAAGGCTGATGTGATTGAATGTTGTTCCATTAAAGAAAGGCTGCATTTCTATTAAATTTGATGGGAAAATTTTAATTTAATAATACTTTATTGTCATTGTACGTATATACACAGTATACACATACAATAAAATTCACATAACATCCAGAGACCAGACCCAACATGCACACACACATGACAATCCCCAAACACCCCCCACCTGCCAAAGTTCCTCACCCCCTAAAAACACACAAGCATTCACACAACAGACCAAGTAATACTGTCCAACAGCTCACTGATGGTGGTCCTTAAGTTCATTGTTAAGTGCAATTATAGCTCTGGGATAAAAACTGTATGGAAAACATGTGGTCCAAGTTTCAATTGTTCTGTATCTTCTGCCAGAAGGCAACAGTTCACAAAGATTGTAAGCAGGATGGGAAGAGTCTCTGTGAATGTTGTGCAACTTCCTCAAATAGCAAGATGCGAAGATGTCATCCAGGGCTGGTAGCCGGAGCCCAATGATATTCTGGGCAGTTTTAATGATTCTCTAATTTATTTTTCTAATTTATTTTTCTCCCTGATAAATATTCTTTTGCGTAGACAAATTTGTGTGAGGAATATAGTGGGTTGGTCAGTATAAAGGGGCAATTCAATAATGTGAGCTTCTATATGGTATCTGAAGTGGTAAACTTCAAACATGCATTTACAGCTTGATTAGGACACCATCAGCATCCATCCAACATCATGTGACACATATCACCTGATACTTACCTGCATCTTAGACCTGTAGTTTGTTCAGGAGCTATTTCTGAGAGTTGCTTTAACTGGAATCCCTTACAGACAAACCGGTTTCCTTCAGCTGCCACAATAGTAGGAAAGTCAAGAAAGAATCCAGTTTAACTTTGCCAGAGAAAATTTAAAGCTCAAAGAAGATTTCCTTGTCCAAGGGTATAGCAAAGCCAGGAGATTCTAAGAAAAGTCTGTCACAGCAAGCATGTAGTGCAGAAGCCCTAGGATCTCATTTGGTAGCCAAATACAAGAAACCATGAAGCTCTGGGAATCTTATGATCAGAAATTGTTAAGTTTTCAGATCCTTTTTCTTTCCTATCCTGTGGCTTGCTGGCCCTTTTCAAAAGAGAATGAGAAATCCAAATGAGAAAATCAAAGGATTATCATTTTTCTTTCTGGAAATAATTATTCTCTCAAAGCAGGAAATCCAATAAAACTAAAATAGAGTAACATAAATAGTTTTTTATTGTGTTTCAAGAAATAGATAACCAGCCAATCCAACAATTTGTGCTACTTTTTTTTCTCCTCCATGTTGCTAAATTAACTATTCATCTTGGGGAAAGTTTGAGGCACCATTTAACTGGGGAGGAAAAGTAAGCCTTTAAGGAGGAATTTGGACAAGATATACTGTAACACAGAGACAGAAGAAAATGTGAGAAAGATAAAATCAAAATAACCTCATATTGACTTTGTTTAGTATAAGATGGGACAGAGAGACACTTCAAGGTTATATGATTGTATCCTACAACAACCAAGTAGCATTGCTAAAATTCCCGCACTGTCTGTTTTTTGACCTAGCTTATCTGAAGGCTGACAGAAAGAGAGATGAGAAGTCTGGAAAAAATGTAATGTATGAATTGGTAGAAGCAAATATGATTTGCAAGATTCGCAAAACCTAGAAAGGCATAGTGTTCATGCAAACCCTGTGTAAGCTTTCTTCTTTTCCTTATTTCATGTAATTACTTTGACTTTTTTCTTACTCCTTTTCTGTTCTCTTTACAGCAGTGCATACTCCAAAAGCAAATAGCACAATGGGTATTATGCATGTAACTGGTTAAGGATGGTTGGCATAAATTATGCTTCTATTGCAATATATCATGAAGTTCTAGCAAACACCTCTGCATGATAATCTTAATACATAGTAGAGGAAGCCACATCAATATCTATACAATCAGGAACTAATCATCTGAGTTTAGGGGGAAAGAGGATTACAACCTAGATCATTACGCAGCATAATGCTACAAACAAGTTTTATTATCTCCCAAATAAAAAAATGTTCAAACAAGGCAAAGGAGCCTTTCCTCTTTTACACCTTAACATTGACACAAGCATTCCCTGGTAACATTTTCTAACACAGCCACCTGATGTTACATTCACTTCATCTTGACCCCAGACAATGGGTAAGACCAGTGGTGGGATTCAATTTTTTTTACTACCAGTTCTGTGGGCGTGACTTGGTGGGTGTGGCATAGCTTGGTGGTGTAGTGGACGTGGCAGGGGAAGGTTACTGCAAAATCCCCATCTCTCCCCATTCCTGGGGGAAGGATACTGCAAAATCCCCATTCCCTCCCGACCCCACTAACCTGCTTTCCAGCTCCATTCTCCTGTGCAGGGCAACAAAAGAAGACCCAGCCGATCAGCTGGGACTCAGGAGGCAGAGAATAGATGGGAGCAGGGCCAATCAGAGGTGGTATTTGCTGGTTCTATGAACTACTCAAAATTTCCACTACCGGTTCTCCAGAACTGGTCAGAACCTGCTGAATACCACCTCTGGCTAAGACAATCTCAAGTCATCCTTAGTGTGCCGGCATTAAAGTACATGTAATCCTTGATTTACAGCTGGCCACTTAATGATTGTCTGAAGCTATGATGGACCCAAAACAAGGTACTTACCACCATTCCCTCAGTCATGTGATCGCATTTCGAGGGGTTGGCAACTGGCCTGCATTTACATCTGTTTGCAGTGTCCCACAGTCATACGACTGAAATTTATGGGTTTTTTTTGCTGGAAACCAATGTTTACTTCTGCTTTCCAGAAAAAAATGCCCATTGTGGATGATGGGTTTGTTTAACAACTGTAGATTTGCTTAATGACCACTACAGAAAAGTTGTAAAATCAGGCTATGTGATGACCCACTTAATAACCGGAATGACTTACCTGCAATTGTGGGCTCAATTAGTCATGAGTGGAGGACTTGTAGTGGTAGTTTCCCTCTTATTCAGACACAGTCCAAAGGTAGCACCAACATGCATAAAATCTGTTATAATGTGACCTGGTATCATGGAGGAAAATGAAGAGACAGTCAGTGACTAAGAACAAAGACAACAGAGGTTAGATCTCAGTAGGTCTGGCACAAGGGACATATTGTAGGTTCCATCAATCAAGGAGCTTTGTTTTCTCAATCCAGGAGAGGAACTTTTTCTACAATGGCACTTGTCCTCTGCAACATCATTCCCCACAGATTGGCCCCAATTCTGTTAGCCTTCTGAGAAGTTTGTAATACTTGGTTCTGCCATCAGGCCTAGGGTTCCCATGGAAGCATGTAGTCTGTTACATGGCTGCTTTGAGTTTAGAATGCATCCTCTCCCCTGTCTTTTTGTTATTGTAGTTTATTGTGTTTTAATGTATATGGGCCTTAATTATCTTATTTGGCTTCGCTTTTAATTGTGTGCAATCCAATAAATCCCTTGGTGGAAAAAGAATCAGATGGAAAAGGTTCACAGGTAATAATTAAATAAAAATCAATATGTTGATAAAGTTATTTATGATGCTACTAGAAACTAAGTGCAAAAATGTGGCCTGCTAGCTTTCCTGTTATGGTCCCATAGTAATTTTGTAGTTTTGGGAAATTTTACAGGGCAAGAGGAGTGAGTGCCTTAACTCTTGCCAATGACTAAAGAGTCAATTTGATTGAAATGGGCAGCTATAGAAATGGAACATATAAATAAAAATGCACCAATTTCACCAGGGTGGATCCTACATGTTAAATATTAATTTTAATTGATGTCTTTTTCCTCTTTTTTTGTACACTATTTTTTCTTTTTTGTTGTTAGGGTTGAATGTATGCTTTTTTGTTTCATTTGTTTTACTGTTTTGTATTTTATTTTCTATGATAAAACAATAAATAAAAATGCACCAATTTTACCTTAGGAAACTCCTGAAACTGTTTCCCTAAAAGGCCTGGTCCCCATCATTTTTGGAATAAGGCCCTTCATAAGCCAGACAAAACATTGTGAGGGCTTTGACACTCTTAATTTGAATTCTGTCTTCTCTAGGATGCAAAGCAGTTGACATGCTGTTTGCCCTATTACCATTTTCTTCAGTTTTGTTTTCACAATTAAGCTAAGATACATTGACTTTGTAGGAGAGTGGTAGCAAATCTATGGTGGCAAAAAAAATCAGAAGAAATCTAATGGAATCTTTTCCAAGGTATTTTATTAAAAGACAAAATGTTTTTGTGAGCTGCAGTAGGATTGAGCCACTGATACAAAATTCCAACAGAAGAGATTATCAGTGTTTAACTGTGGGGTCCTTAGTATTTTCTGAGCATGGTTATTGGCTTGGCAGATGTTTCATTACCTAATTAGGTAATAACATCAGTGCAAGCTGAGAATGGGATTTTCTCCCCTTTATATACAGTAGCTTCCCCTGCCAGTTTTAGTGGGGGGTATGGTTTTTACTTAGCAGTTTCTTGGTTAGGATATAGTTTGTTTGCCTGGTGTTAATCCCTGCTTATCTGGGTGTTGGCTGCTGGAGATGTGTTCTGCTCTTTTTTGTTTCTTATCTTTTGTATTGTCTCTTTTGAATGGTGTGTAAATATGATTTATTTCTATGTGTCTATTGATGACTGATTTGCCTAAATGTCAAGCTTCCAGGAATGGGAACAGAGAGCAAACTCCACACTTGCTCATATTGAAGATGATCCAAAGTTATTGAGGGAGATTGTTGTCTGAGTAGATATTTAAACCTAGATTTTTTTTCCAGTGCATGTTCAGTGTGTTCTTTTATATATCCAACAAAAATAAATTGCTAGAAGGTGGCTAAACCCACCTTGCAAAACTCTGGAATACAAAGAAGAACCATCTTGTAACAATGATAGAGAACATCAAATATCTTACAGCGGTAGATCCTCGAATCACACCATACAGACATTTCCACAAACAAATCCATACGTGAATAAATATCAGAACTCTTGTAGATATTCTCCTCACGTAATGTGTATGTGAGCAGTTGGGAACTCGAATTGTCAAAACAACAACAAAAGAGAAGATATATTGGTCCAAACAGCTTTGCGACTTAAAAAAACCCTCACGCGTGTTTAAAAAGTGTCCCCTTCCTTTAATATTATCCTATTTCCATTCTTCCTTTTCTTCAAAGGATCTCAGAATGGCACGTTGCAGACCATTCGTGTAATAGATTAAGCAGTGAAAGAGTTCCCGCCAAGGTCACTCAGTGGATCTCTGCCCCGATTCGGCCGGAACAAAAGTTACTCGCTACTCATAACCAAAATAACCCTTTTCCTAGTTTTCATCCTGCCTCCAATTTTCTCCCCGTCGCTGATTCCCTTTGCATCCCACCTCCCGTATGGAAAGAAGGGCTGCTGCGGGATGTGGGCGACCTACCGCCGCCACGAAGCCCCAAGCAAGTGGGGGGACCTTCTTTGCTGTTTATTAAGGGGGGGAGAAGGGCGAAAGCTCACCCCCTCACACAAACCCTGCCTTATTGTAAAACCTTTGGCCAGCCCTATTGGCAAGGATAAAAGGGGAGGAGGGAGGGGGGAGCTCGTCAGACGTTCAAGCAGCGAACCCTCCTCTTCTCCGGGATGCATAGGACCCCGTCAGCCCGTCTCCTTCCCTCCTTCTATCTTCCCATCCTGGGATTTTAACAAAGCTAGCCGTAGACGCCCGCCTCGTTTTCTCTCGCAACTTGTTCGCAGCCAGCAGGACGGCCATCGCCGGCCCCGCCCCTTTCCCCCTCCTCCCCGCGCGCGCGCTCGCCGGCGCCGGCGCCGTGCGTGCTCGCGCCCGCGGTCTTGCAGGGTTTCTCAACTCTGCCGCCCTCTTCCAGCGGGCTCTTCCTTCGCTCTCTCCCTCCCACGCCCCTCCCTCCTCCTCCTCCTCCTCCTCCCCCTCCCCCCCTTTGCCCGCCGCCTGGAATGAAGATGGTGGCGAGCGTCCGGGTGCAGAAGCTGGTTCGCCGGTATAAACTGGCGATCGCCACGGCGCTGGCCATTCTGCTCATCCAGGGCCTGGTGGTGTGGAGTTTCAGCAGCCTGGAGGAGGACGACCAGGGAGAGGTAAGGAAAAGGGGGCAAGGCAGGGGAAGGAAAAAAAAAGCCCCAAGCGGGAACCTGCAAAGGGTTGCATAGCGCGGGGGAGCCGCTATCCCCGGCGGTGGACGGAGGGTGGGGGAGAAAGAAGGTGGGGGTTGCTGGGGGTGGTCGGGGAGGATCGGTGCCAAGAGCCGCCGGCTGGACTTTTCCAGTCTCGGGGCTGGGTGAGCGGGAGCTAGTGGCGGTGCATCGGGTCAGAGTCAGCCTTGATGTACGGGGTAATGGTGCTCTCCGGAGTGGAAAGGCGTCCGTCCGCTCTTGGAGGCGTGCGGGTGTTGATGCCTTCGGGTCAGGCGGCGTTGGTGCGTGAAGAACTGAACAGGGTAGAGGTGATGGACCGGGAGCGGAGTACTTTGCCACGGAGAATCGCGCTGGGGCATTGGGAGAGGGACAGAAAAGCAAGGGACCGCCCGGACGATCGAGTTATTGGGGTGGGTGGGAGGGAGGGTTGGCCGGGGGAGAATCCATGTAGTTTGGGGAGTCTGGTAAAAGCAAGGCTGAATCTTGGAATTGGCCTTTGAGGGAAAGAAAAGAAAAGAAGGAGAAAAAGAATAAGGATTGTCATACAGCGAAATGAAGCGGCGAGGATTCGCGTACTGTCACTGTTTCTCTGAAGGGAGGATCGGGAGCTGTTTCCCAAAACCTCAGAGTCTTGTTGTGAAGTTGAACTGTAATTAGAGCCTGGAATTGAATGCAACGGAGACGTTGGCTTGGTCTCTTGGCGGATGGGAGACCGCGCTTCTTTGTGCTCCCTCCGAGAGAAAACTTGGTGTGGCGGATCTAGACTAGAGGCACGCAATGCCGAGCAGTTGGCAGATTTCCCTACGGATCCTTCTGCAATTAAGAACGTGGGGTTTGAAGTCTGGCTTCCCTTTAATCATGAGAGTGGCCAGAGGAAGCTCCCGGGTTTCTTTGGGGACTAGAGATCTGAAGACATTTGCAATGTGTTTGCTAAACGAAATGACATGCGGAGAAGGGTGCAATGTGAGATGGTGTTGCATCAGGAGGGAATAAAAGGGATGCTAAGTGGTGTTTAATGATCATTAAATAAAGTACAGGAAAAAAAGAAAATATCGGGAAAATTGGCAGCCTCCTCTATTTCAAGACTGGGTTGCATTTCAAAATTGCTCTGAGTTGCTCCGTGATGCTACTATATTGTGAGCTATGTCTGTGTATGGATTTTATTTCTGTCACTCTGTAGGATATAAAGAATCTCTTTTGGCTTGGTTATTTCCACTGGGCATGGCAAAAATAAGCTCACCCCAGGAGGTGAGCTGCTGCTAGATCTATTCTAGACAGTAATCAAGCTACTGAGAAAGAACAGGGCCTGCGTGGGGGAGGGGGAGTATTCTGAGCTTCAGGACAGACACTAACAACTCAGCTTAGCCCTACTATTCACCATATATGTACAAATAGAGTAGCCTAGACGGGGAAATATCTCAAGCAGGAGGAAAGTAAAACAGATGTAATTCATGCTAGGCCCTGGATAAAAGATTGAGCCTTGTTCTATCTACATTACCATGTTTATTGTTCTTCACCAAATTTCAGACGAAAGTTGGTTTGGCATTTTTCTTTCAGTTGCACTCAGAATATATGTACTCATGTTCAAGCAAAGGTCAACATAGCCAATTCAACTTTACTGAAGAAGTAAAACAAAAATAGTAATAATGTATACCATTTTTTGTTTGTTTCATTGATATAATAAATGTTTATGAAAAAAAATCCTTGGACCTGAATTGAGAAGCATCAGTTTGGAATGACATAGAAATGTTCATTTTGTTACATATGAGAATTTGAAAATTTGGCCACAGTAAACCATTCCACAGTTTTCAACATGCCTTAATATGAACAGATGTGTGTCTGTATATATGTGCATATGTGTGCCTGTATAATTAAAATAGAGTAGTTATGATTGGAGTTTAATCCTGGTAAAGACATTCGGGCACCTGAAGAATTTGAATTATTTGGTGCTGTGAAGTTCTCATAATTTGTGTCCTTCAGAATTTGCAGTTTTACCCTGATTTTCTTACTATAGTTGGGCTTAACATAGTATAGCTTTTTCAAAACCGTATTGGTTACAGAATATCCAAGTTATATCTTGAGATACATGTACTGTTTTTTTGCAGGTATAAAAAATAGCCTGGTTGTTTGAGATGGACTTGATCTTTCTTATGCCTACCACAGAAATTGTTAACATGCCTCTGACATCACATGTAGCACGCTAATTATGAAGAGATTTATGTTTCGCTTTTCTGTTTGGGAAATCAAAGGTTATGGGTGTCTTAAGAATGCATCCTCTAAAAGCCAAGGGAAAAGTCTCCAAATGTTATCATAGTTGAGTGCTTTCCTGCTGGAGGTAGTCCTTCACTTACGACCATAACTGAAACTAGAATTCCTGTTGATAAGCAAGTCACACCTGATTTTATGACTTTTTCACCCATTGACTTTGTTGTTGGGAAGGTTGCAAATACCATCACGTGACCCCAGGATGCTGCAACACTTTTAAATAATGCCAGTTGCCAAGCACCTGAATTTTGTTCACATGACAGTGGAGATGCTGCAATGGTCATAAGGGTGAGGACCAGTTGTAAGTCACTTTTTTCACTGCCTTTGTAACTTTGAACAGTTGCTAAAGGAATGGTTATAAGTTGGGGACTACCTATAATTGTCTTCAGATTCTGTGACCTTCAGAAGCACAACATTTACCCTAAGTATTGCTTGGCAGTTAAATTATAACTGTCATATTAAAAAAAAGGAACAAGTATTGTTTCCTAATTAAATACAACCGAAGAAGGCACAGAAAATCAAACTTCTTGACATGAATTTCTGCCATTGTTGCAGCCACCAGGTCTATGGATGCAGTCAGGTAGCAATCAACAAAACTCTTGCCCTTTGCTGCATTGGCAGCTTTGCCCTCCCTGACACTCTCCATATGTTTTTATACTACAAATTGCATGTCAACGGAGCAATCGCTGGGATTATGAGAGTTGAAGTCTAGCACATCTGGAGAGCAAAAACTGGACAAGGATCTTCCAATTAGAGAACAGGTTAAGTAGATTATGCAAAAGGTAACTCAGCAGTATTGGTTGGGGTCGGAAAAGACAGTCTTGGGGAACATATGCTTCAGGCTCTGAGTTTAATGAATTGACTTTGGACTAAATAATCATGCAGTACATACTCCCCTAAGACTGTTATTGAAGAACACAATAAAAAGTGATATTCAACCTGGCAACCTTTGGGCTAAAGTTTCATCAATGCTAGCAAGCATGGGTAAGAGCTATCTCAGTAATATGCTAGCTTTCTCAGTTCAATTCATCTAGTCTGCCTTTTGTTTTAAAACCTTGGGGCTGCCCAAATGTTAGAGAGCTTTTTTAGAAGTCCAGTTTGATATCTTGCCATCTGATGTGCTAGAGGGCACTTTCAGCGTTCTACCAAATAAGGAACACCTTTGCCCTATGGAACTGTTAAAATTTCACCTTTCCTTCTTAGATGCTCAGGAGCTTTCTGGGTTTCCCCCAACCTTTTAGTGGACCCTTATATCAACAACAGAATTATTTACTGCTGTGATTCGTTTTGTAAAACACTTCAGTATATTCTAAAGCAGTGTTTCTCAAACTTGGTAACTAAAAGTTCATGTGGACTTAAAGTGCTGGCCTAGATACCTGGAGACTGTGAGTTCTAGTCCCACCTTAGATCTGAAAGCTCTCTGGATGACTTTAGGCTGTTGTGGGAAAATAGGAGGAGGAAGAAGTATTCTGTGTGTGTATTCATTGCCTTGAGTTACTTATAAAGGCGGGAAATAAATAAATAAAAAGTAAATAAACATTTTAGATTGTGGAATAGTTTATTTTTGTTCTCTGAATGGGTTTGTGTGTCTTCTCATTCAAGTGAAGACATGGAAGCCATCCTTCCTAAGATTTCTATTTTGTCTCTGATCACTTCATTACCAACCCAGTATTTTTTTTTTGAAAAATGCAATAGCTACATTATCATGCAGATTAAAAAGAGAGCAGTCAGTATAAATTTAATCAAGCCAATATAGAACTGTGATTCACAGAGCATATAAAATAATTTAATAATAATTAATAATTTATTAGACTTGTATGCTGCCCTCTCTCCCTAAGGACTCAGGGCGGCTAACAATAAAAAAACTCAGTACAAAAAATTTACATTAAAAACAATTAAACAATTACAAGCCTAATAGTAATAAAATAATTAAGATTAAACTTTTTTTTTTAATTACATTTATATGCCGCCCTTCTCCGAAGACTCAGGGCGGTTTACAATTTTTGGAGCACAACGCAATGCGCTCAGCAAACTTAATTAAAATAACTCTAAAACAAACCTTGGTCGGTCCAGACCGGCCTGTTGAAAGAGCCAGGTCTTCAGGTCACGGTGGAAGGAGAGGAGATCAGGGGCCAAACGAAGGCCCAAGGGGAGCTGGATCCACAGGGTGGGTGCTCCCATAGAGGAGGCCCTACCCCTGGGCACCGCCAATCGACAATGTCTAGCCGACGGTACCCCAAGGAGGCCCTGCCTGTGGGAGCGTACCAGGCGATCAGAGCGTGATGCCGGCAGGAGACACTCCCGCAAGTACCCCGGACCCAAGCCGTGTAGGACTTTGTATGTTGTTACCAATACTTTGAATATTTAATGCAAAATGGTTGTACGTTTCTTTGTGGGGGGGGAGCGGGGCTTATGTGAATAAATTAGAGGCTTGTCTTTTATCTGCTATGATTTTATCGGGGTTGGATTGGACGGTTCCTTAAGGGACTTCTGTCAAAAAATAAATTCCCAGGGTTGAGTTACTGCTTCCCTGAAAAATATCCATTAAGCCAATTACACCCTAAGATGTAATTTTAGTCAATTGCAAGCAAGATAACCTATTGATTTTGGGGCTGTTGGATAGTAGTCGGGGAACTGATACTACAGTCCTAAGTGCATCTGCTCTTGAAGTTAATGGAGGTTTACTGTTGTACTTGACAGAGGAGCGCAGCTTGAACTCACAGTGAAAAATTCAAAGGCTCTCCCAGTCATGCTCCAAACGCCAGTTGCCAGTTAAAACTGAACTCCAATTTGTGGCTCGTTTACTTCAGGAGAAATCCCACTGATTGTATTACAAAGATTCTGGAGCTGTAGCCTTTGTGCATTTCGATATTGAAATATAAAAAGAAAGAAACCAGCCTTTCCCAACACACCTTTTATCTCTTCATGATACATGAAAGCACCAATGGTTGCCTGCAGCTCTTATGTGACTTCCCTAAAGAGACAATTAGTTGCAAAGTGGGTTGTTTAAATCACACTTTTTTAAAGCAAGAGTTTGGGATTTTCTGTTTTCCGAAAACCCTTACTGCCCTTCCTGATTTCTTCAAGTTCTGTTGGAAGACAAAGGCTTTTCGCTAAGTGTGGTGTTTGTGTGACATACTTTTAAGAGAAAAATTGATGCTGTTGTGGTTCAGGAATGGGAGTTCTGGAAGAGAGAAAAAAAGAAGACGAACTTTTTAAAGCAATCCTTTCAAGCAGTGGAAGGCCCCGAGGCTATACCTTGGGTGGGACCTCATCAATATCATGGGTGGGGCTGAGTTACTAGAGGTTCGCTTTATTTTTATTTTAAAGCTCTTGCTTTCATGTTTTCCCATTTCAATATACAGAAATTATATATACAATATAATTTCTCTTGCTAAGCGAGATACTTGTTAAGTGAATTTTGCCCTGTTTCCCGACTTTTCTTGCTGCAGTTATTAAGTGAGTTGCTGCTGTTGTTAAATTAGTGACCATGACGTTGCTGGTCAGAAGGGCGCAAAGGGTGATCCAGAGATGGGATTCAGCAGGTTCTGACCAGTTCTGGAGAACCGGCAAATACCACCTCTGACTGGCCCCAGCCCCATCTATTCTCTGCCTCCTGAGTCCCAGCTGATCGGCTGGGTCTTCTTTTGATGCCCTGCACAGGAGAACGGAGCTGGAAAGCAGGTTAGTGGAGTGGGGAGGGAATGGGGATTTTTCAGTAACCTTCCCTCAGGAGTGGAGAGGGAATAGGGATTTTACAGTATCCTTCCCCTGCCATGCCCACCAAGCCACGACCACCAAACCAAGCCACACCACACTCACCAAGCCTGAACTGGTAGAACTGGTAGTAAAAATACCACCACTGGGGTGATCTCATGACCCTGGGACACTGCAACTGTCATAAATATGAGTCAGTTGCCAACTGAATGTTGATCATGTGACCATGGAGATCCTGCAACTGCCCTAAGAGTGAAAAATAGCCATAAGTCACTTTTTTCAATGCCGTTGTAACTTCAAATTAAACGAATTGTTGTAAATTAAGGACTATCTGTAGCAGGAAACTACGGTCAGCATTCAGCAAAACAGCAGGGGTGGCTCCCTCCCTACTGCTAGCAATCATGATGGATGGGGCAAGGAGGTTCAGGAGCGGGGTGGGGGGAACGCTCATGTTTCTCATCCCTGCTCCAGAATGTTGCATTTAACAAATATGTAATAGTCCAAATTTCATCATGGTGGATTGGGGATGGGATGGTAAGGGATAGGATGATAAAGAAATGTCTTTCTCCTAGATCAGGGCAGTCAAACTCGCGCCTGTGGCCCAGAGGCATCACACGCTGGCCACACCCACGCCCAGTTTAGCAAAGGGGAGGAGGAAGTTGCGGTACATGAGTTTGACATCCCTGTCCTAGATTGTTCAAGTTTGCAGCATTAAAAAAAAGACATTGTTCATATAAAGGAACTACTAGGAGGTGTATTATCTACCAAAAAACACAACTTCTAAGTCACCAGTACAGCATATCTGTGTATACATAGCTCCATTGTTGAAACAAGAGGATGTGCTTTTAAAAAGGAAAATGAAATAGAATGTAAACAGGCTTCTAATTCTAAAGCATGCATCCAGGAAATAAAATCCTTTAAATTCATGTGGCACTTCAAAGTGAACATGGCTGAATTCCAGCTGTGGGGTCCTGAGATGCTTGAAGTATCTCTTGGTTGCACTATTTGTTTTATTTAAAACATCCGCTGAGAATTCAAATCGGAGAGATAAGAAACACCTCTATGAATGCTTTATGGTAATTTTATTTATATATACATGAATGTCTCCTAAAAGGAAATTAGAAAATTGCACTGACTTTACAACTTGAAATGTTGAACAGAGAGCATTCCAAAAGGAAGGGGGAGCAATTCAATCTTAACAAAATATCTCAACACCTCTACATTGGCTGTATAAAAAAACAACAATTTAACTGCTAATACAGGAAGTCATTGACTTACAAAAGTTCACTTAGTGACTGTCAAAATTACAGCGGTACTGAAAAAAGTGACTCATAATTTTGCTTTTCACATGAGTGTTGTGACATCCCCATGGTCAGATGATCAAAACTCAGGCGCTTGGCAACTGACGGATATTACGACGGTTGCAGTGTCTCAAAGCCCTGTGATCACTTTTACAACCTTCTGGCAAGCAACTACAGTGATTCACTTAGCAACAGTAGCAAGAAAGGGACAAAAGTCACTTAACAAATGTCTCACCAACAAAATTTTGGGTTCAACTGTGGTCGTAAATCAAGGACTATCTGTACTTTGTTAGGTATTCTAGTTCATATATTTGGAGCAGATCTGGAATACTTGCTCCTGATCTCTCCAGATTAAAGCACAGAATCCAGAAAGCAGCAGGAAGGAATTTTCCAAAGTGCTAAATTTAACTAAGTATCAAAATTCTCCTTAGATTTCTGAGTGCCTGGCATAATGTGCAGAGATAATCATGTAATGGTGAAGAGTGTTGCTCTTCATTCTATACAATTTGAGTAAAAACTGTTTCCCTCTCAGAAAAGGATTTTTTTTTAGACTTTTACATTTCGACTTAGAATTTGGATAACTTCTCATCCACTCTGTAACTCAACAAAAGCAGCTTATGTGCTGTTTCAGAACATAATCTGTGACTCAGAGAAGTCCCTTTTCCCCTAGCCTTCATGGCTGAGGATAATAATTGCTAATGCTTCAGAAATCAGAAGCGAAGGGTCTTTAGGTTTGGGGATAGCCAGGTGTGGAACAGTCACAATTTGTATGCTTTATTTATTTTTCTCAGTATTTTTAGTTTTGAAGGGTGGGGGATTGACGCTTCAGAGAGACACGTGATGGCTAGGGTGAGAATTGACTTAATTATCTGAAGTAGAGTCTGTAGGTTGAAACTTCGTTTCAGGCACAGAAAGGAATAACCAGAGAAGAGATTAACAGTCCTTTGATAGGTAGTGTGACATCTGTGTGGAAAGAAATATAAATTGTAGAAGCCAGGCTTTCTGCATTTTTTTGGTAAACTTTAGGCTCCAGTTGATATATGGTAGTAGCTGATCTCAGGATCCCTGCTTCAGAACTGGATTGACCTCTGCTTCTTTTGTGCACAAAACCTTCCTTTGTACATGCTTCAGTTTCTCTTCTAGCAAACCCAAGTACATTTTATGTAGAATCCAGGAAAAAAAACCCAAAATAATATCTGAATGAATCTGTTAGTGATTGTATTGGTTTTTCAAAGTATCCTTAAAGCCCAATCTCCTAAAAATTGTGGATACGGTAGAAGAAATCATTTTGTACCATTATTTGGTGGTATTTGACTGTTCTTAGATCCCAGTTAAGAGTTCATTTAAAATAAAATGTGACGTGGATCAAAAGACCATGGAATATATGCTCCAATGTTGGCTACTGCATGACAGAACTTAATTTTCAGCTTCTTCTGTTTGTATACAAACAGGTCAACATTAGATTAGGGACAGACGCAGGAGTATGGAAAGGCATGTAGGCAGCAAGGGGATTGGGACAATGAATGAGCTGGGTAGAACATCACTGAGCAAAAGTAATTGCTACAAAAATCATTGCTTACTGGATCAGTCTGGAAGGCTTATGATATGGAGTTTAAAGCCTCAGACATTGCATTCCTCAAGTGCCTAGTTGTGCAAGCAAAAGATAAAAGGGAGAGGGGAGCATTTTGTATCATTAGGCAAAGAATGAAACCATAAAACTTTGATTTTCTTAGGAATAAGGTATAAGCTATATTTTCTTGGTAATATTTTAAATTATCGTCATTTACCTTGTCTCAGATACTAAACCCTCTTACTCCCATCCCTCGCCCGAAGTCAAGTGAGTTCTGTATTTTAAAAAGTATTGCCTTGTGTTATTATATGCAAAAAGCTGGAAAAGCAATGAAATACAAGACCTACAGTGGAAGACTAGATTATAAACTTACCTGAACTTGCAGAAATAGTGACGCTGACCAGTTTGGTCAGAAGAAAAACGATAAAAGGCTTTTCGGAAACACTAAAAACCTTATGTGGACTTTTGGTTGAAAGAAGAAAAATCGAATTAATGATTTGGGGATTTAAAAGGATAAAGAGATTAGGGGAAAGTTTAAGATAATATTTACCTGATAGACATGAGGGCAAAAAGCATAATTGCATGTCTTTTTTAAATTTCTCTATTTCTTATGTTCTTTGTTTTGATTGTTCTATGTACCTTTTACTGTGTTGAAAATTTTTAAATTAATTTAAACCATCTCTTTTGACCCCTTTGGATGGTAGGCGTCTTCCTCAATCTCGGGTCCTCTTATCACAGGCCTAGGAGTTTGAAGGTTGTGCGCATTAGCTTAGCTGTTCCTAGCACTCTTCTGGACCGACAGTGACAAAGTTATTCCTGGAATCTGTTGGCACGACTCCCCCAACTTAGGAGTCACAGCCTAAAGTGCTCCTATCATCACTGGGATCACTTTGATCTTTAATTTCAGATGCTGGTACTTCTCCATTTTCCTCATACTCCTTGTTCCTGATGTGGTTACTTGGAACTGCTACATCTATCGCCTTCGCTGTTTCTGGTCCTTGACTACTGTCACAGTGTCTGGTTGATGGTCAGGACCTGCCTGTCAGGACCTTAGTTCTGTTATTCTCCATGACGTTCTGTGGCATCTTCCCTCTAAACTTGCCCATAAACTGTTCATATGTTCCTGTATGTTTTTATGCTGTATGCTGTATGTCCAGATCATTTGGATTGTACCGCTCAGCGTATTCTGTTTCTGCCTGCATCTTACACCCTGCCGCTATGTGTTGGATGGACTGAGAGGCCTCACTGCACAATCTGCACTTCAGGTCCTGTCTAGTGTGGTAGATCTCCTACTTCAATGGATCTGGTGCTTAGTGCCTTTTCTTGTGCTGCAATGATTAGTGCCTCAGTGCTGTCTTTTAGTCCGGTCCTTTCCAGACACTGGTAGAATTTCCCAGTATCTGCCACTGTGGCTACCTGTCAATGGTGCCTCCCATGCAGTGTTTTGTTTTGCCATGGCAGTTCCTCTGCCTCTGCTTGATCTTCTGTTTGATCTTCTTCCCATGTCTGCTGCTGCCTCAGGCATTCTCTTGGCAGCTCATCTTTTGGTGCCACTTTACTGATTTGCACCTGGGTGCTCTGGATTTCATTCAGGACGATGGCTTTGATCCTCACTAGACTCCACCTATTCTCTTTCCAGCCGGTATATAGTCTCTGGATGTTGGACTTGGGATGAAAACCTCTGTACATTGTGAGAAGCTCCAAGATTCTCACATCAGCAGCCCTCTGGCCAGCTCACTATACTGGTACTCTGTCTGATGATTGACAGGGCATATGTGTTGATGGCATGGATCTTCTTCCCACTGCGATGGCTCTCTAGGACCTGTGATATTTGGATGTTGTTGTCTTCCTTGCCTCCTCCTCATGGTTTCCATGTTTGCTATGTGGCCTGCTGGTACTTCCACTTTATTATCTAACTACTAACTATTATCATCCAGCCACATCTGTAGTCTGAATGACAGTGTTCTCACCATAGATTCATGTTAAGTCAATGCTTAGCATACAGCTCGCTGTCATTTATCTAGAGAAGGTGCTGATGACGGTTCTACTCTTGAACATGTATCCATATCCGGTCCTTGCATTTATGTGAGGGAGGGAGTTCAGGCCTATGCAGAACAACAGTGGGTACAGTGCATCACCTTGTTATATGCTGCACTTGATGGCTATTTATGCAAGCTGTTTGGAGTTGACCTCTGGTGTTGTCTTCCACAATCCCATTGAGTTCTTGAGGAAGGTCCTTAGTGTCCTGCTCACTTTGTATGGTGCTTGGTCTTCACAGATCCATGTGTATGGCTTTTCTATAGTCTTTCCAGGTTTTGCTCAGATTGATCTGACTAGACCTTGAATCTTGGGCAACTACTGTATCTGTGAGCAACTGATGTTTTGAGCCTCTGGTGTTTCCCCAACATTCTTCTTAGCTGTGCTCATGTACTGGCCCATATGGCAGCTATGATGCCCATGTAGGACTTTTCATGTTGTGGGGAGGCAAGTTATTGACTGCTAGTTAGAAAGTGATGTTCCGTTGAGGGGGTGGTCTTTCATGATCAGCACTGCCCTTCCTTCTTTTAGATAGTCTGGTAGAATCCTGCTGCTAGCAAGTGGTTCATCTGTGCTGCTAAGTGTTCATGACTGCTGTTAGTTTGTTTAGCCAGTCGGTGTGGACGATGTCCAGGCCAGGTGGTGTCCATCTCTTCATGTTCTTGACTCATTGTTAGATGCCTACTAATGTGATGGTGACTAGTTCCTGTTCTGGAGGATATGCATATAAGCATGTGAGTATCACCTTATGTTTTACCAAGAAATCTGTCTT
This sequence comes from Naja naja, assembly GCA_009733165.1. NCBI lineage: Eukaryota > Metazoa > Chordata > Lepidosauria > Squamata > Elapidae > Naja > Naja naja. The sequence goes on from CM019149.1 coordinate 136,362,131, forward strand.
TTAACGAATGGCCAGGTAAATCCGCAGTCCACCTGTTCTTCAGGTATAGGAATGTGAGCTGCAACAGATGGTAAGACAGAGCCATGAGAACCACCTGGGTAGAGGTAGTAGCATTTTTCTTGCTGCCTGCCAAGATTGGAGGCTCTGGATGCCTTGAGGTTGTATGAGATGCTCTGTTCCTTTTGCTTTTGAAGAATGTATGGCTGCCTCTTTGGTGTGGAGGCGAAGCAAAAAAGCAAGTAGGGGAACTTAGGGGTGAGGGAGGGCATTTAATCTGGATTCCGGACACAGGCAGCGTCAGCCCAAAAGTCTGCAGTGCTGTATTTCCTTTTATGATTCAAGCAGAAGAGATTGCTTTGGCATTACTGTATGCAGCAATTAGGAGCCACGGAATTCCCTAACTGGCAGCCGGTAGCAGGTGTGGACGGATGTGCTTTTTGCCAGTCATGGTTCACTGGAAGAACTTCTGGGAAAACAGTCAGTATACATCTGTGTTTGAAGGCACTGTTTAGGAAGGCCAGCTTTAATGCTTAGCAGGGCACATGTGCAAGAGGAACAAGGAAGAACAGGAAACAGGTGTTTTTGCAGCTGGTCTTTCCTTGTCTGGTGTTGCCTTGCATTGAAGGGCTGCTGTTGGAGAGCCCTTTTCTTTGAAAAGGAGGTGCCATGGGCTTGATCACAGGAAGGCAGAGGAGAAGACAGGAAAGCTTTTAGCACAGATCCTACCGGGAATTCAAATATTTAAATAAAACAGTTTTGTTTTAGAAAGACATTAAGGTGAATTTGTTCTGTGGTGGTGGGGGCGGTCCTTGCTTGCCCAGGCTGAAAGGGAAGCTGAGTTTCTTACTTTCCAAAAGGATGGAAGTGTGTCTCCTTCCTGGCAAGGATGCCTGTCAGGATGTGTGGATTTGAAAGGGGGACCAAGACTTCCGTTGTTTGCCTGTCTCCTTCTTTGGCTTTCACCTCCTGAGTGGAGAAAACAGGCTTGTAAATCCCTGAACAGATGGCTCCAGCTGGTGACTAATGAACTGTTATCTCTGCCTGTTCTAGCTTCTCTCTGGGATGCACGTTTGAAGTAGAGACCTAAGGAAGTTTTTGATCTTTGTTTGTGTTAAGCTTGTTTGGAAAACAGAACTTGCTAGGTTTTTTTTTAAATCCTACGTAGAACAAGGTCGATCGGTTTGATTACTGAAATGTTAAAAATATGGCAGGTGTGAAAATCAGAAAGGTGCAAACACTATGGGCTAGTTTGGCTTTTAGTGCAGTGCTTTCAATAGATCAGAAGTGCCACTTTGCAGCATGTATGTCTCATTCAGTTGGCATTTATTTTCATCCTTCCATATTTTATCTTGGTTAGGATATGCTTTTCTGGAATCCACAACCAGTCCTGTTCAACACTTATAAAAATCAACCCATGAACAACAGTAAGCATATACCTACTTACTCATGTTTCCCCGAAAACAAGACAGAGTTTGATTTTCTTTTGGGCCCCAAAATAAGCACTAGGCCTTATTTATGGGGATTTTTCTTTTTTTTCCCCTATGTATGGGAGGCCCACTTCTTCTGCTTGCTCGCGGTGCCACGAGGTGGGGTGGTGGTGATTTCCCCCCCCCACTAACTTACCTCAGGGCCCCCACAGCTAGGCCATCCACGTCCCCACACCTGCCTCATGAGCAAGCAGAAGTGGGCCAGTGGGCTCCTCCTGCACATGGTTATTGGTGCTTCCACTATGAGGCAAGTTTCGGGGCATGGATGGCCAGGCTGTGGGGGCCCTGAAGTAAGCCAGTGTGGGGCACATGTGATCCACCACCCCCATGCCTCGCCTTGTGAACATAGCAGGGCAACCAGATGGAATGGGAGGGTGGCGGCTGCACAGGCCCTTAAGTAGGGCTTATTTTGGAGGTAGGGTTTATATTAGGCTCATGTATAAAACATGCTATGTCTTATTTTCAGGATAGGTCTTATTTTCTGGAAAACAGGGTATCTATCTATCTACCTACCTACCTACCTACAATTTAATTTAATTTAATCTTCCACCTATCTCAACCACAAGGTGATTTCGGGCAGTTTACAATGTTAAAAAAAATAAAACAATACAATAATATGAATATAAGAATAAAACACTATAAAATACAAATTATCAGATATAAATTAAGCTAAAAGATGGGAGGGAGAGAGTAGGCTGAGGATGGGAGGGGGGAAGGAGGGGAATCTGTTATTAATCTATCAACCAGTTGAAGCAAGAGGTTCCCCCAGATCTAGCAGAGCCAGATCTTCAAGCTCCTGTGGAAAGTGAGGAGGATGAGAGCTGACCTCACTCCTGGAGATAAGATGTTCCAAAGGACAGGAGCAATGGCAGAGAAGGCTCTTCTCTTGGACTCTGCCAGTCAGAATTCCCTGGCTGACAAGGCTCACAGCATGCCTTCTGTGCCAGCCCGGGTGGGCCAATCTCAGTGGGATGAGATGGTTCCTCAAGTAACCTTGATCCATGCCATGAAGGGCTTTAAAGATAGTTTTCTACACTGGGGCAATGTGGCATCTGTAAAGAGCAGCTATCTATGAGTGCAATAGGATGTCTGTAATGGGGAAGGTTTTACATATACCATTTACATGTGAAGACTTCAATGTTAAGTCCAAATTAGTAGAGTTCAAGTTATTGTGTGGTTGTTTTCTTGCACTATACAGGTAGTCCTCGACTTACAACTGTTCATTTAGTGACCATTCAAAGTTACAAAAAATGATTTATGACCATTTTTGCAGTTACAACCTTTGCAGCATCCCCATGGTCATGCGATAAAAATTCAGAAGCTTGGCAACTGGTTCATACTTATGACCATACTTATGCTCTGTTCCAGGGTCTTATGTGATTGCTTTTTGTGACCTCCTGACAAGCAAAGTCAATGGGGAAGCCAGGTTCACCTAACAACTGTGTTACTAATTTATCAACTGCAGTGATTCACTTAACAACCGAGGCAGGAAAAGTCGTAAAATGTTGCAAAATTCACTTAGCAAATGTCTCACTTAACAATGGAAATTTCGGTCAATTGTGGTTGTAAGTCAAGGACCACCTGTAATAGAAAAGATCACCTAAAAGACTTAATTCCCTACCTATGCTTCTTTTAGAATAGACTCTGCACCTATCACTTAGTAGATAAGAATGCCACGGTTGGAGAACCTATTAAGCAATGGATGTAGAGTGACTGGCTTGAGTCAATGTGGGTAGTGAAGCCTTGGCCAATTTTCATGTCCTCCAGATTAAAAGACTTCAAATGAAGTCATTCCTTGCTTTGTCTGAAGAACTCCACGTCCAGAATTCCACATTCAGATTGAGGAAAATTAATTTTTCATGCTTAATGAGAAGATAATACCATATAACTTTTTAATTTTTCAATTGTGTGGGTTTCTGTAACATTCTTATGACCAGAGTTTATCCAGATTTAAGATTTAATTATTGTCCTTCCCTTTTACTAGGGTGATTTTTTTATTATTTTTTTTACAAAACCAGTTTAGCTTGAATCAGAGGTAATCCTTTGGATATTTTTTGAAATGGGAACTGTAAATTTAAAGCTAAACCTAGGTTGCCACAAAAGTATAACAGATACATCATATTCCGGGAGGCAGAAGTATGTATAGAATGAGTTTGTCATATCAATCAATGGTCTGTGCTGGGACAAGAGACAATAAAGCATTTTTTCCAGGTAGACAAGCACGTAGTTAAAATGATATTTTACAAAATGATGCCATTTCCCCCCATATATGCATTCTCCTTTCAGCTATCCACTTAGAAGGGGCAGTTTCAAAATTGTTGATATGTGAACTGGCCTAGTTTTCCATTAGTTTGTGTATGGTGGTGGATCAGAAATAGTCACTTCTGACCGCTATATCATGGTGAGTATATGGATGTTGATTGTTAAGCTTGTCGTTCAAAAATATTTACAGGTAATATATCCAACCATGCACGATGACTCAAAATAGAAAAAACAGTTAGCATGTGCATTCTCTTTTTGGCCTCTTGAGCAGTCTGCTTTGTTTGGTGATGCCTTCTTCCTTGATTTTTAATACTTACCTATACACCGGGTACTAGCCTTAGACTATTGTAATAACAAGCTCCAGCATAATTTTATGATACCCTTATTTAAGTAATTGGCTTGAAAAGAAGCAGAGTGGGAGGGAGTAGATACACTTTCTTCAACAGACTTTCTTAAATAAAGCACTTTCCCTTGAGGGGATATCAGGCAAGATAATGATGACTTTCAATTATAAGGGTGTATAATAAAGGAGATTATATTTCAAGTCCCGTATAAGCGTGGGTGCCAATGTTTGTACAAGAATGTGTCAACTGAGCAGATTTTTTTTTTGACACATTCACTTTATATTTAAACTTATTTCAGGGTTCTCTCATTTCTCAAAACTACAGTTAAACCAGTTGGGTAACTTTGCCCCTTCAGTTACATTACAAGCCTGGTCTTGTGAATCAAACTGAGCAAAATGAGGGAAACGATAGATAGAGTGGCATTCCCTTCTCTATGGTGTCTTCTAGGCATGTTGAGATCATAACATTAATAGTTGACAATTCTGGGAGGTGCAGCCATACATCCCTAGAGGAACAAGTTGTGGGAGGATGCAGAACTGCTTCTTAAGGCCTGACTGAAACGGGATTAATGTATTTGTAGGAAGCTGTTCAGATGATAGAAATCATTACTATCAAGGAAAGAAAATTTGTCTTATTCCCAGTCTTCCCCGCCAACCCACCCTTACCTTATGCTATGCTAGCTTAGGGTACAAACACTAGATGCTTAACATACAAAAATAGTGCAGGAAGATTGACAAGGGGATTGGAAAGCCTTCCTCCCACCAGTACAATTTCATAACTGCCTCTGTATCCTTAATGGAGTAGTTAGTGCATTTGGTTATAGATCAGCCTTCCAATTGCCTCAGTCATTTTCAATGTTAGGCATATGCTCTTGTGGATGAAGAATGTTCTGTGTGAACAACCTAATCCTCCCTCCCCTCCTTCTTCCAATTGCTGTATAAGGAGAACTGCATGCAACCCAAATTAAAAACAAATTGTGAAAAATGGGAATAGAAATGGCGGAATGTTGCTTTTGGGGGAGCAGCAGCACACTTTTCTTTTTCCCTTCATAGGAGCTATTGGAGTGGTGAGCCTAAGTAACCATCTTCCCGCACACTTAAAAAACATTGAGTGGGAGGGACTGCATGAAAAGCTTTGCAGTCAGTTGTTATTTAAAATGAATTCAAATCTAATCATCTTTCTTTCTAATAGCAAAGTCAGCTGATGAGCACCAACAAGATTGTAGCCAGAATGGGGCCACTGAGAAATAAGGGGAATATATCACCATGCTCCGGGGAACCTTTGATGATTGCAAAAGTAGGGAAAATATTTGCAGGATAGGAAAGGAGGAAAAATAAACCCAGATGGCTGTGTAGCTACAACAGGATGGGAATGAGAAGCAGAAAAGGGGAGAAAAGAAAATGGAAGAATTTGAAATAGATATGCTCCCATGTTTTGTAGATTCCAATTTGTCCATTATCAATAAACTGACAATAAAAACAATTGTCCCAAATTGTTAGGAATAAGGGTAGTGATGGTAAGAGGATTTTTGTGATGGACGTTATAACAATAGCACTTAGACTTATATACCACATCATAATGCTTTGCAGCACTCTCTAGATCAGGAGTCGCCAACCTTTTGGACCCCAGGGACCACCAAACTCATAATTTTAAATCCCGCGGACCACTAATATGAATTTTGACTGACAGTGGCTTGCTGATGTTGGTGGGAGAGAGAGAGAGGGAAGGAGGGAGGGAGCGGGAGAGAGAGAGATCTGATCTAACCTCGGAGGGCTGGTGGTGATGTTCTCTCTCTCACACACACTCTCTCTCTCTCACACAAACACACAAACACAAACCCACACAAACAAACACACATACACCCAGAGGTCCCTCACCCCCCACTCCAAGGCAGCCACATTCCTAACCTGCTTTTCAGCTCCATTCTCAGGGGAGGGAGAGAGATCCGATCTAACCTCAGGGGGCTGGTGGTGATGTTCTCTCTCTCTCTCTCTCTCTCCCTCCCTCCCTCCCTCCCTCCCTCCCTCTCTCTCTCCCCCCTCTCACACACAGGTCACACACACACACACACACACACACACCCTCCAAGGCAGCCACATTCCTAACCTGCTTTTCAGCTCCGTTCTCGGGGACTTTATTCTACGATTGGTAGGAAAACGGGGTGTGAGATTTTCCTGAAGACTTTGTTTGGGATTTTCCCAGGGTCTCTGTCTGCAGAGACCCTGGGAAAATCCCAAAAAAAGTCTGCAGGAAAATTCCCCACCCTGTTTTTCTACCGATCTGTCATTCTTTATTTGGGATTGCAGGATACCATTTCCAGCTCCATTTTCTGGGAGGGGAGGGGGAGAGAGACTTTTGGTTGCCTGCAAGGAAAGCAGCAGAAGTCTTTCTTTCTCTCTTCCCAAACTCTGCCAGAAATGAGTCTTTGCTGGCACAGCCTCTTGGAGCAGGATGTCTCATTTCTGGCGGAATTTGGGGGAGAGAAAGGCTTCTGCTGCTTTCCTTGCGTGCAGCCAAAAGAAGAAAGAAGTGGAAAGAAGCAGCCTGGTGGCCAGGCAAGTTCCCCCCTCCCCTCACTACCTCGTGTTGTTCTGACGCAAGCCTTGTGTTCCCGTGGGCCATGTGGGCGACGCAGCCTTGTGTTCCCACGCAGCCTGGATTAATTGCTTTGGGGGGTGCTCTGCGGGTGACATTTCTCTGCAGACCACCAAAATTTTCTCGCTGATCACCAGTGGTCCGCGCCCCACCAGTTGGCGTCCACTGATCTAGACTGTGTCTTTTCCTCCTTTCTCCCAAAATCATCCCCACAAACTATTACACAGGTTGGAGAAGCCAGCCTTCTGTAATCTGGTACCTTCCACTTATGTAGAGAATATAAGTCTCATCAAATCGACAAAATAAATTGCTTTGAGAGAGAGGGGAGGGAGACAGTTGGTATGGTGGATAAATACATAGGACAAGCTGAATTCTAATCCTGCATTAAACAGTGGCTTTGGACCACTCACTGCCTCTCAACCTGGGAAGAAGATATGGTGCTAGGAAACCACTTACAAAATGTTGGCAAGTAAACAGCATAAATCTTCCATACAGTCATCGTGAATCAGAGTAAATTTGAAGGACTATCACAATAACAAGAAAGCCGATTGCACCTGGTTGGAAAAGGTAGATCCATGCTATGAATCGGTGTCAATTCCCAGTTAAATCGAATGGTATTCATTGGAACTATAACTTGATAAACTCATCCGTTTTTTTCATGAATGTACTTTTGAGAGTCAGCCTAGACTTTTATAAGAGGGTATTAAAAAAAGAGAGAAAGAGAAATAGTTCATCTAGAGATTCTAGTAGAACAAAGCATGGAAAACAAACACTGCACAAAACGGGCTCTATGCTTTCAACCTCTGAAAAACCTTTGATGAAAATTGTCAGGACACATAATTTTGAACGCATCACTGGAAAGAGATGTGTTCTGTTTGTCATATATAGTCCATCTCATCCGCATAGCCTGTTTGCTCTGATGCCCCTCCTATTGTTCACTGGGAAGGTGTCCTCACAGCACAGCCTCCATCTTGGTGCCAACAAACTGGTGAGGCAGGCTGAAGCTGGATCAAGGTGACCCAGCAGAAACATGTTGTTTTCTATGGGAAGTGTGTGTGTGGGGAAATATTCACATGTTAACCTTCTGGAGTACATGAGGAGTAGCCATCAGAAGCTCCAACTGGACCACTGAAGGACTGCCTCCTCCTATTTAACTGGAGGACAGTGAATGTGGCTGCCTGTTGGGCTGACGCTTCGTCAGCTCAGCCTGTTTCTAGCTTTGTTTTGTTTCTCTCATGGGAATTCCCGTCATATGGAAGACAATCCCATGTCTATCAAGAGGTCAAGATTCCCATCAGCACTCAAATCAAATGGCTTTGCAGGGCCTGGATGGGAGGAGGAAGAAAGGAATGCTGGACAATGAAGGGTGGTAGAGAGAAGCTACCTAGCAAAGGGAAAGGGCTGGATTCTAGCCAAGATGTTTATCACCTTGCCAATGATTTCACCTTTCCTTTATTTGGGAGAGAGATGCCAAGGATTTGTAGTCCTCATGGTAGAAGCCTTTTAATGGGAATCGGTACATTGAAAGATGGTAGTGAAGACAGAAGATGACCAGCAGAGAATGTGCTCACATGGGCAGAGACAATTTCCACTCCTGCTGTGCAAGTGAGGAATTTAAATGGGCAGGGAGGGAGGCTCCATATAGAAGGACTAAATGCTCCCCATTGCTTGAGTCATCCTTGAAGACAACCATTTTTAAAGCCACATGCTTTTCTCCTCTCTCAAAATTTTTGTATGTAGATGAGCCCTTCCATTCTGAAATATCAAATCTGATATGGTTCAGCAGATAGGCACTTAAGCTTGATGGTTTTTATTCAGGTTTTGGACTGATAGTTATCTTCTCAGGGCTATGCAGTTCAGGAAGATAGAACACATTTATAAATCATATGTTCTAGAATCGGAATGTAATCCTTTGTGTGGCATGAGTGCTGTTGCTATTGCTTTATTCAGCTGAATGGAACTTGTTTTGGAGGGAACGCGCAAAGCATCTGGTTGTAGCCCATAAATCCTCATTCATTCATTCATTCATTCTAAATCCGAATAAAATTGTGATTGGTTTACATCAAAATGCCTTGCATTTTTTTATCATTTTCACTACAAAACCATTTGTGTCTTTCATGTCTTCCTTTATGTGCATAGCCTAGGGCCACACGGTCTTTCTGCCTCATTTTACTCTATGTAAAATGGGGATAACAGTCACCTACCTCAGAGAGCAATTCCAGACCTGGAATGCCAGTTGTGTGCTGTCTGTTCATGTCGTGAATAGCTAAGTATGTACTGCATTTATTCATGGCTGAAGGGGGGGATTTTAAAGTGGGCTTCTCTGCCATGGCTGAAAAGAGATGCAAATGCTACATTTTTTAATCCTGGGTTGTTCTGCAGACACGATTAACAAATTCATATTGCTATTGCCCAGTGCTATTATTTTTCCTATTCCATTGCCTTTATTAAACAGGATGCATTATACATGAGGTTTGTGAAACTTTCAAAAGGAATATTTATCTAGAAAAATAAAATGTTGCTTGAAAACATGCAGCAGAGTAGCTAAGTGAGAAGTCTTCAAGCTAATTCTTTCTCCATCCTGTCTGTTTTGTGTTTGTGTATCTCTCTCTCTCTTTCTCTCTCTCTCTCCCTCTCCCTCCCTCTCTCTCTCCCCTCTCCCCTCCCTCTCTCTCCCTCTCTCTCCCTCTCTCCCCCCTCTCTCCCCTCTCCTCTCTCTCTCTCTCCCTCCTCTCTCTCCCTCTCTCCCTCTCCCTCTCTCTCTCCCTCTCCCCTCCTCTCTCTCCCTCTCTCTCCCTCTCTCTCTCCCCCCCTCTCTCTGCATGGAACTGGAGCAGATTCAGCAAAGGAAGCCCCAGCTTCTTGAAAACAGTGATGGGTCAAAGGATTCAGACAGCTCTGCAGGCCGGCGAGGCAGCTTGAACAGGAAGCACGAAAGGTGGAAGAATCGTCCGGATAATCCTGGCGTGCTGGTTGCCAAAGTGGTGAGGGCCGTCACGGTGAAGCATGAACCAAGCCTCAAGCTGCCAGTCTACTTGGATACTTCCGGAAAGAACCGGACGCATCTTAGAAGGGACGCCCAACTGGCCATGTTCCAGCATGGAGACACTGGCAGTGTGGAAGGGGCCCCACAGCCTACCGAGAACAACTTCACTCCCAAGTGTGAAATCTCGGGCAAAGATGCGCTGTCTGCATTAGCCAGAGCTAGCAGTAAGCAGTGTCAGCAGGAGATTGCCAATGTGGTGTGCCTGCACCAAGCTGGAAACCTGATGCCACGGTTGGTACCCCGGCAGTGCCAGCTCTCAGGTGAGAATGAAAGAACCTTGGAGAATTGTCCCCCATGAATTGAGGGATACTGTTGAGAGAGTGCAACCCTTGCATCAGGACAGGGATGATCATTCTTTGCATGTGCACAATTTAGAAGTGCAGCTGCCCCTTGGCTTAGGCCCATTTATCAGCACCTCTTGGGATGCCAACCAGTGGTGGGATTCAAATTTTTTTACTATCGGTTCTGTGGGCGTAGCTTGATGGGTGTGGCTTGGTGGGCATGGCAGGGGAAGGATACTGTAAAATCCCCATTCCTTCCCCACCCCACTAACCTGCTTTCCAGCTCCGTTCTCCTGTTCAGGGCAACCAGAGAAGGCCCAGCCAATCAGCTGGGACTCAGGAGGCAGAGAATAGATGGGGCGGGGCTAGTCAGAAGTGATATTTGCTGGTTCTCCGAACTACTCAAAATTTCTACTACCAGTTCTCCAGAACTGGTCAGAACCTGCTGAATACCACCTCTGATGCCAACCCACAGTCCTGTCGCTACCTTGCTGATTGGGAACCGTCACCTCTTCCTGCCCAGGCCTTCCCTCGGAGTGCAGACCTCTTGCATTCAGAACATCTGCAGTGCCACAGAGTTGTGGCCACTAACATAATAACCTGTGACAGATGCCTTGATTAAAGGAAGCACAGACAAGCCAATTAAGGCTGTTCTGTTGACTAAATGAATCTTACTTTAATGAGGTTGGTTGCTCCACTGATATTACCTCAGCATCTGAGGGGTTGCCACCTAGCCAAGTGGAGAGAAGAGGAATAAGGGGTAGTCTGGATGTTGCAAAAATTTTAATCAGGAAAGCTTATCTTTCTGGGGAAAGTACAGATAGTCCTTGACTTACAGCCATTTATTTAGTGACTGTTCAAAGTTAAAACAGCACTGAAAAAAAATGATTTGTGGCTCTTTTTCACACTTAGAACCACTGCAGCATCCCCATGGTCACATGATCAAAATTTGGACACTTGGCAAGTGGCTCATATTTATGATGGTTGCAATGTCCCCGTGGTCATGTGATCACCTTTTGCAACCTTCTGAGGAGCAAAGTCAATGGAGAAGCCAGATTCACTCAACAGCTGTGTTAGTAACTTAACAACTGCAGTAAAAAGGTTGTAAAATGGGGCAAAACTCACTTAACAACTACCTTGCTTAACAACAGAAATGTTGAGCTCAATTGCAGTCATAAGTCGAGGACTACATGCAGTGGTATGTGAGGAAAAGACAGTGATGAGATGCTTATGACAGAGTTACATTCTCCCTCTCTCTCATTCTCTGTCTCTGTCTGTCTGTCTCTCTCTTTCACACACACACACACACACACACACTCACACACTCACACTCTTGCTGCTGCTGTTTCTGCCACCTCATCTAGCATCATTCTGGAAAGAAGGGATAGGCAGATCCTAAGGAATTGCTTGCAGAGGAATTTGAAATTAGGTTGAAGATTTTCCATTTCTATTAGGAACAGTTCAGATGTCAGTAATCCCCAAGATGTGTGACCAAAACAAATCAAATGCTTTGTGCAACGTGATTTCCTTTTCCCGCTTTTTTCCAGTGAGTGGTAATTGCTGTGAGACATCCTGTTCTCAGACCTCTTGCTGAACTTAAGAATGAACATTCCTGTTCCTTAACCCCCAATAGCTGCAGTGAGATAAGGGCCCAATTCCCCAAATTCAATCATTAAAAATTGAAGGCAGAACTCTCTAAACTTTATATTTGGCAAAAAAAAAAAAATTGTAGGAAAGTGACAGCCTCTCTGGCCTACCCAAGGCTGTTCCAGATCGCACAAGGTCTTAATTGTTGCAGTGGCTCTGAAACCTCTACACCCTCTGAAACCAGCATCAAAACACACCCCATTCTCACAAGGGTTTTGGAGGCTCCAGAGCTATGCAAGAACACATCCCTTTTGCACAACTTCTGAAGGGTCCAAAGGTTGCACGAGAGCATGCCACATTCTAAAATTGAATCTTGGACATCTATGGACAATCGATCTTGCCTCATCCTGGGTTCTGAATTTCATGAAGCCCATACATTTTTGAACCCATGTTTGCAAATATATATGGACTACTATAGCAGCAAGAGTTGAATCTGAAGGGTGAAATATAGGAGTTCTTAAACCCAGAAATCCCTGCCCTGCCCTGCCTTGGAATAGAATAAGAATAAGAAAAAATAGAGTAAGAGTAAGAAAAGAATAGAGTAAGAATAAGAATAGAATAGAATTCTTTATTGACCAAGTGTGATAGGACACACAAGGAATTAGTCTCTGGTGCATACACTCACAGTGTATATATGAACAGCAAGTAATGGATCATATAGATCATAATCATTGTTACTATCAATCATAAGTAACAAACAACATTTGACAGATCATAAGAAACCCATAGGAGGAGTTACTAGAAAAGATGAGAAATGAGACAGTGCTGTGGTAATTAAGCCGAGTGATGGCATGGGCAAAAAGCGATCTTTGTGTCTGGTTGTTTTGGCATGCAATGCTCTATAGTGGTGTCCTGAGGGGAGAAGTAGAAGTAAAAGTCTCAACTTCAGCCATAGTACCATTCCTGCCATGCAAAAAGGCTGCTTCACACTGTTCCCTAAGGTGCAATTGTCCCTTCAGTCCAGCACTCCCCAGAAATGGCCACATGTTCCTTACCTTCAGGCGCTGTTCTCTTTCTGTTGACAGGCCTCTCTGGCCTACCCAAGGCTGTTCCAGATCGCACAAGGTCTTAGTTGTTGCAGTGGCTCTGAAACCTCTACACCCTCTGAAACCAGCATCAAAACACAGCCCATTCTCACAAGGGTTTTGGAGGCTCCAGAGCTATGCAAGAACACATCCCTTTCACACAACTTCTGAAGGGTCCAAAGGTCGCACAAGAGCATTCTGGCACAGCTTCTGAAAATTGCACAAGAAAAAGGGCATGCTAGGTGCATGACTGGCACACACAAATGTAAACAGATGGGAGACACAAGGAATGAAATAAGTTAAATGCATTCTGTGGCTACCTTCTGGTAAATGTCTGACTGAGGAAATCACTCTTCTCCTATGACAGTTGGACCAAAAGTATTTTAAAAAAAAACTTCATGAAGAACAAAGGAAATGTAAGCCTCTTTTTTTAACTTTATGCAGTTAAACATTCTGTGGCCAAAGAGATAAAAATAGAGAGCTGCTAAAAATAAAGATGGGGATCGCCCATAAAAAACTGTCACAGCAGATATAAAATTGGGAGAGATCCAAGGTGTAAAGAGCTCTGTTGCTCAAAGAGCCCAGGCTATAATAACTGCCTTGCACAGATAGAGTAATCCTCAGAGACAGGACAGTAGTTATCATAGGCAAAAGACTGTAACAAGCATACACTTTACAGTAAATCAAAGATCCAATCACAGATTCTTGGCAAAAACATTTACCTATACTACCTTAGAGACAAATTGAGTTCCCGAGCTGAAGGATTATTCTTTGCTTCCCTGGAGTTCCCCAGTTGGAACATTTAATCAGGGTCTCGGGAACAGTCTTTCCATTTAGCTCCTTCTGGCCTTGCTATGCTCCTCCTTTCTCTTTTTGTTTTCCCCTATTTATTTATTTATTTTTAAAGGGCCTTTTTAACCCAAATAGGGAGGTATTAGAAGGAATGTTTTCTGACTTTGTGAGCAAGAGCGTGTCACCCTCAGGAAGATCCCGCTTCGCCACCTGCAGTGATGGGGATATCCTCATACCAGCTAGATAGAGAGGAGTAATGGTGCATTGACAATATAGCCTTTGCTCACCTCTCCTGGGGTTTCTAGCACAGCACAAGCTTTCCAGCAGCTGCACGTTGGATCAAAATGGGAAGTTGCCATTTGTGCTGTGTTGTTCCTTACTCTGGGTGTGTATCAGGAGAAGTTTGGCTTGAAATCTAAACGTCACAAGAGGCTCCCCTCTTTTTTTTTTCCATTCAGACCATACTGTTCCTAGATGTGATTCTTTTTTAAAAAAAATATCTTGCAGGGAAGGTCAGTCCTGTGATCCAATGGGATGAGAGCAAAATGGTCCAGGCCTCCATGGACAAGCCAGTTCGAATTGCATACATGCTTGTGGTTCACGGGAGAGCCATCCGCCAGCTGAAGCGGCTCATTAAGGCTGTGTATCACCAGCAGCATTTCTTCTACATACATGTGGACAAGGTAAGGTGCATGGCATTTTAAGAGGGGGTGATGGGCATGAAATGAGCCATGGTCCACAGATCTCTTGACCATGCTACCCAAAGCATCTGTCTCTCAGCTTCTATCCTCTGCAGTACTGGCTCCAGAGATCTCATTTCCTGTGTATATGCACTATAGACAATACAAAAGAAGGGGGAGGTATTTGCTTCCCCACATCCTTCCTGCATGTACAGTCAAGATTTTATTATCAATAAATGAATAATTAGATAAAACAGAGCTCATGGTTCTACTCCCTTCTGGAAAGACGGACACAAAGTCCCAAGCTATCTGCCACAAGCAGGGTGGGTTGGCCCTGAGAATATCCAGGGGCAGCTGATGTCCATTTTTGTCCCTTAATGTCTTCTTGCAACTAGCCAAAACCAGACTGAAAATGTTCATATTACCTACCATAAGTAGCACTATTTTCTAAAAATATAAGACCTACCCTGAAAATAAGACCTAGTGTAAATCTCCAGTTCCAGGAAGACTTTTCAGGGAGCAACCGTGCACCCGCGAAACACCCCCCCTACACACTCACACCCACTATTTGGCACCATAAATATATAAGACCTACCCTGAAAATAAGACCTAGTGTGTTTTTGGGAGCCAAAAAAAATATAAGACAGTGTCTTATTTTCGGGGAAACACGGTATTTCACTGGATGTCCTATTGCACTGGCAAGAACCTCTGAGGTCCTTACAGACTCCTTTTAAACAAGAAAACCGAATGGACCCTGGTTCCAAAAGGAAAACTTTCTTTTATAATGAATGGATCCTGAAGAGGGGACTTGAGTCATTCATTTTTATTTTTATTTATTCAATATTTGATTAAAACCAGAAGCTAGAGTCTTCATTTTGGATCCCTGAGAGAGTTAGTAAAATTCCTCAATGGTAGGTACCCCGGTAGTCCTTCTGCACAAGGATGAAACCAACTTTTATGATCACTGTTGTGTTTTGCCTTCATCCTCACTTTGTTCCCTGTGTTGTCTTGAAATTCCCAGAATTCTGTTGCAAAAGTCAATGGAAAAATGCTCACTCAGTGAACAAAATAATTTATCTCTGGGGTGATGGGCATGTTTATTTCAAAGCATCCCAAAGGATGGTTTTTTTTAAACCCTAATCTGTTTTCATGTATGTATTTTTGCATTGATTCCCTAGACTTTTTCATCAGTCTTGCTCAGAACACACAAGACTGGACCTCAAGTGGAAATGTAGGCTCCTTCCTGTTAATGTTATGAAATACAGTCAGGACGAAATGCTTTTCCCCTCTGTAATTTTCTGCAAATGTCAGAGAATTTAGGGAAGTGGAAGAATTTGTGGTCCTTACAGAAATCCACAAATAATAACTGTCTAGTAAGCTCAGTCAACATTGCTAGGCCTCTGAGGAGGAGAATAGAAGTGACGGCTCCTCATACAAGCAGCACACAGAGAAGTACATCTGTTTGGTCTGCAGGACATCATGTAGCCTCCTTCATAGGAGGAAAAAGATCCCTAGACAGAGGAAACTAAAAGGTGGATGTAGGTGTTCTTCCTGTCATCTAGGTCAATGTTTCTCAACCTCGGCAATCATCATGCTGTCTGGGGAATTCTGGGAGTTGAAGTCCACCCTTCTTTAAAATTGCTGAGGTTAAAAATACGAATCTAGAGAGTTGTATGCATGGGTTTCTCTTTTGTAAAGGAAAATCATGGAAGTCTCCACCTGCTCTCTTACGACTACTCTCTGTAATAGTACGACAGTTCAAAATGCTGGTTAACCACTTTGGCAAAAACTTCCAAGACACCTTGTGGTGCATGTTGATATAAAAGACCAGTTTAAATATACAAGTTTAGAGCAAGGCATGCCTTAAAATAACAAGGCCCAGAGTTTTGGATAAATACAGTTTCCTGGTTTGCTTCCTGGTAATCACTGTTTGGTTTGGACACCGGGAAAACCTTTGGGGAAAGTAAGACAAATCCTAAGATTTAATGCATAATCAGTGGGAGTCTTGCGCTTCAGATGGTTTAGAGTACCAGCATTTACCATGCTGTTCAAGTTAATTAGGTTAATTAACCTAATTAATTAGGTTAATTACAGTGGAAGGACTGCAGAACTTGAAAGGGTAAAGCAGAGATGAGGGCAGTGCAGGAAGTAGCTATTTGCATAGTTAGCAGAACAGCACCTTTGAAGCAAAGGATAAATACAAAGTCTTGTGTCAATGATCAGAAATTCTATCTTGTTCTAGTAGATGTGGGATTTTGTTTCGGAGTTCTTTTTTTATATAAAGTATAGATATTGTCAATGTATTGATTTATTTGTTTGTTTGTTTGGACTTGCATGCCGCCCTATCTCCCAAAGGACTCAGGGCAGCTCACATCATAAAAAACACACAATACAAAAGATTAAAATTATTTAAAAAATTATTAAACCCAATGCAACCCAAACAAATTATTTAAAACCCAAAAACATTATCATTTACAAAGCTAACCCCCACCCCCTCAGTCCAGGCCGGCTTGTTCGAATAACAATGTCTTTAGGCCGCGGCAGAAGGAGCGGAGGTTGGGGGCCAATCGTAGCTCCAGGGGCAGCTGGTTCCATTGGGTGGGTGTTCCCACAGAGAAGGCCCTACCCCTGGGGCCCTGTCTGTGGGAGCGCACCGGGTGATGGGCATTCAATGCTGGCAAGAGACGTTCCATAAGTACCCCAGCCCCAAGCCATATAGGGCTTTATAGGTAAGTACCAACACCTTGAATCTCACTCGGAGGGCAACCGGCAACCAATGTAACTCGTGCAGGAGGGGTGTAATATGGGAGTATCGGGATACCCCCATCACAACCCGCGTGGCCGCATTCTGCACCAGTTGAAGCCTCTGTGAGGTCCGCAAGGGCAGCCAACTTATTTTTAATGTGAAAGCTAAACGTCTGAGGGTCGAAGTATTCTCCAAAGCACCTGAAGGCAGGCAAGAAGCAATGGATGGAAACTAACCAAGGAGAGAAGCAACCTAGAACTAAGGAGAAATTTCCTGACAATTAGAACAATTAATCAGTGGAACAACTTGCCTCCAGAAGTTGTGGATGCTCCATCACTGGAGGCTTTCAAGAAGAGACCCGACAGCCATTTGTCTGAAATGGTGTAGGGCCATGATGGCAAACCTATGGCACACGTGCCAGAAGTGGCCTGCAGAGCCATCTCTCCGGGCACGCCAGCTGTTGCCTGTTGCTCTTCCGGGTTCTGAGCTTCCGGTTTCCGGCACGTGCATGTGCGCTGACCAGCTGGTCTTTGCGCATGCATGCATGCCAGACACTGGAAGACCAGCTGATCAGCGCATGCAGGTGCCAGGGAGCTGCTCTTCCAGTTTCTGGTGCTTCCGTTTCAGTACTTGGTGCCGAAAAGGTTTGCCAGCACTGGTATAGGGTTTCCTGTTTGAACGGGGTTGGACTAGAAGACCTCTAAGGTCCCTTCCAACTCTGTTATTCTGTATCTTGCAAATGAAAGCTGACATGTGAATGAATGAATGAATGAATAAATGAATGAATGAATGAATGAATAAACTTTATTACGGTCTTAGACCAGCAATAGACACCACTATTTACATATACATAAAAATATTGACATTATAATACATTACTAGTAGATAATAACATCTGACAAGCTGACATGTGAAATTTCTGCCAAAGCCAGCATTTCTATATTTATTTCTACCCATCCATCCATTTGTGGCTTCAATCACTCAGGTAACTCTAGGCAACTTACATAAACAGGATTAAAACAACAATGGGAATAAGAAAAAGATAAGAAGCAAAAAGTCCAGACTTTATACATATTATATATCTGGGGAATAATAAGTGCAATGATTAAAACAATAAAATAAGCTACAGTACCAGGGAGGTAAGTCTCTGTGCCACACCCCAGGACTTGCTGGCGCTTCCTTGCATATTTGCACTACCACGACTGCCGCCCGGCTCTTCCTGGGAAAGAAGGGGCCACAGGGAATGTGGTGATCCTCATGGTATCCTAAGCTCTGGCATTCAATTTCCTCTCCCTGTTCCCATCTCCCCTGCAGCGTTCTATGTACCTGCACCGTGAAGTGATGGATCTGGCCCAGCATTACCCTAACATCTTGGTTACCCCCTGGCGCATGGTCACAATCTGGGGCGGGGCCAGCTTGCTGAAGATGTACCTGCGCAGCATGAAGGACCTGCTGGAGGTGACAGATTGGGCCTGGGACTATTTCATCAATTTGAGTGCCACCGACTACCCCACCAGGTCAGTCTTTAGGAAAAGGAAAAGGCCCAGCAGGCAGCAGAGGTTTCTACTGCTGACCAGTGAACATTGAGATCATATGAGACAAGCTGGGATGGTTTGAATGGAAGGGATCAGAGGATTCTCTTTCTTCCCACCCATCCCAGTTTAATGCAGAAATGCAGGTAGGAAAATAAGAGGGAACTTCAGAGTACCAAGAGGCCAAAGCATATCAGAAGTTTTGGTGTTGAGTGGCTTGAGTTAGAACTGAAGAACCTTCTTGGACGAGAAGTCAAACATTTTCAAAGAAAAAGAAATCAAGGAAGTCCAATTGCCTTTTGGAAAAGGACCTTTGAGACAATCATGATTTGGAAATTGAGAATCTCCATAAACGAGTGGTTTGGTCCTGGTTTTTTTTTTTACCAAAGCCACTCAGTAACTAGATAACTGTTGTTTGGAAGATACAGGAGACAAGTAAAATGACTACTAAAAGGAAGGTTAGGAAACATATTGGATGTGGTTAATTGGAAATCTGCATAGATGATGTTAATTAACATATTCTGCTCTGTTTGCATCTGTTCTCTGCCTGCTTTTCCTCAATTTTTTCTTTTCTTCTCCCCTCCCTCTTTTCCTTTTGCTCTCTTGTCCTCAAGCTCAGCCTTAATCTGATTCAGAGTAGGACAGTCCTGCAGAAATTCTTGTTCTGTAGAAGCAACTGAGGATAGAAGCTCTGCCTTCAAACTAGAAAGGTTTCACACATTTGGAGGGCACCCAAATTGGAAAGATTGCCTTAAAGTTTAGGCTCGTTCACTATGCATTTGATTGGTGCCAATTCTCCTTTTCCAAAGAACTGTTTTATAACCTCTAAAAAATTTCCTCTTTAAATAAATTTGTATTTGTCTTATCCAGGAACCAGTTCATGTCCCTGATAAAGTGTTCGGTGCTGCATTTCCTCTTCTGTTGTTGAAAAGATTAGTAATGATTTCCTTAATTGAATGATTTCTTATCTATGTGCAAGTGCATAAACAAGATTCTTCGTACAATGAGAATCCTGGCAAAATAGAATTTCCAATAATATGGGTACATATTTGGTCTTCTTCAGAGCTTCAAAAATGTATATAGATTGGAACTCCATTTTCCTCTCTCCTGATCATGACTAAAGTTTGAAGGTGTGTTGGACTATCACTTGTCCCACTTGGCCAAAGTATTGATGAAGAATGGTAGGTTTTCAATCCAAAACATTTGGAGGTACTTCAGGTTGCCTTTCTCAGAAAGCTTACTAGTCTCCTGTCAGTTTTCTGTTTTTTTCTAATTCTTCCTTTTGATTTGCTGCCCCCTGCAGGACCAATGAGGAGCTGGTGACATTCCTATCAAAATATCGGGACAAGAATTTTCTGAAGTCTCATGGACGAGATAATGCTAGGTAATTCAGAGAGCTTTGGCATTGAGGAACAGATTAAAAATGACAAAAAGCCCACAATCTCCGATAAATTGCTGTTGGATAGAGGGCATTCTTGGCTGTGGTGCCCCAGTTGTAAATACCCTGCCTAGATCACCTGGCAACTGCTTTTTTATCTCTTCAGACCTAGATAGACTTTCTAATATGCATTATATTATCTTTTAGTTGTCTATTGTTCTTTGAATATTTATAAACATTTGCAATGCATAGAAGCCTTTCCGCTGCTGTTAACCTTGTTGCAGCTACTTTTTATCTTCTATTTAGATTTTATGACTATAATTTTTAAACGTTCTTTCTTTTTTAACATATTTTTGTCAGCTAGAGATTTTTTGCTACTAAGTGCTATCTATAAAAAAGAGAGAAGAAATGAATAGTTAAACAAATGGATGGTTAAAAAGATGCCATTGGGTGCAGTCATATCACATTTCTGTTGTAGGGCAAGTTAATGGAATTTGAATAAATTCTGTTGTTTTATTCATCTGAAACTGAATATAATTGAAACCTATATCTGAATTTCATTTACAAATAATAGCATTTTTCTTTGCTGTCTTTTTTTTAATCGAATCGTGTCTTCAAAAAGAGCTCCAAACTTCATAATTGTAAAAAAGAAAAACATTCAAAAATGTGGAAAGCTTTGGAGCTATTTTTGATTAAAGGCTCTGATTTATAGGAGTCTGTTGTTGTTGGGCCAAAAATCATATGCTCACCATGTAATTTCTACTCCCAGTAATTATTTTTTAAAAAAGGTCTTTCCGCAACTTCCACAACTGGCTTCATTTGCTCTTTAAATGCTGTCAAAAGAAACTCTTATAACTTGTAGTGTTGGCAGCTTTTGAAGCCTCTAAAGGTTATTCAGACCAAGGTGAAACCTTTGCAAACAATCTAGTTTCCAAAATTTAACCTGAAAGATGTAAAGGCTGTGAGCCGATATGATTATGCCGATTGCCTGGAACTCTCAGGCTATAGCATCCAAAGTTTTCAAAGTGCGGTGTTCTAGAATTCTCCTTGTTCGAAACTTAATCCCTAAAATTCCACATTGCTTCCTAGTGAATCTGAGGCATTCATCTCCACATAGGTTCATCAAGAAGCAGGGCCTAGACAGACTTTTCCATGAATGCGACACACATATGTGGCGACTGGGTGAACGGCAGATCCCAGAGGGTATCGTGGTGGATGGGGGCTCAGACTGGTTTGCCCTAACACGCAGTTTTGTGGAATATGTGGTGTACACCAGCGATCAATTGGTCTCCCAGCTGCAACAGTTCTACACATACACACTTCTCCCAGCAGAGGTAGGTCCATCCGTTGTAGAGGCTTCAGAGTGACTCTGGTGAATGGGGTAGTATTTTTGTATGGGATGGAAACTTTGTTCCTAATACAACCAATAACAGGCTGAGTAGTGGGCTGCCCTGTAAATGTTATTATCCCAACTTATGTAAGTAAGGAAATAAATCAGGTTTCTAATAGCATTCCTTCCCGGCTTCTCAAGTCACCATTTCCTAAGTCTTACTATGCTTAACTGAGATGAATGCATATTGTTCTGACCCAAACCTTGTTCCAAGGAAACAAACACGAAACAGAGGTAACAGCAAAACCTTCTAAGGATTCTTTACGAATTCCGTTCCTTCACAGTTAAAAGGATGTTTCAAACTAATTGTCGCTGATAAGAACGAGCCTTGCCAAGGTTGTGCAAGGCTGCCAAGAATACTAGATAAAGTTACTAAGAAATATTTCAAATACCAACCAAGTCTCCAAACACCAACCAAGCTATTCCGAACATTCACAAGGCTTGAGTGCAAAAACTTCTTTGCTTCCTGCAAAGAACTCCAGTTTCTCAGCTGGCTTTTATCTCTTAAGGGAGGGGCCATTATCTTGCAGCCTTACTCCTGAGTCGCCTGTGCTGCTGCAACTGCTCTTTCCTTCAAGCAGCCCTGCGTACATGCGCACTGGGCACAGGCTCCTCGGGGACATCTTCATCACTGCTGCCAGCCTCCACAATCTCCGAAGGCAGCATTCCACTCCTTCATGGTCCTGGCCCCATCCCTGCATCACATGCAGGCCCCTCATCTGAGTCCTCACTCTCTGAGACCTCAGCCGTCCGCACTGGTGCCGGCGAACCACAACACACACATATATATTCCTGCTGTCTCTATTTGCTTTCTTAATTATTCTTTATTGTACCTGTCTTTGGGATGGGACCTAGCCTCTCATATTTTGCAAACTCTGATGCTACTTAAGTAATAATCCTTTCTAAGAAAGAATTTATTGCTTAGCTAGAAGATACAGGGACAGCCTGGTATGAAAAGCAGAACCAAATATTGCATCCTCCCAAGTAATTTTGGGCTCTGATAGATGTAATTTGGCATTGATGGAGGATTAAACAGATCTGTTTCTCATCCAGATGTGCTACGATATAACAAATACTGCTGAATGAGGATCTCTCTAACTACAGCAGTTCAATATTTCTTTGCACCTGCTTTGCATGGGTGCCAGTGCTGAATGCTGTGGGGGAAAAGATGTCCATGTTGTGACTGCTCCCATGTCGATAACGTGATGGAGTTAATAATAATAATAATTCCTAAGTGGTGTTTGAAGGATGGAAAGCAGATTTGTTTGTTTTTTAAAGATGTTGACTTTCATACAGTTGAGAAAATAATTTGGGTTTTTAATAGGCTTGCTTCTCACTTGACTTTTCTAATGAATGAAGAATCTATCCATGGATTCCTACACCAGACTTTATAACTGCAGAAGGTGAGGCAGGAGATCCAGGTTGATCCTTCTTTGAGGAGATTGCTGATAATATCATTGTCCTGTTATTCTGGCCACTCTTCTTGACAGCTTTCAACCTCTTGCAAAGTGAATACAGTGAAAAGTCAAGGCAAACATCTGCTAACTGATTGAGAGATCAGGCTAGGCAGCAGCTGGCTGGCTGGCTGGCTGGTTCATTTGTTTCAAGAAAATAATAATGATTTGATTGCCTCCATTTGAGGTTCCTTCTGCAGCATGTGGCTTTTCTTCCAGAGTGAGGAAGCGTTTCTCGGAATGCGAAATCCTCTTGGATATGCCCTTTAAATAAAGTTCCAAGTTTAGACTGACTGTCTTGTGGGCATGTGGGCCGTAGTAATTTCTGCCTGGGTGGGGCTGTATTTCTCACAATGCTTCTCCTCCCCTCCTACAGTCCTTTTTCCACACTGTCTTGGAGAACAGCAATGCCTGTGACACTTTGGTAGACAACAACCTCCGGGTGACAAACTGGAACCGCAAGCTGGGCTGCAAGTGCCAATATAAGCACATAGTTGATTGGTGCGGATGTTCCCCAAATGACTTCAAACCACAGGACTTCTTGAGACTGCAGGTACCCCAGACATTTCCATTTTGGGCATAATGTAACTTTATTTCTGCTCTCAGGAAGTTATTCGTTCTTCTTTGTTTCACTTGCACCACAGTGCAGGCAAAATAGCGTAACAATAACAAGGACATGCCCTTAAGTCAAACTCAACTCCTGTAGACTTTTATCAATTCATCCACACAGTTTTCATGACAGCAGTTTTGAAACTGTTTGCCGTTGCTTCCTTCCAGATGTGTTTTTCTAACTTTCCAATCTAGATCACACTCTGGAATACCTTGATATTCTCCCATCTTCAAAATACCAGCCAGCTTCAACTCTACTTCATTTTGAACCTCAGTCAAGGTCAGCCGGGTTGAATCACCCACCTCCTCTTTGCTGAGCAGCGGTAGCTCCTCAGATCCAACCCAACTGTAACATGGAATAAGATGTTGCCTTTTAGCCTTTTATTTCATTTTTACATAACTAGCGTTCGGCAGTAAACTCTTTTGCACTGGGAAGAAATCAAGAGATTGTTTTCATTCCTTAAGTCCTCTGCTGGTGGTTTTTTCTTCCGCTCTCCTTCTTGAAAGCAAATAAACGGCAATAAGTATTAGGCAGCGTTTTTAATATTAAACAAAAATCAAGAACGCGAGGGCATCACTACAAACTGGCAGGAGGGAAGCTCAAAAGTAAATTTAGAAGGTATTACTTCGCAGAAATAGTGGAAGCTTGGAACTGAGTGGGCCAATCATCAATAATGAGGTTAAACATGCATGAGATAAACACATGCCCATCATCCAACAAAAAATAAAAATAATAATTAAAGAATAATTAATTAAACAAAAAACAAATTCAAAGGGCAGACTCGATTGGCCACTACCTCTTTTTCTGCTGACAATTTTCTACGTTTCTAAGTTAAGACTAAAGAACAAAGTACAAAATAATCATCATAACATGGATTTCACCTATGTATACTTTTTCTTATCCTGAAGTTTTATATACTGATAATTTATAATTAATAACCATGTCTGTTATTATCAAAGATCTATTGACAAAAAGAGGTTAATTTTCAAAGTGGTGCTGATTCATTTTCATATGCAAGTATGTGGGTTTGGGAGCCACAGTTAATTTCCAGAATTTCGCAAGAGATATTTTGGAACAGTTATTATATTGGAAAGTTTTAGATTCCAAGTGCATACTGCTTTCTGGTAAGTTTAGTGCTACAGATTTAGCACTGAATAATTTATTTATTTATTTATTTATTATTTGGACTTGTATGCCGCCCCATCTCCGAAGACTCGGGGCGGCTCACAGCTAAAACAACCACAATAAATAATTAAAAAAGAATTAAACTAATCACAAGCCCAAAATAGTAACAAATCTAAAATTTAAAATAATTTAAGAAACCATCTTCCCCCCCAGGGCGGGGTCACAGCCCGGATTGGTCAAACAGCCAGGTCTTCAAATCATGGCGGAAGGTGCGGAGGTCAGGGGCCAGGCGGACAGGGGCCAGAGGTTCCAGAGGTCAGGGGCCGTGACAGAATAGGCTCGTCGCCGGGAGACTGCCAATAATGTTATGAAACTCTTCCCTCTGCTTCTCTCTCTGTCCCATTTCCCAAATGTCTTTTTCTTTTCAGCAACTCTCCAGACCTACATTTTTTGCCAGGAAGTTTGAGTCCACCATCAACCAGGAGGTGCTGGAAATCTTGGACACTCATCTCTATGGTAACTACCCACCTAACACGCCAGCCCTCAAGGCCTATTGGGAGAGTGTCTATGACCGTGTGGATGGGCTGAGTGGGTTCAGCGACGTCACCCTGACTGTGTACACATCCTTCTCCAGGCTGGGGCTACAGAAAATGATCTCTGCGCCAACCCAGAAAAAAGACAGGCCATGCAGGTAGCGCGAGCGTGTGACAGAGCCTGGGGTTGCTTTGAGGTGGGAGAGCTTGGTCTGGGTTTCTGGGCCATTTGGCCTGAGGGAGAAAGGCATGTCCTATCCTACTTGAGAGTTCACTACCTGATCCTTCAAATCACCCTTCTTGCTAGAGGGACAGGGTGCTTTACCCTTGGAGGAAGGCCAAATCTCATGGGATGTAGGTTTTACAAACTGGCAATCCCAAGTTCTGCTTCTGGACTCTGCATGTAGAGATTGCTGTCATTTGGGATATCTAAGATGGGATGGTGGACTTACTGGCATAAAGTAACTTCAGTTTTTCAGTGGCATTGGATGCTTAAAGTAAACAGTAGTCAGAATTTTGAACTAGGATCAGGACAACTCAAATTCAAAAATACCTTTAGCGATGGAAACTCACTGAATGACTTTGGTTGAGTTATTTACATCTTGCTTAGGATGTGAATAGTTGTGGGGATAACCTTGGAAGAGGAAGGAACTGTGTTGGATACCAAATTCAGCTCATGGAAAAAGACATGATTAAATTGATAAAGCAATGTTATTCTGATAGGTCTCCTTATCTTGAAATAGTCTATAGATGGTTCATCGATGTAGAAGTATCTAATTATGTCTTCACTGTTAAGAACTTCATGTCAGTTTTGAGAACTGATCTTTTAGACTGGCTACAAGACTAAGACCTCAGTGGAGAATAAACCTATTGAACTCAGTGGGACTCAGATTTTGTTGTGAGTTTCAAATCTGGAGGTTGGTGGGTTGATTCCCACCTCTAGTGTTTAGATGGGCCAAAGCAAGCAATTTCTCTGCCTGTCTCAGAGAAATCTGCAATATGAAGGAACTTTTCAGAGCTGTTCCTAATTATGCATATGAAATGCTCTGATCGCTTAGAAGTGCTAATCAGGTTGTTATTACTATTGCTATGACTACTACTATGATTAATATTATTGTAATTGTATTGTATATTTCTTTAGGTTTGAGCCACAGGGTTTTCCATCCAGTGTCCACTTGTATTTTTATGACGACCATTTCCAGGGCTACTTGGTGACTCAGGAAGTTCAGAATTCTGCAACTCAACAGGTGGAGTCTCTAGAAATATGGATGATGCCCCGTGGGACTCTCAAATTAGCGGCTGGTGGCAAATCAGCCAACCGTTTGCAGAACCTTGAGGTGGGATTCCTGTTTAGCTATTCTGTTGTTCTCTCCCATCTTTAATTAATCAAACTCTCTCTGCTTCAAACAATGTATCCTCCTTCCCCCTCCCACATTTTATCAATATGCAGCTGACATCCAGAAGATGCAATAATTAATTTAGCTCCATGAAGGAAACCATGGTAGTCAGCGACTGTGCATGGACTTGATATTGCTGAGCAAGCACCGTCTCAACAATATGTAACAATTTCACTTGATCTGGATTTCTGTTTTATGAGGAGTCCTTTCTTCAGTATTTCAATTCTGTCTGTTCCTGACTCTGACATCCAGTAGACCAGCAAGTGGAGACAGAGATTAGTCTTTACTCCCTGAGCTGTATGAAGCTTATGAAAAGTATGAGGCAAAGAAAAGATGACCTCCTCCATTCAAAATAAGGTCATTCAAGAATACTTGGGCAAGGAAAGAATTACATGGTTGAAAACGTGATCTGTGAAGAAAAGCCCAAAAGCAAGACTGTAGGAATAGGAATTGAACATGATTGAAATAGCCTCCTCTGCAACCACAAAACTTCACTTTTTTCACACTATGTTGGCCATTTTTCATGATTCTGGTTCTGAAGTGTTGTAAAATAATTAATAGGGTGGTATGATGTGTGAGGGGGCGCAGTGGCTTAGTGGTTAAAGACACTGAGCTTGTCTGCTGGAAAGCTGACAGTTTGGGTTCAAGACCCAAGTGCTGCACAATGAGGGGAGCTCCTGTTTCTTGCCTCAGCTCCTGCCTAGCTAGCAGTTTGAAGTGTGCAAATGTGAGCAGATAGCAATAGCACTACACTTACATACTTCTTCACAGTACTTTACACCCTCTGTAAGCGGTTTACAGAGTCAGCCTTTTGACCCCAACAATCTGGGTCCTCATTTTACCCACCTTGGAAGGATGGAAGGCTGAGTCAACCTTGAGCCTGGTGAGATTCGAACTGCCAAATTGCAGTCAGTTGGCAGTCAGCAGAAGTAGCCTGCAGTACAGCACTCTAACCACTGCGCCACCAAGGCTCTTATAAGATAAATACTTCAGTGGAAGGTAACACTATTCCATGTGCCTCAGCGTACAGTCATGCTGGCCACATGACCCCAGAAATGTCTTCAGACAATGTTGGCTCCCTTGGCTAAGATAGGGAGATGAGCACTGGCCCCTAAAGTCAGACACAAGTAGAAAGGGGGCACTTTTAACTTTATGATGTGTGAATCTTTCCGTCCAGATGGATCATCTTAAAAAGGATGGTGTCAACCCAGATATAATTTTCTTTATTAGTGCTGCCCACATGGAATATTTCCAGAGAGATACGAGCCCTCTTGTGGATCGCTGAATGAAGAAAGTCTTTGACAAGGCAGATTCTAAATCTTTTTCTGCGGGGACATGCCGGCAGAAGAAAGGATTTTTTTCCTAACAGATTTTGGAATAGAAATGAGTATGGCAATGTAGTCCACCTTTGTGTATGAATACAAGCAGTCCTTACAACTGTTTGTTTAGTTGCCATTCAAATTTACAAAAGCACTTTAAAAAAAGTGACTTATGAAGGTTTTTCATACTTAAACGACTGTTGCAGCATTTCCATGGTCATATGATCAAAATTCAGACACTTGGCAACTGACTCATAGTTATGACGGTTGCAGCATCCCGGGATCATGTAATCAATCACCTTTTGGAACCTTCTAACAAGTGAAGTCAACGGGGAAGCAAATTCACTTAACAATTGTTTTATATTAACTGCAATGAATCACTTAGCAACCGTGGCAAGAAAGGTTGTAAAATGGGGCAAAACTCACTTAACAAGTGTCTGGTTTAGCAACAGAAATTTTGGCTTGGTTGTGGTCGTACGTCGAGGACTACCCTGTATTTTTCCCAAGTGCTCATTCGATGAAACGTTATAAATGTTCTAAATGTTTCTTGCCTATTGAAGAGCATGTTTCCCATGCTGTGGGTGGGTGAGTGTTCTTCCCCATTGCAAACGCCTCTTTTCTGTCCCCTCTTACAGGTAGGTACTGAGTGGGACCCCAAAGAGAGGATCTTCCGCAATTTTGGTGGCCTGATTGGGCCTTTCGACGAACCAGTGGCTATGCAGAAATGGGCCCGGGGACCCAACCTCACGGCCACCGTAGTTTGGATTGACCCCACCTATATCATTGCCACATCCTATGATATCACGGTAGACGCAGATGCAGAGTACACACAGTACAAACCACCTCTCAGTCGACCCCTCCGTCCAGGGGCTTGGACCATCCGCCTTTTCCATTTCTGGGAGCCCTTGGGGGAGAGCCAGTTCCTAGTGGTCCCCCAGACCTTCAATCACAAGCAGCCTCTCCGGAAAGGTAAGTGGCCTAAAGTGGGAGTGCCTGGAAATAAATGAGGAGTGACAATTCAGGAGAAAGTTTCAGCTAACAAGAGGGATCTCTATGTATGTGATTGTCTATGTCTGTGTGTGCATGTGTGTGTGTGTGTGTGTTAGAGAGAGACCCCACTTGTGCACGTGGCTCACTCAACAAGAATCACCTTGTGGTGAGATGGGCAGCAAACAAATGTAATCAATAAAAAGATGATTAAGGCTTATGAAATAATTGAATGGGTTACAAAATTGAACAGAAGTTACAAAAAAAGGCAGGTACAATAGTTAAATGTATCAAGGAATAAGTATTCTGCCTGGGGAATGTCATGATATGTACAGAACCCTTGAGTAGGATATGCATGGAAACGTTTATGAGAATAGTTGTGAATAAATGTTCAGCCACACACAGATATACTGAATTGGGTTAAAATTTACTTTAAGAAATAGCACAGTCCAATAAACAGTCCAAGTCATAAATGTTTAACAGTCCAAATAATATCCAGTTACAAAGTCTTCTTACCGGTTGCAGGTTGTTTTCAGTAAACAAAGATATCAAAAATATAAACACAGCATACATACAACAGAGAACCTTAGATAGCAACAGAATGTCAGAGAAACACAGAATGTCAGAGAGCATGCCAGAGAGGACAAGCTATGATCTCTAGCTCCCTCTTATGGTAATTTGCAATACAATCAACCAATCGGAATCAATATAGTGATTCTGTCTTAAAGACACAAACACATATTGTTGGTGTATACATTGACAATTCAACTAGTTGGTTTACAGAAACCTAACAGGGAACAAGCATCTTCCAAAATAAGAAGGAATTGAACACACAATGCCCCAAGAAGGTACAAATGCTGTGAGACGAAGTTCCATAGTTAATGTGAGGTCAGCTAGAAGGCCCTTCTTGTTCCACTAATCACACTTCCATTATGGGACACAGAGAAGGGCTTCTCCATCAGAGGACACTATATTGGTAAACTCTTATGGAAAAAGGGCATTCCCAAAGGCATTCCATGTCTAGGCCTGCAGTTCTAATGGGCCTCACCAACACTTTGGTGTATTAGAATTCTGAACACTGATGATCAGTTCAAGACTGGTATAACAAGCAAATGGCTGGATTCTGGAGTAATTGTTGTTAACAAAGCTTATTTAGAAGGAAACCCAAGTAGAACACATTGCAATAATCCAGTCTTGATATAATTAAGATGTATATCACTATGGCCTTCTCCAACATCATTAAGAGTGGTCATATATGAGCACCCAAGTTGAGCAGAAGCATTGCTGGTTGTAGCTGTCTTCTGAATTTCTACATGGAAGCCATACAGAGTTGCTTCGAAATGAGATGGGTGGCAGATAAATTTAATAAATAAAAAAATAAAAGTTGTATCCAGAAGAACCTCCAGATTAGCTACTTGGTTCTTCAATATCCAAGACAGACTGAAATCAGTTTCCTGATTCCATCTGCTTCCTGACTAAGAGCACCTGTCTCTCTCTCTCTGGATTAATGCAGAATTTATTAGCCCATATCCAATATCCATTATTGGTACTAATTCAGCACATCAGCAGTTTATTGGTAGTAACTGTAATTTCTATCACTCTTTTGTCTGCAAATATCCTGTGGTGTTGTCAGGGGTTTGCATTAAATCCCTCTTTCAGGAGGAAGAGAATATTATGTAAATATGACCCCTGTCAATGCAGCAACAATGCAGACCTAAGTATGGATACTTGGAACTCTGACTATGTACAGCAACCTCAGAAGTTTAATGGCCCAAATACTATTCCCCAGAATTTGCTTTTGAAGCCACAGCAGCCATGATCTCTTTCCTTTTCTCATGTTAGGATGCACATCATAGTTTTGAAAATATATGGGGTTTGATTTAGAGGAACATTCAATTCCAGATCAATACAAAATGCAAATTTTTGTGTTGCCAATCTCCTGCATTTCAAAAATTTTGAGAAAACTATGATTATAAAATTAATATTTAAAGCTTGATTCCAAAATATTTCAGGAACTGTTTCCTGCAAGTAGAATGTGCCCAATTCACATGTACACGTGTAGAGGGAAGGCTTATGGTCCCGTTCCTGCAGAGTCCTCATTGGCCCCCAGGATTTGGATACCCTACTTCTGGAACTATACTTTCTCCCTTCCAACTAATATTCTCATGCAATGAAGATTGCCTTATTTAATTATGGGGTTTTTTGTTTTTTGTTTTGCTGGGTGACTTTTATGGTTTTGGTTGACTCATTATAGACAGGATACCAAGTGCTTCTTCATATTTATTGTCAGGTTTTTCACCGAAATGAATTGATTCCTGTATTTTTACTACTGTAAATCTCCTGGAATTTATATGCGGTTTTGAAACAGTTACAAAACACTTGTTAATGGCAATTGAAGAGAGGAGGCATCTCAGTTCATTGAGCCATTTGCATTAGCAGGACACTATTTTACATTCCTGGTTTTCTAATGCAGATGTTCAGCTCCTTGCAGAGGTCGGGTATCTCGTCTGTGATTGGGGCGGGGGGGTGGTGGTGGGAATATCCTTAGTTCCAAAAAAGATGTGCAAGTTTAGATTCAGAATGGTGGGTGATGTAGATAAGGGTAGAAAGTAAAGAAGATGATCTTCAGAGAGAAAAGCCAAATCTATTACAGGCCATGTCTATTATATTATCAAAGTAATAGGGGGAGGGGTACATGGTTTATGTTCAAAGCAAGAAGGTATGTGCAAGTGACTCAGGCAGATCTGCCCCTAATTCACATGAGTATAAGGGGAGGAGGGAGATAAGCACAGTCCGACTTGCAAGATTTGGTTATTGTAGCCAATATTGGTAAAAGTGAGTTTTAGCTTTCTCCCGCTCTCTCTCCTCCCTCCCTCCCTCTCTCCCTCCCTCTCTCTCTCACACACACATACACACACACACACACACACACCTTCAGTTCCATCCTCTGGCAACCAGTTATTTTGCCCAAAGACCACCAGTAATAAGGGCATGGCACAGGAGGGATTCAAGACTAATCACTTGAATTGTTTCCAGTAGAATTGTACAGAATGTTCCATCGTGGAATCTTCGCAATTGTTCTGAGGTTGAACCCTTTGCAGAACAGTCAGAAGATACTCCAGGTTATTAGCTTGCTTCCAGCCTACTACCGATGGCCCTTGACTTGCAACCATTCATTCAGTGACAGTTTGAAAGTACCAAAAAAAAAAGATTTATGGCCATTTTTCACACTTAATGACCACTGCAGCATCCCCATGGTCACATGATTAAAATGTGGGTGTTCGCCATAGTTATGATGGTTCCAGTTTCCCAGTGTCACGTGATTACTTTTTTCAACCTTCAGACAAGCAAAGTCAATGGGGAAGCCAAATTCACTTAGCAACCGTGTTACTAATTTAACAACTGCAGGGATTTTTTATTTATTTACATTTATATGCCGCTCTTCTCCAGAGACTCAGGGCGGCTTACAATCTTTAGAGCACAATCCAATGTGCTCAGCAATAGCCTTCATTCTATTGTATATCCCTGCTTATTACTAGGGCTTTTGCCCCCAGCTGCATTTTACAAGTCAGCTTATTGCCCCAACAATCTTGGGTCCTCAATTTACCTACCCGAGAGGATGGAAGGCTGAGTCAACCTTGAGCCTGGTGGGATTCAAGCCTGCACTAATTGCAGGCAGCTGGAACTAAGTGCTAGGTGTTTAACAGCCTGCACCACCAAGGCTCTATAATTCATTTAAATTCATTTAAAAACTGTGGCAAGAAAGGTAAATTGGGGCAAAATTCACTTAGCAACAGCCTCACTTAGGGACAGAAATTTTGGGGTCAACCGTGGTCGTAACCACAGTTAACTGTGGTCAACTGTGGTCAATGACCACCTGTATGATTACTGTACACTACTTGGGGATGGCATATAAATAAAAATATGTGTAAATAAACAAATAAATATGTGTAAATAAAAAATATATTACCTAAAATATGGGCATATTTATAGGAGCCCTTTGTCTTGCTCACCTCTTCTCTTTCTGTATTCTGACTCAGATGATGGCAAGTGGCTGCATGCTGGGCCTCCCCAGAATGAGTACATGGAGCAGAATTTCCAGGGCCTGGCTGGGATCCTGAACCTTCCCCATTTGGACGAAATGGGGCGAGCTTCCCAGCAGCATGCACAGCTCTTTGGCCATGCTCTAGAGAACTGGACAGACAGCAGCATCAGCAGTTTCTGGTCGGTAGCTGGACTCTGTATGGCGAGCCCTTCTAGCTGCTCGCCCTTGGAGCTTTGTAACAAAACCTCTTGGAGTTCCCTGTCCCCGGACCCCAAATCAGAACTGGGGACCATCAAGCCTGATGGACGGCTGAGGTAGCAGGGGCAGCCAGCAGCACATTCTTGGGATCAAGGAAGCATCGCCTGATGGAGGGCGTGAGGGGAGGGGAGGGAGATAAGAGCCCCTCCTCTCTGCAGGGAAAACTCTTTATGACTTCAGCCTGTGAAAATGCACCATTGTCACATGGGACATAACACGAGGACAGAAAACTTTTGTCGTGGCAGGCTTAGTGGTACAAAATATGGCATTCTCAGGATTTGCTGGAAAGAAGCGAAGGCAAGGAAGAGGAGCGACATATTTATAAACAGGAACAACGGAAACGTTCTTGACCGACGGGTTTGACTCTTCGCTCCCTGGCTCCAGCGCACCTAGGCCAGCGGGACCTCATCAATCATGGAGTACGCTCTGCAACATCAGGACTCTCTGTTCCCAAATGGTTGCTGGCAAAGCATTCTGGGAAATGACAGGATGGAGTTGAGAAATACAGGAAGCCTGTTTCCCATCTTCTTCTTCCTCCATCCTTTTGGTTCTTTTTTTTCCTTTCTTTTTTTATAAAATGCATGTGTGTGTGTGTGTGTGTGTATGTGTGTGTGTATGTGTATGTGTGTGTGTGTGTGTGTGTGTGTGTGTGTGTGTGTATATATATATATATATATATATATATATATATATATATATGACAAAAGTGCAATATAGACCCCAGTCATCTTACCTCTCTCCTTCTGCATCAGTGTTTCCATTTTCTTCTCCAACCTGTTGTCTTGATGTTTTATAGGGTATTTAAAAAAAATTGAGTGCCCTCCTAGGCGTGCTGGGTGGTTGGATCTTGCTGCTAAGATTGGAAAGCTTTTTTTCTTCTTGGGGGACAAAATGGAAATGATCTCCCCTTTCTAGCCTTACAAGCAAAACAAGAGCTGGGCCTTTCTGGCCAATGTGCCTAGCTCCCCTTTTAATGGAACTGCCAGTGGTGCCAAATCCAATGTACCCACTAAAGCCTGTTGTGAGGTATTTCAAGCCTTACCGTCTCAGCTATCCTTCCTCTTCCAGTGTGAATACTGGCTATGGCTACGTACTGGTAGAGCTAGGCTAATGGCCCTGAGTGTTCTTTCTAAAGGGTCTCAAGCTGCGGGAAGCAAAGCATTATATATCTTTTCATTTGCTTCTTTTCAATGGGTTAATGGCCACCTGCCATCTCCTTTTACCTCCCTCGGATTCCCCTAACCTGTTTCCTCTCATCCTTTCCACGGTTTCTTCTGTGTTGTTTCATCTTTCCTTAATTTTCCGTTAATGTTTAAGCTTGCCAGCTTCAGACAATACTGTGTCCTGCCCACGTCTACATGTCCTCACGCTGTCCTCTACTGGAAAAGCTGCCCCATTAAGAGCTGTAGCTCCTTCAGCCAAAAACAGATTTCCCATCCTCAGAGAGTGATGCTGTTCTGTACTGAATGTTGTCCAATGTCTAAACATATTTCTTAGTCTGAGCTGCTGTTTCAGATGCATCCCAGAAAACCGAGTGAATCACCCCCAGTTGAACTGGGGCCAGCAGTGTCTGAGCTTGTCTTTTCCGAATGGTTATTGGAGGGGGGGAAAGTATTAAGAAAAGAAATTATTCTTTGGAATATTTTTAATAATGTGTGCCATATCAGAATATACTGAGCAGGGGTGGAGAGCTGATATCGTCCCAAATTGTTGCGTTCCAGCTTTCATAAGACACTGCTAACATGGCCAGGGGTTAACAATGATGGAAGCTGTAGTCTGCCATTGGGACAGCAACATGGGGATTTAAATGATTTCATGTAGAGTGGAGTTATTGGTGCCTGTGAAAGGGGATTTTAGAATGGGTCTATCCTCCACTCTCCAGCTGAGGTTCTGAAGCAGCTTCAGAAAGGTTTTTAAAGGACTCTGATCTTGGGTTTTGGTCCAAGCTTTTCAAAACCTGCAGGTGGTTAACTTCTGGATCAAAAGCGTAGATGACCGGGGTTGTCTTGTTTTAAAAATACCCTTCCGTTTTAAGGCTTGCACTGATGTAAGAAGAAAGCAAGAAACCAAATGGAAATGCTTGTTGATGAGGTATGGCAGAACACCACCACAGTTGGTTGGGATCAGTTCCGCCACCCATAGCATAGACCATGTGGGACCGGGGAAAGAGTAGTACCTCAACCTGGAAAAGGGACTCGCGAAGCCTCTTCCGTGTACTGTGCTAACAGGAGTAACTAGGCAGAGCATCAGCTGCAACCCTTTCCAAAGAACGAGTGCTGAAAAATGTGGTGCCAGAGCATTATGTAAAGTTGTCTTATATATGCAACACAAATATATCTATATCTCTACAGTGTGAAGAGTTGTGAATTCTTGCAGTTGATTTCCTTGACTCACTCAAGAAATAACAGATTGTGTTTTGTGGGGAGGCTGGGGATCAGTAGCAAAACAACCTGCTGTAATAAGGGTATTAGAAGGCTTACACTGGGAGAACAGGAAAAAGGAGACTGTATTCCAGTGGCTAAAAACTGGCTTCCAAAAGATTCTACCACCTTTGCTGGAAGGAAGAATTAATCTAGCACCCGTTGGCTGTTACCGGCTTAAACTCCAAACACTAGACAGACTTTGTGCCTCTAGAAAGAGGACAGGATGCTCACTCTTTCCTCCTCTTTCTCTGCACTGTCTATACAGTTCTTTACTAGCTTTGTTTAATTAAGATCCTCCAATACAGGATTCATTAAAAAAAACTGGATAATCACTGAATGACACTCAGAATACTATAGTTTTCTTGCATTCTGTGCTGCCAATGAATGTCCATATTTTTGCAGTCCAAATCCAGTAGTCCTAATTTAATCAACTTTAAATAGGTATTCCACTCCTCTGCAATTTGGTTACCTCCATATGAGTGGACTTCCCATCTCTGGATTTTGAGGAATCACCAAAATAGCTGTGAACTTTGAGAAGCAATGTCCCCATATCTGAAGGGTGCTAGGCTGAGGAAGATTGAAATATTAACTTGTTTAATAAATTATGCTAATTAAGCAAGTCACTCTCAATTTGCATTTTATTTTCAAATCTAGATTGTTTTGTAAGATTTAGACAACCTGCTAAGCCATAAATAACATACCGTGGTGAAATTCATTAGGCTAGATCAGATGTTTTGAAATTATATAAGTCTTCCATGTTATCTGTTCATCATATATTCCTAAAAGTCTATGGAGATTCTCATTCATCCAGGTCAAGGTTGTTCCAAAGGTGCTTTTTCAAGAGGTAACTGGACTTTCTGGTTTTTCTTTGAAGACGTTTCACTTTTCATCCAAGAAGCTTCTCCAGTTCTCCTCTTGGATGAGAAGTGAAACGCCTTCGAAGAAAAACCAGAAAGTCCAGTTGCCTCTTGAAAAAGCACCTTTGGGACGATCATATATTCCTATTCAAAAATGAATTTTGTCCAAAGCAAGATTCTGGAGTGCACATTTGATACAGTAGCTGATTTCAAGATTTTGTGCTTTCCCCTTTTTAAAGTTTCTAATTCTCGTGATTATGGGCAATATGATTTCATCAGCAATGTGGCTAAATTTGAGCAAAATTTTAAGTAGTCAAATTCAGATGGATCGCAGCCTCTGTTTTTAGTTTTATTACATATCTTCAGTTGTTGCAAGTAAGCGGACTTGGGATGGGATTCGGCATAATTAAAGCAGCAATTGCTTATATTGGATGCCAAATAAAATCAAAGTTATTATGCCAGTGGAGAGCAATGCAGAAAATGAAGTATTTGTAGAATCTGCTGGTAAGAGCATATCAATAATTTGAAGGGGTCTTTGCTGGATTGCAAAGTTACAGTGTTTGCAGAGTCTAAATGAGTTCATTATCCTTCCATTGCAAAGGAGATGAATGAACTAATCTTTGCAGAGTGCTTAAAGGCCACTTGCATAAAAGCTGGTATAGAGCTGTCAGGTGTGATTAAGCTCACCATCTCCCCTTTTACTATCACACTCTACTGAGGCTTTCTACTTTCTGATATTATCACGTACTTTTAATGAATCTAATGAGAGCTGATTGAATAAATATGGCATTGTTCCAAACCATTCAGTAAGTAGACTTTGAAACAGCATCAGGGAAATTTATTTTCATTGACTGGCTGATTGTATGGAAAGGGGGTGGGGTGGAATGTTAAAAACAGGGCTTCATTTGACGTGTGTATGCTCAAGCCTTTAAACTGTAGGACTAATCTGTGAGTGTTGCAAGAATGTGGCTGTAATCTCAATGGTTTTGGTTCTCAGGGCACATATAGCAACAGTGCTCTCAGATCCATGCCCGGGATGGTTTCAGTGGACCTTGTGAAGACCCAATGCTTGAATTTGATCACAGTGTGCCTCTGTACTGGATCCTTCATATGGCAAGGAAAGTCATGTTTCACTCTTCCATTGGTTCATTACCTGCAAACTCCTAATAGAAGCCCAAAGCTGTTTTTTCCAGAGGCAACTAGACTTTCTGGTTTTCCTTTGAAGACGTTTCTCTTGAGAAGCGAAACGTCTTCAAAGGAAAACCAGAAAATCCAGTTGCTTCTTGAAAAAGCACCTTTGGGCTTCCGGTTGGCTGTCAGAGAGAAGGGACGTGCGGGCAGAAGACTCTGCGGAGCACGGACCTTCATTCTCCGGTCGCAGGGGCTCTACGGAGTCCAAAAGGGGCTTGGAGAGCTCCTGAAGGAGAGGGGTCCCCAGAGAGAAGTCTCAGACGGCAGTCTGCGGCGGAATCGGGGGTGAACCAAGAATGAGCGGCGGAGGAACGGGATGCCAGCAATGGCTACCCCGGGTGCTGACAGCCGATCACACCAGCGGTGACCAAGCAGAACCAAGGTATAGCTTTGCGAGTTTAAAGATCATCCAACAAGCAAAACTATCTGAGAACAATTTAGACGCCAATAATAACTTTTGAAATATTTGAAGAAAAAACAAATAGCTCCGATTTAAGAAGGTGATTGAGCGGCGAGATCCATGGTGAGCGGAAGAAGTGAGAGGAATGAAAGACAAAAAACGCTAGAAGGAGAAGAAGAGGTTTAGATAATTGATTAACTACCTGCTGTTTGAATAGGACTTTTGTCACTTCGGGTTGGATTTAAACAGATTTGAACTGTGAAATAAAGATTTGCCTTTCCCTTTGTTCAACTAAAAGACAGCAGCGGAGTTGACTTAAACGGACGCTGTGGACTCTTTATAAATTAATTCTTTGTAAGGCTCGGGAAAGCGATCTAAATAAGATCGAAGGAGAGACGATTTAACAAACTCTAAGATAATAGACAAATAGGTTTGGATTTTATTGATTGGAGCCGATCTAAACAAGGAAAATTGTTGAGTCATACAGGAAACTTTCTATCCGGTACAAGATCCAGAAGACAGCAATCTACGGAAGAGGAGGAAATAGGAGGAAGGCTGAACAGAAACTCCATGAGTCACACTGTAGCACGAAAGAACTGAACTGAACAGTGATATACCATATTTTTTGCCTTTTTTCTTTAGGTTTTAACTCTGTAATTCTTAAACTTTTGCTTGCTCGACTCTTTTCTCCCCTTCCTTTTCTCTTGATATCCTCCCTTTCCCATATTCCCCCTTTTCTTTCTTTTCTTTTCTTTTTATTATCCCTCGACTCAGAAGCTCTTTCTAGTATTTAAATATTTATCTATTGAAAATATTGAAAAACACTGAAGTATATAACTGATAAGTTAGTTAATTTAGAATTGTAATAGCTGATTTAAGAACAAAGTATTTATAACTGTTTATATGTTAAGGAAATTAGAGTATTTAGAATAATTAATTAATGAATTAATTGAGGAAATTAACTAATCTTACCATTAGTATTCATAACTACTGACTTAATGAAAGTGCTGGAATCTGAATAGGTAAAATTTTGATATATAGCAGATTAGCAATATATATTGAGATAATTTTGTTGTTACAGAAAGCACTTTAACTATAGTTCCTACTTTAGATACGAGAATATAGATATACTTTTCCTTTCTTTCTTATGAAATAAGAAGGGGGAGGAGATTGGGAGACAGAGGTGATCTGGGAGAAGGAAAACAAGGGGAGAAGATAAATTTTAACTATCACTGTGGGGAAAATAGTGGGTAAACTTTGGAAAATTACAAGCACCACTAATGTCTCGAGGACTGGTACAGTTAGAAAATTACCTACCCAATCATCGGCCACTACAACGGTGCTGAGTCCCTCTGCGCAAAGGGCAATTGACGAGATGTTGCCAAAAGAACGTTCCAACTCCTCGAAAGACCTACAAGATCTATTATTAGGCATGCAAGAGATGATGATTAAAAATCATGAGGACATGAAAAATGAAATAGGGTCTGTGAGAACTGACTTAAAGGACAAAATACAAAAGATAGAGGAAAAATTTGAAATATTTCAGCAAGAGATGAAGAAAAACCAGGAGAAAATAACAGAAATTGAAACAAAGGTAAACAAGGAGGAAAAAAGAGTAGATGAACTAACAGATAAATTAGAAAGGGAGAACAAAGAATTAGAAATAGCGATAATACATCTCGAATCTGAAAAAGCAGCCTACTACCTGAGATTACAAAATGTAAGGGAAGAAAAAGGAGAAAATCTATGGGAGGTCATTGCAGGTATATTAGCTAACTTACTAGAAACAGAAAAAGAAGATTTAATGAAGGAAATTGACGAGCTGTACAGGGTTCAAACCAATTACGCAAGGCATTCAATCTACCAAGAGAGGTTCATGTGAAGTTGGTAAGGAAATCTCTTAGGGATGAAATTTTACATAGAGCCAGAGATAATACCTTAGAGTATGCTGACAAACAAATAACAGTACTCAAACAAACTCCTAAGAGAGTAAGGGACTTAAGAAGACCCTATCAATTCTTAACAACCAAACTCATAAAACGAAGTATTAATTTTAGATGGCTGGTCCCAGAAGGCATTATGCTGACTTGGTGTGATAAGAAATATAAGTTAGATACTATAGAGAAAGCAGAGATGTTTTTCGAACAGCAATTAAATAGAGAAGGAGAAGATGAAGATCAAGAAGTAGCGAGAAGAGAGGAAAGGGAAGTGCCAGATGTACATAAAAAGGTAAATATAATAGATAATAAAGATGACAATAATGGGAAAGGGGAACTTACAGAGGAACCCAAAGACATTAGAATTACAAGAAGTGCCAAGTACAGAATCCAATAAAAATACAAATTTATGTGATTGTATATCCTGGAATATAAATGGTTTAAACTCTCCGATAAAACGGAAAAAGCTCTTTAAATATTTACAAACACAAAAAGCTGATATTATTGCTACAGGAGGTTCACATTGCCCAGAAACAAAAACATGTACTAGAAAATAAAAAATTGGG
The DNA here is from genome assembly GCA_009733165.1 of Naja naja. Lineage (NCBI taxonomy): Eukaryota > Metazoa > Chordata > Lepidosauria > Squamata > Elapidae > Naja > Naja naja. The sequence continues at coordinate 136,402,438 of CM019149.1, forward strand.
AAATCTGTTTTCGGCCCTAGACCAAAAGAAAAAGAGAGGAGTAGTACTTTACATAAAGGACTGGATCTCAGCTTCACTAATATATTCGGATAAAGAAGGCAGGATATTAATGGTAGAAATTGAAATAAGAAAGATTAAAAGCCTATTAGTCATAATTTATGCACCAAATGACCCCCAAGAATCCTTCTTTCAAAAATTACATAATAAACTTAAAGAACTACAATACCAAGAACTATCTATCATAGGAGGTTTCAATGCGGTCATAGATAAATCATTAGACTATAAAGGAAATAATATTAACTTGGAAAAGAAAAAAAAGTTACCAAAAATATTTTTAGACCTTACTAAAGAATTTAATATTAGCGATGTCTGGAGAGAAAGGAATATAGGGAAAAAACAGTTTACTTATTACTCCAACCGCCACATGTCTTGGTCAAGACTGGACATGATGTGGATGACCAAAAATTAAACTCAGAAATTTTAGACATAACAATGGAACCAAACGTATTAGCAGATCATAATATGATTAGGCTCAGGTGGGAGGGACAACAACAATCAAGGAATTGGATGCTCCAAAGGTCGATTTTAAAAGATGAAACATTTAACAAATTGTTGACAAAGGAGTTAGAATTTTTTTCCCAAGAAAATAAGCCCCAAGACACCTCTCTACAAAATAATTGGGATACAGTTAAAGCCGCAATGAGAGGAGTGTCCATTAAATATATGGCCAAGAAAAATAAGGAAAAAAAACAACAGAGAGAAAAATTACCAGGGGAATATAAGGAATGGGACGAGAAATTGCAGACCACACCACAGGACAAACAAGTTAAACTACAATTGGATATAAACATAAAATAAATTTAATTGACAAGGAAGAATTAGCCCAGAAATTAAAGAAGACGAAGCAATACCAATTTGAGAACGCAAACAAACCAGGGTGTTGGCTAGCCTCTAAACTTAAGAAACAGAATGAAAAGAGATGGGTCACTAAATTAAGAAATGAACAAGGGAAGATATGTTTTAAAGAGGAAGAAGAAAGGCAGATTATTAAAAAAATATTATAATGATCTATATACAGAAGCAAACCATGCAACAGAAGACCAAATTCAAAAGTATTTAAAAAATGCTGATTTCATAGAAATTTCAGACGAGGATAAAGAATCTCTAAATCATAGTATAACTCTTCAAGAAGTATACGGGCCATTAACAGGCAAAAATTGATAAAGCTCGGGCCAGATGGCCTACCAGCTGAAATTTACAAAACACAATAGGAAACTCTAGGAAAAGAAATGTTAAAGATTTTTAATGAAGTCTTAGATAAGGCGAAATGTCCCCAGTCTTGGCAAGAAGCAAAAATATCTATTATTCCTAAAGCAGGTACTGATCTGATAGACCCGGGTAATTATTGACCAATCTCCCTCCTCAATGTTGACTACAAAATTTTTATGACTATTCTGGCTGAAAGATTAAAAAGAATACTTAATAAATTTATATCTACCGACCAAAATGGCTTCTTCCCACAAAGACACCTTTGAAATAACATCAGGGTAGCATTAGATGTATTAGAATACTATGAAGACCGTAGTGCAGAACAAGCTGCACTATTATTTTTAGATGCTCAAAAGGCATCTGATAATGTAAAATGGGATTTTATTTTACAACAAAGCAAACATTTGAATTTAGGACCCAAATTTATAAATGTAATCATGGCCATTTACCAAAACAAGAAGCTACAATCTTAATTAATGGGGACTTACGGAAAAATTTCAAATACAGAAGGGAACTAGACAAGGATGCCCATTGTCGTCATTGCTGTTTATTATGACCTTAGAGGCTTTAATTAGGACAATTAAAAAAGAAAGTGACATAAAAGGATTAAAAAAAAAAGGAAGAGTTCTAATTACAAGCATTTGCCGATGACCTACTTTTCATTTTAGAAGAACCACAAACTTCTGGGCCTAAACTATTAGAAAAATTGGATGAATTTGGTCTTGTAGCGGGTCTAAAGATCAATAAAAATAAAACAAAAATGATTACTAAGAACATGACAAACAAACAGAAAGAACTACTGGCGGCAATAATGGGCATTGAGATTGTTGAAAAAATAAAATATCTAGGAATTATTATATCAACCAGGCATAGCACACTTAAGAAGGATAATTATGACCCTCTTATTAAACGAATAACTGAAGATTTAAGAAGATGGAATAATTTAAATTTATCTTTAATGGGCAGAATAGCCACGATAAAAATGAATATTTTGCCTAAAATTTTATTCCTCTTCCAAAATGCCCCTATAAAACTAAAAACCCCTTTTTTGATGGATTGAATAGAATAATATCAAACTTTATTTGGCAAAAGAAAAGGCCGAGGATAAAATTAAAATTATTACAGGATGCCACGGAGAGAGGGGGGTTTGGCCTACCAGACTGGGAGTTGTATCATAGCGCTGCAATAATGACCTGGTTAAAAGATTGGATCAACCATACAAATACAAGAATATTAACACTAGAGGGATACAACCTCCAGTCAGGATGGCACGCCTTTCTCGGACAAGATAGCATAAAGGGACATAGCTACATGCAAAAACATAAAGTCAGACAGACACTTTTACATACTTGGTTTAAAATCAAGAAACAAATGTACATCCAAACTCCAATTTGGCTATCGACACTAGAAGCCTTGATGCATCCACATCTATTACGATACGATAAAATTATTACTTATGAAGAATTATTAGATGAAAAAGATTTACAAACTAGGCAGCAGTTGATTGAACAGGGAATAGAATTGGAATGGTGGGCCTATCTGCAACTCCAATCTAAATACGCAAAAGACAAAAAGGAATTGGGCATTAGTAAAACTAGGACTGAATTTGATGAAATTTTGTTAGGACCAGATGAAAAGATTATTAAAAAAATTTATCAGGTATTATTAGAAGCCAAACTGGAAGAAGAAAATGTAAAAGAAACAATGATACTATGGATGAGAAATTTTGGTTATAACATAAATTTGGACGATTGGCAAAACATCTGGACTAGAAATAAAAAATAACTTTAGCAATTCCATATAAGGAAAATTTATACAAACTATTCTACAGATGGCACATAACACCAACAAGACTAGCTAAAATAAATAACAAATTTTCTTCTATCTGTTGGAAGTGCAACAAGGAAAGAGGTACTTATTATCATATATGGTGGAGTTGCAGAAAGGCCCAGGAATTTTGGAATCAAATATATAAATGGCTACGAGAAATCTGTGACGAGGAGATATATTTTAAACCAGAATTTTTCTTTACTTGGAATCACTAATAAGATATACCGAAAGAAACTTTCTACTTAATGATCCACATTATTACAGCAGCGAGGATGGCTTTTGCACAAAACTGGAAAAACATCGAAACTCCAACGGAAGCAGAATTAATAAGGAAAATTATTGTGTGAGATGGACAAATTGACAATGGAAATTAAAAATAAGGAAGAAACGGACTATTACAAAACATGGAACAATTTCTATGGATGGCTGGATAGGAGAAAGATCCAATAGCTTTTCTGAATTGGACTTAACAAACGATGGACAATGAGTGATACGAGCTCAGCAATACCTGGTTCAAATTTAATGTATGTTCTTGTTTGGTTATGTTTTGTTTATGTTTATGTTTGTTTGTGTGTGATTATTCAATAAAAATTATAAAAAAGAAAAAAGAAAAAGCACCTTTGGGACAACCATGACCTGGATGGCCGAGAACCTCCATTGACATCCTACTAGAATTTCTTTGCAGATACTGGAGTCTTAGCTTGCAGTTGCAGTTCCTTCATGAATGGAAACTTTGGGCAGCTGGGGAGGGTGGTAGAGAGGAACATGGATTCCAAGCATCACCCTCAGCTTGGAAGTGTCCCACCTTTTCTTACCTTCTTGCTTGACATTTTATCTCCATAAAATAAACTAAAACAAATCTATTGATGGAAAAGATGAAATAGCCGCATGGAGACTTTTGGAATAGTAGGACTAAAAGAGTCTTTCATTTGGAAACAAAGATGCAAAAGAATTACTAGACTTCCATAGCTTCATATTTATTCATTCAATCTGTAAAGTTCCCCATCCTGGCAATGACTTAGATTAGACTTGATTATATTAAGCAAACTCAGTTGCTGCAGTTTGGAAACCACAACTTGAAGCTGGCTGAATTGAAGAATGGCAGCAATTGTGATTTATTAGCTGATTGTGACTGATCTTGAAATCTGTCTGAATTATTTGTTAGGATCTCATATGAAGGGGGAATACCAGAACTGTAATCTGGGCTTGCAAGTCAACATCCCAGGGAAAGCAGTGGCTTTTTTTATCAAGGAAATGACATGGACATGTTTAGACGTCAAATATCACTCAATGGAGGTCTTAGCTATCAGGAAATCATGGTATTTTTTTTATAGTCTAAGAAGGCCTTTTCTATAAAATCAAATAGATGCCATGTACACTAAACTGGACTCAAGAGGATCTTCTATGGGACTGGAGGATTTCCAGTGTCCCTTCCAACTCTGTTATTTGGTATTCTGTATCAATTTCCCTGATACTTTTTGCCTTTTTCACATGTACTCTCTGCAATAAAAATGTAATTCTAAAAGGAAATATATTTATGAAAATACAGCATTAAATTCTAAATCCACATGGGTAATGTTTGTCCCTACTTATTTTATTCCAGGATAATATTGTATGATATTGAGTGTATTAGCCAGACATAATATTGACCAAACTCCATTTCTAGCTTTGCTTTTTAACTTATTTCCAGCTTAACGTGTTCGTAAAATATGCTAGTAACTCGATTAATTTTTGATGGCATGCCATACATTACAATTCATTGTCAGTGGTTTATACTATTTGGTCACCATTTTTAATACTATTAAGGAAAAGCATCAAATATGTCTTAAAATAATTTAATGAATTTGTATAGGGAATTAAAATTATTTCATGGATCTGGATAGGGAAGATCAGATATATAATTATATGAAGTGTGTGTTTCTATGGCCTGATGGAACCTGCAGCCAGACTGATGCCCTGCATAATTTGCAGCAAGAAGTTTGCCTACTCAATATGTCATATATACAGTTTTTTGTGATGTAATGGTAATTGCATCATTATGGCTGTAGTGATGATAGGCCATGAGGTTCTTAAATATTACAATCACTAATTCATTTAACATCTTGGGTTACAAATACAACTTTTTTAGGTTATAAAGACAAATATTAGAAGCATACTTACTGAATTGAAAAATCACCGTTCAACTAGTAAACGGATCCTGATATGTCAAATCAAAGAACTGAATATAGAGTACAGAATAACAGAGTGGGAAGGGACCTTGGAGGTCTTCTAGTCCAACCCCCTGCTTAGGCAGGAAACCCTACACCATTTCAACAAATGGTTGTCCCATCTCTTCTTAAAAACTTCCAGTGTTGGAGAATTCACAACTTCTGGAGGCAACTTTGTTCCACTGATTAATTGCTGTAACTGTCAGGAAATTTCTCCTTAGTTCTTGGTTGCTTCTCTCCTTGGTTAGTTTCCATCCATTGCTTCTTTAATTGCCCTCAGGTGCTTTGGAGAATAGCTTGATCTTCTCTTCTTTGTGAACAACCCCTTAGATATTGGAACACTGCTATTATGTCACCCCTAGGCTGCCTTTGCATTAAATTAGACATACCCAATTCCAGCAACCATTCTTTCTGTTTTTGCATCCAGTCCCTTAATCATCTTCGTTGCTTCTCTCTGTACTGTTTCTGGAGTGTCAACATCTTTTCTTACATTGTGGCAACCAAAGCTGATTAGTTCATTACATAATGTAAATAGACTTTTCGCTTCTGTTTGTGCCTCCTATCTACTAGGGCCCAACTCTCTTTTTTCAAGTCATTAACTTCTGTTCTCTTCAGCCGCCCTGCCTTTGTAGGTCCTGTAAACTTAGCTCTCCTGCCAACCTTGAGCTATTCATAGTCAGCATCCTTAACTTTGTTATCACAGTATTGCTGTAACCTTTCCTCCCCCTCTTATCAGAATGCTTCTGACGTTGATAACATTCAGGCTAAGTGCAACTGCCTCATGCAAAATTAGACCTTTGGTCGATCAAGCTCAATGTAGTTGAGATCTATGCTCTTCAGTCTAGGGCCTTTGGATGAGGTAGATAGTAATTAATTCATGTGGGTGTACTAAACTACAGTAGTAGTTCAACAACAAGTAGCATAGTCCCAGTTTGGGGAAAATAGGCTGATACAAGCTGCCCCCAGTTTATATCAGCCTGTTTTCCCCAAATTGGGGATATCTATATAGCGCACTCCTGTGCTTGCTAATACAATCTTTCCCTTATACAGCAAATGAATGGAGAGTTGTTTGCTTTGGCAGACTGTTCTTATGCCTTTGTATTATGCTTCTCTGCTATGAGCAAAGAACAGGAAGCACCAAGATATAGTATTGACTCACTTCAATAAGCAAGCTAGATTTCCTTACTAAGAACAAGGTCTAGGGAATGTTCACAATGTTCCTTTCATCCAGTCCAATAAATATATATTTAAAAAATTTCTCCAGTATATTGTGCTACTGTAGGCAGCTGCCCTTTTCCATCTCCTTGTCTTCTAAATTAACATTTTGTGCTGTCTTACTCAAGAATCTGGAAAGTATCATTTTTCTGTGAATAAATGAACCTGAAGACATTTATAATGTTTTGAATGCTCAATAAACATTTGATTTATTGAGTAAATTGCAGGTGCTGAACCTGGATAGCTCTGTTTGGACCATTAAGCTACTCATACTAGCACTTGGGTCAGGCCTGTTGATTAGGAGCTTGGAGAAACATTCCAAAATGCAGTGACAAAGCACATTGGTATGGGTAGTCCTTGACTTACAACAGTTTGTTTAGTTTAAAGTTATAACGGCACTGAAAAAAGGGACTTGTGACCGTTTTTCATATGTACAACTGTTGCCGCATCCTATGGTCATGTGATCCAAATTCAGATGCTTGGCAACTGGCATGCACTTACGACAGTTGCAGGGTCCAGGGTCTTGTGATCCCCTTTCCTCTTTTAAAAGTCAATAGGGAAGCCAGATTCACCTTAACAACCGTGTGGCTAACTTAACAACAGCAGTGACACAACTGTGACTAGAGAGGTCATGAAATAGGCAAAACTCACTTAATAAATGTCTCGCTTAGCAACAGAAATGTTGGGCTCAATTACAATACGAGGACTACCTGTATTGTCAAACATGCTGGAGGCAAAGAAGATTAACAGAGCTAGCAGATCAGCTTGGATACATGCTATCAACGCTATCTTTACTGAAGGGAAAGCATCATCATGAGGAAAGGCTAAATGCAAGCTCATGCTTTAGATCAGAAATATATACATGTAGTGCAAACATTGACCCACAAAAACTTTTGCTGATGGAAGCAAATTTAAACCTTTGCTGTCTATTCAGCTTTCTATCAAGCCACCATTCGGCCTGTGTATCAATTATCTGTCTCTGCAATGAATTTGTTCCCTATCAGCAATTTTCAATCCGACATAAAGTTCTAATTTTGGTTAAGATTATTTTAGCAATATATTCTACTGGAGAAATCTGTTCAGCTATTCATGATCTGCAGCTCTGAAGTAGGCTATGAATACTCATTAATTCTATCAGGTAAATTGGAATTGATTATGTATATCTAGGCAAGTCAGGTCAGAGAACAGAATATATTTAAATCTCTAAATAGCTTAGGGATTGATTTATCTCAGGGACCCCTTCTATCCTGATGAAATTCCGCAGAAATTTAAGACCTGAAGGAGAGACCCTTTTAAATGTGCCTCCGCTTATAGATGGACATCTGTTCAGAAACAGGGAAGGGGTCTTTATCCAGAACCACTTCCAAGCTATGGAGCACATTCCCACAGGAATTGCTTTTACTCCCAGGTCTCCTCTTTTGCTTAGATTACATTTTATATTAATATGTTGCTTTTGATTTGTTCCATAGGTAGTTTGGGATCAGTTGGGTTCTTGGTGCTCTCTGCTTGCTTTGTTGCAGATGTTTAATTAGTAATCTAGGCAACATCATCTGTAAGAGGGTTTTCCTAGCTGTTTCTATATAGTAGCTTGTCCTGCCAGACTTAAGTGATGGCAAGGCTTCTTTTCTGATGGATGGCTCTTGATTAAGGTACTGTATCTTCCTTAATTGCTAGTATTTTTTCCTGCTTATCTGGGTATTGGATGCTGGAGGAATCCTAAGCTCTTCGTTTTCTTTCTAGACTTTTTATATTTAATTGACAAGTAAATGAGGTTTATGTGTCTATTGACATATTATGTATATCTATTCATCTTGCAATACATGGAGAGACCCAGCCACAGTTTCATCTGTGAAACTGTATGTTTTAGATCAAGTTGAATCCAAAAATATCAGGAATTCCTGGAAGCTTGATATTCAGACAATTCAGCCAACAGTAGACCCATAAAGCTAATCTCCATGCTGTCTCATACTGATGTAACCTTGCCCGGTAATGAAATGCCTCCAAGGAAAGAGCAGAGCTCAGAGAGCATCAAGAACCCAACTATTTGTGTTTACCTAAAGTTCATTTTGTTAGGCATCTCATGATTCTAATGAACATGTCTGAAGGTGAAGAGAGTCAATAGTTCAACTAATATGAAGAATGCACCGTTGCAGATAATGTGACTTTTGTTTTTCTCTCCTCACTAAAAGCTCAAAGTCTGCCATATTCAACACTTCGTGGGGCCAGAATGAGTTTTAATTGTAAAAGGTAAAAGGACAAAAAATTATTTCCATTCTTAAGGAACGCACAGAGCAAGGATGCGCAAAGTTTGAGTTGGTCTTTCATAGCTGCATTTCAGAAAACAGGCAAAGCAAGGGTAAAAAGTTATCTGGAATCTGGACAAAAAGAAAAAAAAGATTTTTTAAAGTTAAATGTAATTACAATTTAATTTTTAAACTATAAATTCTCTCCAAAAAGCAGGGAAGGAGCTTTTAAAAATTCATATGTTTATCAAAACCTCATCTTTTTTTATTCCCCCAAATATTGGTATGCGAAATAGATGACCTGAAGGTCACTCTCAATATGCCCCACTGTGAGAAAGGCTGTAATTCAGAGCACAGGGGAAGCTCGGCTCCTGGGCTTTGCAACTGGGAAAAATTCCTATCTTAAATTTGGAGATCATCTTAGGCCTGTAATAACATGACCGTTGTCACTGGTTACGAGCTGCATAATTAATATCAAAGACTTAATAGGGCTTTCATATATTCCGGGTATGAAAATGCTAAATAAAAGTATCCCCCCTCTTCACATTTTATACCCTATTGCCTCATTTTAACCAAACTCCCTACCGTGTAGCAATTAGCCCACAGATTACACTTTGCATTCCCCCCTCTGCAAGATAATGGTAGCTATTAAAACGTTCTCCCAACCGTCCCGTTAAAGTTTGTACTTCTGCTTGGCTTTCTTACTTTAGGCAGCCAGAAGCCAATAAACCCAGGAGAGTGAGAAATTACGCTGCACGTTAAAAAATAAAAAATAATAAAAAGATAATGGACTGCCGAAGGAGGAGGAGGCGAGGGAGAAACGTTCCTTTGCTTCCCCTCTCCGGGTCCACAGTTTCTATGGCGACCGCCGACACAATGTTCTATCCCGAGAATGTAGCGATTCTCACTTTCGACCAATCGGGATGGAGAGCGTTCTGTCAGTAACCAATCAGGAGCGAAGCCTAGAAGATAGGCGCAATAAGGCGATAGTGCTAAGATCTCTCGGTGAAGCTAGCGCGGGAGTCCTACATCCTGGAGTCTAAAGTAGCGGGAGGGAGGGGAGGTGTGGTGTGGTGCTTTTTGTAATTCCTACCCGGGATCGGAGCCTCTGAAGTAGCCTTTGGGGAACACCGCATCCCATCCCCCCTTAATAAAAGATTTCATTACTTGGCTGGGAATGCCGGGCGGCAGAGGCTGGGCTCCGGAGGTTTAAAGCATTTGTGGAGTGATTTCAACTGAGACGGATTAACCGAACGTAATCCGAAAGCATTGTATAAATTATAGGATCTTATGGAACGTGAGAACTGAACTATATCATCCGAAAAGTATCCGCAGTAGTTTTTTTTCGGGGAAAGAGAAGACAACCGAACCGGCTGCAAAAGAAGCGAATTCGATGCAATCGCCTTCGGGACAACCTACACCCTTGTAAGAGAGCGGAGGGGAAAAAAACGCTTGTTCCAAGTGAGATCCAGATGTCCTGCTATCAGGCCCGCTCCGGAGGAAAAAGACACGGAACCGGCCTTCGGCCTGCCAGAAATCTCCTTATCAGAAACGGAGCATGCAAATAGAAGGGGAGGCGAGCGGGATTACCAGGCACAATAGGAGAGGCGGGGGTGGCACCCAGCCGCTCCTGAACTGCGCTGATCCGAGGAGCAGCCTGAGGAGGAAAAAAAAAGAAGCTGGAAAGAACTAGAGGCGGACTGAAAAGGCTGTAGCTGGCCGGGTTGTGGAAAAGAAGAGGCGAAGAGCCGCGGTCCGGCAGGTGGTTCCTCCATGTGGAGCCTCCAACCTAGGAGAGAGCTCGGAGGCGGCGGCGGACTCCGGCGATGACCCAGCTAAGCGAGGCCCAGACTTACTCACCTGCCAACACTGTTCCTATGGACAGTAATATCGTGGCCATTATTATAGCTACCAGTGAGTATTTGCACGCCTGTCTCTCGCCCTCTTTTTCTTTTTTTCCTTTGGGTTTGATGTGTTTGCCTTCGATTCTCTTTAGGAATGTAGAAGAACTCCACTGCCTTTCCTCCCACTTCATTGTGCTGCCAAAAGCCATGCTTCTCTTCTGTTCTCCCTCTCTCCGTGTATGCACATGGTTAGTTTATAGCTGTGCTGTGCTGCAGTGCTTGCGACCTTTTTTGGCGGGGGAAGAAAAGTGGTCTAAATACTCTCGGGGTATTAGAACTACAAATCCCACCATTCCCAGCCTCACGGTCAAAGGAACCAGGTTGGGGGAAAGCTGAATTACAGATATAATATTCTGTTCATCTTGGTTCCAGAAGCAAACCCAGATTTCAGTTGCAGAAGTAATGCTGTACTAAGCCATTGAATATTTGATCCTGGTTTGCTCACTAATCACAGTTTGCTGGGTATATACATCGTATTAAGATTTTGACTGTGGCTATTTGGCACTGAACCCAAATCAAACCAAGTCACATTGAGGCATAGTATAATGTGTGAATTAGCTAGTATCTTTGTGCGTGGTGGTTTCTTGTGTCTTGTGTGAGAAGATGGGAAGAAATCTTTGTAGCTCCTTGGCAGGGAATTCTAATTTCCCATACTGCATGTGACTCTGAGTAGTGTACAAAGTTAATAATACAAAAACAATGCAATAAAATAACCAAAATCATTATAAGAAAAACCTTTAAAAACAATAAAAATCATTAGAAGCCATAAACTCTTTATAATATGCCATGTGATTCATTATCAAACTGTTGACTTCAGAAATTGCCTCAGCCTTTGGACAAACTGATCAGGAGTCATCATGGAGCCATGTGTTGCTGACATATTTGCCATAGGAACAGACTGTGCTGTATCATTTATTAAGAAAAATATCAAAATCAAATGATTTAGGGCTGCAATTAGGGCTTTTTCCCTTTTGTATTTCTTTGCATACAAATGTATAGATGGAGACCTGCGTATAATCAGGCCAAAATCAAAATAAATGCATTTGTATTTTGAAAGCCACTGAAATATTTTTGACTAACGGGTGGGTAGACATCTTTGAAAGTCAGTCTTGCACACTTCTATAGTTCCATGAGAGGAAGGACCAGGGGCGGCCAATGGGATGCAGGATGTAAGGACTTGTGCTTCAGTAATCTCCGGAAGCCGTGCATTTATACCTCTGCTATAACAAATTGTGTTTTTATCCATTCTAATAAAAAAATGAAAAGACATTTTTAAGCAAATAACAGTTAGATATTCTTCCATTATCTAAATAATTCTGGGGTCCCTAATTGTAGACAGCCTGTCCCTTGCATCTTTTTTTGTTGTGCCTATTTTGTTTCAGAAAGTAGAATGAAGAGAACTTGATCACATTTTATCAAAAAAAATGTTGGGGTTTCAGAGTGTGACAGTGTTCTGTGATACTTATGGTCTCACCTAACCACGAATATTGACAAAGTTCTCCATCCTTTAGAAGTGGATTATTATTATTTTTGCTTTTTAAGGATCTTTTCATGATTGTTTAAACAGAAAGTATAGCTACCTTTCAATAAAAAACATGCCCCAAAATGCATAAGGTAGAATAATTAAGAATAGTGTTAAAACACAACTTATAATTTTCATGAAATGTTATTTTTTAAATTTGTGCTTACTAATAAATAAAAACAAAAAGCACAACATTAAAAACAACCATGCAAAGAAATCAATAGATAAATTGGGGAAACCTAACCTGCCCGATAGATAAAAGCATGCTAGTGACAACAGCTGGTATTAAATATATTTTCCAGGATAAAGAATTTCATAGTTTGACTAAAGCTACTTAAAAAGCCTCTCCTCCATTCCCACAAAACGTATTTGGAATAACACTGTCTGCAGAATTTGGTTTCAGAGCGTTTCTTACCCCAAAGTCTCTCCAGAAGTCAAATTCTACATTCAGTGTCACTTGAGCGTATATCTCTTTGCCCTGTCTCCTGTCCCAGAAGTGTCCTGCAAGGCTCCCTGGTTTATTTTGTTTCATTAATCAATAGGATTCCCATTGCATCCAAAACCCTAAATTTTGAAGCCTGAGTTTGCAGAACATGTGAAGCTAAAATCAAACCAACTACATCAGAATTTAATGTGAATCATACCTGTGTCGCAAACAAATTAGAGGGTTGGAAGAAGACCTCAAAGGTCATCTTGTCCAATCTTTTGTCGACCCAGGAAGTCTACTTCTACAGCACTCCTGATATGTAGCCATCTATTCACAAACAGTGCTTTGGATCAAGAAATTCTTTTTCATGTTTACCCTGATACTTTTCCTTATCATTTGAGCAGATTAAAGTTCAGACCTTTTAGGTGAAAGAAAACATTTTTCTACTTATTATTTATGTGACACATACTTTGGAATATATTCTCCTGGCTAAGCATAAATTCTCCCTTTTTTTCTTAGTCAGTAGGGCCCTTGTTGTGTTAGACTTCAAGCCCTCATTTTCCCCTGAAGCTCACTAGATGATGATCTTGTTTATGCTATTTGGAGATAATGTTGGATGGATGGATGGATAGATGGATGAATATGATATTCTTAAACTTTGGTGTCCCAAATTGGACACAGTACTTTAGGGTCAGTTGGCCAAATCCTCTAAATAAATGCTCTACTTGTGATGGTGCAATATAGATTTGCTCAAGTCTTTTTTGACCATTGTATTTTCCCACATGCATTGGTGTTAGTCCAGGGGCTATTGCTTCCAGTCTTGCATATCTGTTTTATCTTAAAGCAGAAATTTAATCTTAGTTGAACTTCATGTTGATATTTTCTTGGCTTTGTTCTCCATCCTGCCAAATCAACATGGATGAATTGGCTTTTTAAAATAAAATTATTTAGGGGCTTATAATTTAATTTGATCCTACTTGCAACCAGTGCTGAGCAACCAGGTTTTTCCAGAGCAAATCAGAAAAGCTAATTTAAACTAATATAATCCCACTAAATACAAAGCAGGTGAGAATTCTGCTGACTCCACTGACTTTAAATAAATATCAGGGTGTTTTTTTAATTAACTTCCTTGATCTAGCCCTATGTGATGCAGGTTATTTAAAATCAGTTTTCTACATATGAAATCCCTAATCAGGAGGCTTAAATTAACATTTTTAATTAGAAAAATAGGCAAAAAATGTATAAATACTTTTTGAAAATGTTCATTCTTTTTGAACATATGCCTTAACTGACAAATCCAAATTTTAACAATAATTTATGAGCTCTATTATTCTGACATTGCAAAGAAAAGCATAGTACAGTAGCCTGCTGTATTTTTTTAAACTGTATTTATCCAAAGTCTTTATACAGTATTTCCCAACTCTCCAGAACTGATAGACTATATCTTCCAGAATTCCCAGAAGCTAATGCAGGTAGTCCTAAACTTACGATCACAATTGAGCCCAAAATTTATGTTGCTAAGGGAGAAATTTGTTAAGTGAGTTTTGCCCTATTTTATGACTTTCCTTGCCACATTTGTTAAGTGAATTACTGAAGTTGTTAAATTAGTAATACCATTGTTAAGTGAATCTGGCTTCTCCATTGACTTTGCTTGTCAAAATGTTGCAAAAGGTAATCACGTGATTCCAGGACCCTGCAACCATCATAAATGTGAACCTGTTGCTAAGCATCTAAATTTTGATCACGTGACCATGGGGGATGCTGCAATGGTCATAGGTGTGAAAAATGGTCATAAGTCACTTTTTTTTAGTGCCGTTGTAACTTCACTAAATGAACTGTTGTAATTCGAGGATTACCTGTAGAAATATTGAGAGTCCTAATTCAATAATTTTATTATGTAACATTGTATAGAACTCTTGTTGATTTTCATTGGGTGCACAAATTACTACCAATAGTAGCGGTTTGGAGACTATTACCACTTCCATCATCAAAATTCTTCCATTGGGACCTGCAAAGATTAATTTCAGATAACACTGATAAGCTCTTGAAATTAGTGGCCCATACTAATTGATGCTGATCTGGGATAACATCTATAGTATTTTAAGGAAACAAACCGAAATATTAAAATAAATTACTACCATCACTACCACGATATGATATATCCCAACATGAATCTGGCATGTTGGAAATGTAAGAAGAAAGAAGGCACTATCATATGTGGTGGTCTTGTTTAGAAGCCCAGAAGTACGGGCTTAAAATTCAAAAGTGGTTACAAGAGATCCTCAAGCAACAAATAGATTTGGAACCAAAATTATTTCTGTTAGGGATGATTAAAAAGAAATATGGGAAAGATACAAAATACATAATATTACATATTTTAACCACTGCTAGAATTGCCTATGCTCACTGTTGGAAACAGAACTCTATACCAACAGATCAACTGATTATTAAAAAAATAATGGTGTGTGCCAAGATGGATGAAATTAACCCTGATGTTACCAGAGAAAGAGGAGTCTGAATATTATAGAATTTGGGAAAAATTGTATTATTGAATTGAATTAAGACAAAGGGATGATGAAAAGAGTCAACGATAAGCATTTCTTAGATTAAAGATTTATATTTGCATGAACTGCATATATTTGTAAATAAGCACAAAATAGAAGTATATGAGATAGATGTCACACACTGTTAATGTCATAATATTTATATGTTTGGTTTGGTTTTTAAAGATATAAAAGACTAATAAAGTTTGGGGGGGGAAGAAATATTGAGAGTAGACATGTGAAGACTTCAGATTGTGAAAATGGAACCAAATGGAGTTTAGCTAAAGTAAAACTGCTGGATTAATCTAAGAGCTGCAATTTATTTTATTTATTTATTTTTGGGACTTGTATGCCACCCCATCTCCGAAGACTCGGGGTGGCTAAATGATATTTAGTAAGTGATATTTGACTTATTTTAATGAATTTCTATAGAAACAGATTACAATTGAGAACTTAATATTGTACCTTGTGCAGGAAG
This sequence comes from Naja naja, assembly GCA_009733165.1. NCBI lineage: Eukaryota > Metazoa > Chordata > Lepidosauria > Squamata > Elapidae > Naja > Naja naja. The sequence continues at coordinate 136,418,076 of CM019149.1, forward strand.
GAAATGTTATCATCTGATCTTTACAGGTGGGAGAAATCTGGGCATGCAAAACGAAAGAGAGGAAGACCACCATCCAGTGCTCCTTATTCCAGTCCTTTAAAAGCCAATGGGACTGCTGGGAATTAAACATTCAGTAGAATTACAGATTCTAAAAGCTAGAAGCTTAGTCCTCTGTGTTCAACAACTATTTAATTGCTGGTATTTTCACTTCATTATGTGAGACACAGAAATTTCACTCAATTATTTGTCAAATGCTTCCCTCTTACTGAGCACTATGTAGAGTAGAATAAAGAAAGGCCTGCCCACGAATTTATGTTCTAAGAATAAGGAAAAGGGAGAGGCAGGGATTAAGGAGAGAGGAAATTGGTAAAGCAAAACCTGGTAAAAGAATTTCTTTCTTTCTTTTTCTCTCTCTCTCTCTTCTCTTTCTTCTTTCATTCTTCTCTCTCCCTCCCTCCCTCCCCCCCTCCCTCCCCCTCCCTCTCTCTCTCTCTCTCTCTTTCTTTTTCTTTCTCCATTAGAATCCAGGAATGAAGAAGTAATTTGGGAGGAGGGTCAAAACTTATAAATAGCAGAAATAATTTTAGATTTAAGAACAGCAGTTTGGTCTCACAATGCAAACATTTTGACTGCAATCTCCCCATACCCCTGTCAGTAGACCTAAACCCCTAGGATGGCCTACCCCAACCTGATACAGTCCATATTGTTGATATCATTTTCAGCCAGCACTGTTGAAGGTAATAGGAGTTGTACTTTACTATACCTAGGCATCACTAGTAAAAAGAGGAATGTTAAAGGATATCTCTAAAATCCTATCTTCACTAAGAAGATCCCTATATTTTGGTTATAGTAGGGATGTACTTGACTAATGTACAGCTGCTGCATTAAAACAAGAAAAAACCCTACTATGACAAAGAGAGCTATGCCTGATACCTAGATTTTTAAGATGGAGGATTATTTATTTGATGAAGCATTCAGTATGAAGTCTAAAGATGCAAGGCTACGTTTCATTGTGGTCAAAACTGATCCAACTGGATCTCCCAGTATATTTTGTTTGATTTCAAACAGCTGGAGAAAGGAATAAAACACTAAGTTGAATAAGAAACATAGCTCAGCATAGCCTTATGCATTTTCACTTTATAGACCACTTTAACAGATTACCTCAGATGACCCAAATCATATTGGGCTACAAACAAATCTCTGAAAAGGTATGTGGTAAGGAAGGGGTGCCTAGAAATGGACTATGTCCACTGAAACAGTGTGTCCTACCTGATTAACCCCACTCATTAGATAATGGACAAGAGGAAATTCTTTTGAGATATTAAGAAATAAAGGTCAAGAGTGAGGAAAATAGGACTGTCTGGGGGAAACAACTTTAGGCTTTCTGACACACGGGTTTCCCAGTCTCATTACTTTCTATGCAGAGCAAAACTTCAAAAAATTGTGCAATTAGACCTGTTCCCTCTCCACAAAGAAGAGAACATGGAATGCCAATGGAAGTGTATCATGTTGTCAACAAGGCACTATCTCTTATTCAAATTCCTTATTGAACCTGACGGCTTCTATTGAGTATCTGGAGACAAATTCGTCATACCATTCTGATCTTGTTTTTTAGTACAGCAACTCCCTGAAAATATAGAGAAGTTTCTCTGGATGCTTAGGCATTTATTATTTATATACATTTTTATAATATTGGCTTCATGAATAGTCTCTTACCAAAAAAGGAATATATAGTTGGATATGTCTCTTCCCCAAAGGCTTGCAGTCAAATGCCAGATTATGATTTCAGAGCAGAAATTTTAGCAGTGTTCATATCATGATATAAAACTGAATTATGGAGACTCAGAAATTAATGATTTTTCTGAGCTGTGCAATGAAGTCATTGTTGGATTAGGAAGATCCAAGTTCAAGTCTCCTTTTATCATGGAAACTTGTTAGGTGACCTTGGACTAACTCTTTAACTCTTTGTTCAACCTATCTCTCAAGATTGTTGTTGTGGAGAATTTGGAGAAGGGAATGTTTTATCTACCACCACCAGCTCCTGGAGAAAAGGCAATATATAAATTGAAAGAATCACAAATAATTTTATTTAACGAAGCTTGCATATTTATAAGTGTGGAAAAGTTTGCTTATTGGTTTGCTTGTTTTGTTTGAGAGATTTATATTCCACCTTTCTTCAATAGAGTTTATAGGAAGACTTTGAAATCCAGGTTGAAGCCTGGAGCTGGTTCATGATTTCATGATCATTATAACTCTTTTTACAATCTGGGCTGTGCTGATTCTCCTGGGTTGGGGTTATTCAATTGGGGTTTTAAATTTTAATTTGGCTTAAATGTTTAATATCTTCTTAATTAATTTATTTACTGTCGTATTTTAATTGTAAGCCGCCCCGAGTCCTTGGAGAGGGAGCGGCATATAAGTCGAATAAATAAATAAATAACAACCATGGGCCTATCTCAGTTCCTTATCAACCCATGACATCCTGGATTCCTTGGCTGAAAGAAAAGAGCCAATAGTTCTGTGATCTCTTTGTCATAAACAAATTACTTCCTTCTAGTATTTAGATTTGCTGGTGACAGATACATTCTAGAGGTATAAATACATCATTAGAGTAGCTGCTGTAGAGAAATAGCCTATAGAGAAAAATCCAAGGGATTCCTAAATACTCTATGGGATTCCTGGTTGGTAGAACTGGTGATCATATCAAATATTACACTATGGAAGGATGAGATGGACAGAGCCATTGAAAGAATTGTACCTAAATACCCTCCTCAGCATTGTGGAAACAGAAATGCACCTTGGGCTACAGCAATACATTGGGAATCCAGATAGTGTAAGTTTAAAATCAAATGTAACTAATTCTTTTTGGATGCTGCAGGGCAACTGAATAGTACTTGATAGTGATAGCCTTTACACCTCGGGTTATCTTGGGATGAATTTGCTAAGCACTTTGAGAACGCAGCTTCAAAGTAGTACTTGGTTTTACAACTGCAACAGATATAGACAGAAAGATGGTGGTAGTTCTCACTAGTCATGGTTTACTTTAAAGGATTAATTTAAGTTTCCAAAACCTGCAGATACAGATGAGATGGTTGCATCTGTTCAACTTACCTCTTGTACCTGGAGAATTCTGGGAGTTGAAGTCCACAAGTCTTAAAATTGCCAAGTTTGGAGACCTCTGATCTAGCAAAGGAGGTCTGGGTGGATGGGTTCAAAGCATAGTAAACATCTAATTGTATCGGGGGCAGATATTCCTGTATTGGGGAAAAAAACCAATCAGTGGTGCAGACCTTCCTAAAGAGGGCATCATCTTTGGATCCATGTACTATCCAACTGATTGCATTCCTATTGCTACAGTGATACATTTGCCATTTCAGTTGTGGGCCTTTTGATTTCCTTGTTTTTCTCGTTGGCCTTACAGGTATCTTTAACCATCCTCTAGGACAGGGGTGTCAAACTCTATTTCATTGAGGGCCACATCAGGGTTGTGTTTGACCTTGGGGGGCAGGGGCTGGGACTGGGCGTGGCCAGGATGGGCATGGCCAGCTCAATGTCCATTTTTGCCTATGATGGCCTCCTGCAGCCCTCTGCCAGCGAAAACGGAGCTCGGGGGGGTGCTGAGCTCTGTTTTCGCTGGCAGAGACACCGTGGGCCAGTTGTTTGCTATTTCCAAAGTGGCCCTGTGGGTCAGATCTAACCACCCCATGGACTGAATCCGGCCCGTGGGCCTTGAATTTGATGCCCCTACTCTAGGACAACAACTCATTTCTGTTAGCAGGCCATGCTGGCTGGAGATGACAAGTGTTGTAGAACTTGGGGAAGTCTAGGCGGAAGCTGAATACCTACTTTGTAGAGATTTCACTGAGCCTGATAGTATTCGGAAGCTGTACAAGATGCTTCATTGTATTTCCCTTTTTCTCTTCTTTGTTAGCAGTTTCTTCCTCGGTGTTCATCGTGGCCATTTTGGTGCTGCTGCTCCTTTTGTACCACCGGGACCCTCTGTGCTGCCAATTTCTGTGCTCTTGCCGACTCTTCCAGAGCCCTAGTCAGTATGTGAGTATCTCGCCAGTTGCCTGCTCCTTTGGGTTTCATCAGGTTCCCTTGCCCACCAGGCCTCGCCATTCCCCTGCCCATTTTTGATCCCGGGTAAAGAGCGTGCCTCTTTGTGTTCTGCAAGGACTGGAGGCCACACACTGCTCCCCTGCACGGTCTTTGGCAGGCCTCCCTTTGCATGGTTGTCATCTCACCCTTGGAATAAAGGGAGTCTAGTTTTCCTTTCTGCTGGCTGAATAGCAACTCAAGGTCTATTTACAGTTCTCTCCTGCCAAGTTATAGTGTTGCACACCCAGGAGTGCCTGTTCACTTCCCACTCTGTCTACAAACAAAGCCTTTTCACCTGAGCCTCTCCCCAGTTGGCTGCTTTTGAGAGTGGGTGGTACTATCCAGGAGCGGGTATTGAAGTATGAGAACAGATGGGAAGGTAACACTGAGAGCGAGTCCTGTTGGGGGGTAATGATGGTGCCAGGAGAACTGTGCACCTCCTTACCTTTTTGGCCCTTACAGCCCCAGGCCTTCTCTTCTCCTTACAGGGATGGAGAAAACAGCAGGGAGTGCTCTTGTAAGGAACTCGTAAACGCAGAAAACCCCATTCTCTGTTGCCAGTATCTTGGCAACCAGCATTATACCTTTCACAGTTCACGACTGGGGACAGCCAGAAAGAGAACGTTCTCCTGCCCCCCTTTCTCTCTTTTGCGGAGGCACATTGTGGGTTTTTTAAATTTATTTAAATAAAATAAAATGCTTGTTTGCAAGCACTGAAGAAGTGGAACCAAAAGGATTCCAGAATGGGTGGATTCATTACACCTTCCTCCCATTCTCTCATCCTATCCTCACCTCCCACCACCCGTCAAAAATTCAAAACTCTCAGAGGGTGTATAGCCTGAAGTCTATACAGAGTTGCAATACTGTATGTATGTATTTCCATATCCAGAGGTACCTTTATATACTGTGCCTTGCTCAGTTATTAGGATTGACCTTTAAAATTTTAAATTATTTTAATTATTGTAAATTTTAGTTTTGCAAATTTTGGGCTTGTGAATTGGTTTAATCTTTTTTTAATTATTTATTGTCGTTGTTTTTAGTTGTCAGCCGCCCCGAGTCTTCGGAGATGAGGCGGCATACAAGTCCAAAAAATAAATAAATAAATAAATAAAATCTTTCCTGCCCTGGGCCACCAAATGCCATGCATCCTACCACTCTTGGCAAAGTATCTGGGAGCTTTTATAATCCACACTGAAAGTCCAAAGAGGCTGCGTTTCGAGGATGATGTTGCCGAGATAACTGCAATGCAAGTAGAGTCTGCGCTACTCTCTTTGTTGCCTCTACTATGTTCCCCCATTTGTTGTAGCAACAGTCCCTTGTAGGTTTCCAGTTTAAATAGAGCTGTCTGTGATTTAACATAAGTCGCCTTCTTCTCCCATAGTTGTTGTAGTAAGTGTAGAGCAGTGTTTCTAGTTAGCCCCCTCTGTGTTCAGAAGAGCAGAATCATTATGTACTAAATCTAAATCATATGGAATTAATGGAGGTTAGAAATACAATGTCTTATACTTCTGTGTAGAAACTCCTTAAGAATAGCTTGGAAGCAGCTGGCATCTGTCTGTCTCCTCTATGATTCAGCCAAGTGTTTTGCGATAGGACTTTCTTGGGACAGCTTTTTCTCAGGAAGTTCTTTATTACCAAATGTCCCCAGGGTAAGTAGAAAGGCTGCCCTCATGCAACATTTGTTTTTCTTAAGCCGCCCCTGTTCAATAAGAAAAGCTTCCAGGGTGAAAGTGTGAGAATTAGCTTGGTCATCCTAGCTGACTTTATATGCAAAGGCATGTCAAGGTCTCACGGTGGTTCTTGCTGATTTTTCTTAGAAGTGCATCGGCCTAACAACTGTGTTTGTCTCTGTTTAGACTTCAGAGCTTATGAGACTTGTTTTAAAAGCTGAGGTCGAGTCAAACTATCTTGGCTTAGAGAGTATGTATGTTCTGTGAGTCAATAGATGTCCCCAAGGATTTAGTTCTCATGGTGGTTCTTGCTTACTTTTCTCAGAAGAAGTGCATCAGCCTAATTGCTATGTTTGTCCTATGTTTGGAGCTTTCAAAATTCACTCAGTTTGTTTCAAAAGCGGAGGTTGAGTCAAACTGTCTTGGCTTGTATGCCCTGTGACTAGATAGATGTCCCCAAGGACTCCGTTCTCTTCATCTCTTGAAAATCAATTGCCTGGAAAGAAACCACCCTTTGCTTCCAACCCATATGGATATCCGTTCTTGGATCAGAAATCAAATGGCTGGACAGTTTCAGAGGAAACATACTGATATTTAATCATGCAAATAAACCTAGCCAGTATTTTAAATAATGCATGAAACTATTGCTGATTTAGCCATTGTTTGCTGAGTTAACCACGGTTGACTGGTTTTGATCTGTTTCTAAAAACAAACAAACCACATTGAAACAGACCGGCATAAAAAACATATCCTGGTAACCTCTTGCCCTCTGTGTGCATTGGAATGTCCCAGAATTTTCAGCTACAAGTTGGGCAGAAATTTGTAAAAGCTGTAGTATTTGGAGAGGGACAGACATGAGATGGATTCTTTAAGCTATTGCCTGATTTTAAATTATCTGGCCAACTATACTTTTTAGTCGATACACAGATCCGAATTTTTTTTTCATGTTTGCACGACCATTTATGAAAATTTCTGAAAAGTTTGGTTAGCTAATGAAGGTAAGACTGCCTTGAAAATGTTGGTCTATGGCAGGGGTGTCAAACTCGTGGACTGGCCACACCCACACCTGGTTTAGCAAGGGGGAGAAAGTCACGATACGTCACGTGATGACAACATGACACGGTGAGTTTGACACCCCTGGTCTGTGGTGATCCTAAAGCAGTCATGCTGAGCTCAGGTCTGGTGAATCTGTGCCACCTGTCAGTTAAACTTGCAAAACCTAAAACAGTGCTTAAGATAGGGACTTTAGCTCCCTGGCGATAGATCTTAAAGTGATTGAGGTTAAGAATCACTTACCCTAAAGCAATATCTAGTTCTTGCTTCTGGCTTCAGAAGTTGTGGGAGCTTCATCACTGGAAGCTTTCAAGAAGAGACTGGATTGCCATCTGTCAGAAATGGTGTAGGGTCTCTTGCTTGGGCGGGGGGGTGGGGGTGGACTAGATGATCGACAAGGTCCCTTCCCACTCTGTTATTCTGTTATTGTTCTGCTTATTTTTCAAATCCCAGATTCAGATTTCAGACCAAACATGAAACTTCTCCAGGGTGCTGCTGGTGGTAACCTTTGTTTTTGTTTTGCTTGTTTTTTGGGTGGGGGGGCGTATGGTGGTAGAGTCTTGTGGTTTATTTGGCTGGCCTTAGCAATGGGATTAATTGGCAAACTAATATTCCTTTATGATAGTTCCACTTGACCAAATAGTAGGTCTCTGCACTCAATTTTGTATTTTAGGGAAAAGGGGAAGATGCAAAATGGAGGCTTTGACCTCTATTAGTCATTCAGATTCGTGCTTTATATCTCTTTAAAACGTGACTGGTCACACGCTGCCTACTATGTCTAATTACAATTTCCTGTCCCTCCTTCAGAGAGGGCTGCCCCATTGTTGATAAAAAGGGACTTTCAACTGCAATCAAGTGAAAACTCTCCTCCCCAAAGGAATCATCCTGCAGAGAGTAGACATGGAGTGGAAAATCTCTGGGTAGGACCAGTGATAGGGATTTTACTAGATGACTCACTTTTCTTTTCACTGTGGCTTTAATCATAGCTCCCCATGCGATCATTGTTCTTCGGATAGGACTTCAAGAGGGAATGTGGTCACAATCTTTTTGCAGTTGCAAACCTATGCAGTTGCATATGCAAACCTTGGGGAGAATGGTACCACATTGCCTATACAGGTTTAGTAAATTAATATTGAAATAATCAAGGCAGCTTACACTTTCTATAGTCAGAGAAGCACATCTTTGAATGCTGTAGGTTAGAACAAAAAGTTACATTAAATCAGATCAAAAGCACCTGAGTTGCACAGATGACCCTGGAAAGAAAGCAAGAGGAGCTTGAAAACAATTGTACCCTCTGGACTTGCTCCTCAGTAATCAGAACTGAGTGGCATAATTACATAGCTATCATCAAGAATTCTGTGTTCAGGTCATTTGTGAGTCCATTACTAAAACAAACTCCCTGGAAACGCACATTCCTATTTACTTCTAAGTCTGCTCCTCACCCCCACTGAACCACCTTTCCTAGCATATTTCTGTCTAGCTCTCAGTTTTAATAGAAAATAATGCAGATCCCAGAACTCTGAATCAGATCCTTTTCAGCTTCAGAAAATATAGCAACACACACACACACACACACACACCGGGGGTGGGGGGGGAGGCAGGGGGGAGAGGGAGAGACAGAGGAGTCTTAAAATTAGGAAAGGAAGAAGCTTTCAAATTCTGCTTCATGTGGTTTAAATATTTACTTCTTATATTCATTTTGCCTCTTTTTACATGAACTTTCACATTTTCCAAATGTAAATACATTTCTGTTTACATTTCTCCTAATTTTTCTATTAGGCTTTGCCTAATAATCCCCACCCCCAGTATTTTCCTAATAGAATATGTTTTTGTATCTAGCATCCTTTTTTTTTTAACCACTGCATTTGTTGCAGTATAATTCTTTTAGTTTATGGAAATTTGGCAAAGTTACATTAAACATATATATATATATATATAAAAACAACCCCGGAATAAAAGCAGTAGCTTTAGTGTGTTATCCAATCAAAGCCCCGCTTTTGTTCTCTCCTTGTTCAGGGTAGTAGGATTACTGTAATGTCATATTGCCAGGTGGAAATATCCAGACAGGTGTAGCTTTATTCAAAACCACGAAAAATGCACCCCTCTGTGAGTGAGTGAAGTTGCTGTCTGAAAAAGGAGATGTCGGCTTTCACAGGCATAACATTTCAGCTGGTCTCAAGAACAACGGCACTTTGCCCAGTTCTAAGGAGGCTCCCATGAAGGCAGCAAGCATTATGATGGGTGGGGTGCGGGGTGGGGCTTCCTGTGAACATGCCTCCCTATATGTGGGAGGAGAAATACTTCCTGGACATCTCCCATCCCAGTTGTGATTGAGACCAATGTTGACCCATGGTGCTGCATTTAGACTGGTTTTCTCCCAATACATAAAATGATTTATAGCTGTTCACAGAGGAATGCATGCATCTCTGCCAATCCAATCAGTCTTGGGGCATTGCTCTACTTAAGCATAATGCCTACCACTCACCCTTCAGCCAGCAGGAAATAATACCAGTTGTGAAATTCATTGTCTCCATATGATCCTTCTCTCTTATTTCATTTTGAACTCACTGCAGTCACCCAATTTCTCTCTTGGGTAATGGGTGCCAGAGCCTAATGGGTTTTACCCAGGGGTGGGATTCAAATTTTTAACAACTGGTTCTGTGGGCATGGCTTAGGTGGTAGGCGTGGCTTGGTGGTCATGTGACTGGGTGGACATGGCTTGGTGGTCATGTTATTGGCTGGGTGTGGCAAACTCGATATCACTCACATCGAGGCATGCATCTCCTCGCCTGGCCTCTCATGACTGTGGGGATGCTGCAACAGTCGTAAGTGTGAAAAATGGTCATAAGTCACTGTTGTCTTTGTCATTGTAACTTTGAATGGTCACTCCACACAAGCAAAGTACCAGCAAAGGAGGGAAAAATAACTCCAGAGAAGTTCCTGAGACAGGAAGTCTAGTCCTGCCAAGAATGTAATAAGGGTTAACGGAGAGGCAGTTCTGTAAGCAACACCAGAATGTTTCCTTCCTGCCTGCCTTACAGGATTAGGCCAGTAATTTCTTCTAACAACGGGTTCTCGAACTGCTTAGAATGTTAACAACCGGTTCTAGCGAATAGGTGCGAACTGGTAGAATCCCACCCTGGTTTTACCTACTTGTGGCTGCCCTTAGATAGTGTTGGAATAAGAAGGAAAATACTGGTGCAGCTAAGGCCAGCCTAAGCCTGCCTTGCTCCATGACCCAAGTATTGGATGAAGGCAGCATTATAGGGACAGAGCAAAATGTTTGCGGGCCATTATCTGTGCAAATGGAGAATTGGTTTAAAACAGCCATCTACTCTCCAGTTCATTTCTTTTACTATAATTCCAGCAATGTAGCAATGTATAGGGAAAGTGGAGACACACAAACGCTCGCCCTCCTCTTGGGGCACTGAGGAAACTCTGCCAGATAGCTTCACTGTTTCAACAACTCTGGCCTATTACTGCTGAGTTTCCCTGCATTCTCTTCTGTTGGAGAATGGAAAAGTGTGCAAATTGTGGTCTGTCCGTTGGCATCCACGGTGGCGGATGTTGAAACCAGCAAGATAGCAGATGTGGCCTCAGAATTCAAGCTTCCCTCTTTCATATGGGCGTTGATGTCGTATACGTGGGCAAAGAGGTTGGACTTGCATTGCAACCCCCTGCATCCAGCATCTTTCCTGTTTTGAACGCACATGCAACCCCCCTGGTGGCAGATGGCCTATCAATCTCTGCCTAACCTACCTGCTACTCGTTGGCATAGTTGGATAACACCACCTAGTAAGATTAGTCAGCCACATCAGATTCTATATGTGCAAGAAATGTTCGTTTTCATCTCGTTTTATCTCTCAGGTTTGGTTGGTCGAAGGAAGAGAGAGATTGGAAACCCCTCCCACCCCATTGAAAATCACACTTTAGAGAGATGTAGGGGCGTACCTCCAGGGGACTTCCATGATCAAGAGCAGCTTTATGACTCTTGGTGATGGGACTATTTCTCAGCTCTTTGAGAGCTGCTACTAGTGTGTGGGGGAGAACAGAGAAAAGCTCAAAGAGAACACCACCAGGATACCAAGAGTTGGTTTGGGATGCTGCCAATGTAGTAGCTGCTGTTTGGAAATTTTGTAATGGTGTACCTGCCTTGTATGTTTCCACTTGGAGAAAGCAAAGTTTATACCTCCCTTCCCTACACATATTCCATACATTTCAGTGAACTATACAGAATGGGCTCCACAGAAAGGATTCAGTAGAATTAGTATTTCTTGTGGACCACTTGCTAGTTCATGTTGATAATAGCTTACTTTTCCAGTCTGGAATTTCCAGAAGGAAAACACTGCTTTTATTTTTAATATTCTCCTCCCATCCTACAGGAATGTCCTCCTTCTTACTTCAATAGCAACCAGCGCCTGGTGGGATCCCAGTCTGCAGCACAGCGAATGGAGACAGGTGCTGCTGAAAACCCTGGTGTCCAGGTGGGAGAGCCTTTTTTCAATAGATGGATGAATCACCTGGAAAAGGAGATGAGCACATAGGGGAAAAGCATGATTGGGTTGAGCATAGTAGTGGAACTTGGCAATGGGCCTTTAATGGAAACATATAAAGAAGAGCTTGTGTATGGGAATAACCATATGAATGTGGTAAAATGAGTTTAATTATTATCTTGTTCTTCCTCCAGAAGGACAACTGAATTCTTTTTCCTTTACTTTTACAACTATCTTGCGAAATAGACTGCGATGAGGGCTTAATTTTTTAAAAGATTTTTTTTAAAAAACTCCTTTATTATTTGTGTAAGTAACTCAAGGCGGCAAATATACCCAAGTACTCCTTCCTTCCTCCTCTTCCTATTTTCCCCATAACCAAAACCCTGTTAGGTGAATTGGACTGAGGGTATGAGTTGCCCAAAGTCACCCAACCAGCTTTCATGCCCAAGATGGGTTTAGAACTTAGTCTCCTGGTTTCTAGCCTGGTGCCTTAACGACCTTAACCACTAAACTGGTCTTAGCAGGAATTTGGATATATTTGTGAAATTGCAGATTATCTGAATGACGCATTTTTTTAAAATAATAATAATAATAATAATAATAGTTGTTATTATTATTATTATTATTATTATTATTATTATTATTAATATTATTATAATATTTCTATGCTGCCCTATCTCCCGAAGGACTCAGGGCGGCTTACATTAATAAAAGAGAACACTACAAAAGTTAAAACAGAATTAAATAGGAAATCTCACTAAACAAATAAAAGTATAAAACTAACTGCTAAAATCCCCACCCCTCCATCAGTCCAGGTCGGCAAGTTGGAAAAGCCATGTTTTTAGGCCACGGCGGAAAGATCGGAGGTCAGGGGCCACCCGGAGCTCCAAAGGGAGTTGATTCCAGAGGGTGGGTGCTCCCACCGAGAAGGCCCTACCCCTTGGGGTCGCCAGCCGACATTGTCTGGCCGACGGCACCCCAAGGAGGCCCTGCCTATGGGAGCGCACAGGACGCTAGGAAGCCGTTGCTGGCAGCAGGGTTCCCCGCAGATACCTTGGTCCTAACCCATCAGATAGGCATTGTTCAGTATGTATCTGCAGAGATGCCACCTGCCATTATAGTATAAAATCTTTCACTAGGCAGCAAGAGAAGACTCTAATAGAGTTAACACAGCGTTTAATATAAAGATGATAGAAGCTGGCCCCATCAGTACTACTGGGTGGTTGAGACACATTAAAGACTGGGCCATTTCAGTTATCTTATAGTAAAATACAGACTATTTAATTGGGTAGCAAGTTGCTGGATTGTCCCCGTTTTAATATAGAATGCTCCAAAGCATTTGAATGATTTTGTACAGAAAAATGTAGAAGGCTTATGTCCACTTTTTCTAAATCAGCCTGCTACCAGACAGGTTGGTTGGGCAACAGATCCAATTACGGTACCTGCAATCGTCATAGCCACAGATCACAATTGCTGAGAATTATAGGAATTATGGTATGGTATGGGTAAGCCTGGACTTATGATCACAATTGAGCCCAAAATTTATGTTTCTAAGCAAGACAGTTGTTAAGTGAGTTTTGTCCCATATTATGACCTTTCTTGCCACAGTTGTTAAATCAATCACTGCAGTTGTTAAGTTAGTAACACAGTTGTGAGGTGAATCTGGCTTTCCTATTGACTTTGTTTCCCCAAAAGATCACGTGACCTCAGGACACTGCAAATGTCATAAATATATGCCAGTTGCCAAATGTCTGATTTTTTGATCACGCGACCATGGGGATGCTGCAATGGTTGTTAAATGTGAAAAATTGTAATTCTTCTCAGTGCTATTGTTACTTTGAACTGTCACTAAATGAATAGTTGCAAGCTGAGTATTCTCTCTCTCTCTCTCTCTCTCTCTCTCTGGTACTACATTAGGAAAAATTTAGGCTCAGTGCAGTTAACTTTGGTAAATATATGGTGAAAATTGAAAGGATTCCTTTCACACTTAAAATTAAAGATGATTTAGAGGAGTGTTACCAGTACAATTATTAATATTTGTATAACAGTACTATTATATTGTTTTTAATTGTTGTTGGTTGTATGTGAGCCACAGTCATGTTTAGTGAAATTGGCGTCTATATAAATTTGCTAAATAAAATATATTTTAATATGACCGTATTAATATGACAACCATTCTCCACATTCATCTGAACTAGCTGGCAATTTCTTCTCTGCTGAACAATGTGATGCAATTTTTCTAAAGAGCGGTATATCATCTTTATAGATACGATGGCAATCAGGGCCAGAATTTCTGTTGCTCACTGATGCAATTGTAAAGTGCGACCCATCACTTAATGATGGCAATCCCTCCAGTGCCGGTTGTGATCATTAACAGAATTCCATGGTCATTAGACGAGGTGGCTTCCTGCTGGCTTTTCACAACTAAGTCAGTGGAGAAGCCAGCAGGAAGTCGCAAGTTCCAGGCCAGCAGGCAGGTGGGCTTTTGCTGAGTGGGGGAAGGCATGAGGGAGGCATGGCCATCAACAGAGAGGATGCAAGGGAGATGCAGCAAGGCTCAGTGAGGTGCAATCCTAATTTCAAATGGTTGCTGGATGAATGGTCGTAAGTCAAGGACTATCTGTCATTGTCTGAATGCCACCCTGTTTCCCCCCCCTTCTAGCCCCACACATAGTCTTCCATGCACATGTATTCTTTCCCTGCAGTCAGATGAAACACGGATCAAGAATGATGTTATTGGATGTGCATGGGGAAGATTGGCTCTAAATCTTCTTCCTTGCTTTCCCCCTCCTGAACTGATCATTATTTGCCACCGTATTTTTTTTAATTCAAAGTTTTAAAATCCTTACAGAAAGATGGCAACATATAGCTGGTATACAAGTAGTCCTCAACTTACAACCATTTGTTTAGTGATGGTTGGAAGTTACAGCACTGAAAAAAGTGACCTAAGATCAGGGGTGGGATTCTACCTGGTCTGTCCGGTTCTATAGAACCAGTTGTTATGATTCTGCCCAGTTAGGAGTACAGGAAAATCACGCCACTGGCTGGCCCCGCACCTCCCCGCCCACTCACTCCTTACCTGGCATGCACACCATCAAACTTGCTTGGTAAGTTGCTAATTTTCCTTTTTTCCCCTGACCATCAGCTGTTCTGCTGTGCCAGCAGGAAAATCGTTGGAATTCTTGCTTTCTAGCTAATCTAAAAGCAGAGCTGAACCTTCCTTAGGACGGAAGCTTCTCTTTTTCAGTGCAGACTCAGGTAGCAGATTGCAGAATCATAGATCTCTAAGTGAATCTGTGATTCTGTGAGCAACTCAATCTGCCTGCCTCCTTTGCCTGATTTTGGGTAAAAGTTGCTCTTTTTTATATAAAAAATTCAATATTTACATACATGGTGTGCTGTGAGTTAATTTTATAAGTTTGCTTACAAGCAAATTTTATGTGACAGACTCAGGTAGCAGATTGCAGAATCATAGATCTCTAAGTGAATCTGTGATTCTGTGAGCAACTGAATCTGCCTGCCTGGTTTTGGGTAAAAGTTGTTCTTTTTTTATAAAAAATTCAATATTTACATAAATATTTATAATATTTACATACAAGCCATGCCCAGCCAGTCACATCATCAACAAGCCATGCCCAGTCAACAAGCCATGCCTAGCCAGTCACATGTCCACCAAGCCACGCCCACAAATTAGACCATGCTCACAGAACCGGTTGTTAAGAAATTTGAATCCCACCCCTGCCTAAGACAATTTTTCATACTCAATGCAGAATCTCCGCAGTTACGTGATTAAAATTCGGACCCTTGGCAACTGGCTGCTATTTATGAGGGCTGCAATGTCCTGGGGTCATGTGATCACCTTTGGCAATCAGTGAAGAAGCCAGATTCGCCTTACAACCATGTTACTAAGTTAACAACTGCAGCGATTCACTTAACGGTGGCGAGAAAGATCGTAAAGTGGGGCAAAGTTCATTTAACCACTCTCTCACCTAGCAGCAGAAATTTTGGGCTCGATTGTGGACACAAGTCGAGGGCCACCTGTATGGAAAGAAAAATTATTCTGTCTCATAAATTAGCACCAATCTTCTTGCTGCATAGTGTTGGTGTACTCTGAATACTTGTTTAATGGATTAAGTTGGTTTATAGACTCTGAAAGGAAGAGAACAATAGAGTTACATTAGCCCCGGTTCTGACCTTGTATCTGTTTAATAATAAGCAGTATAAACCTAATGTGGATGCTTGCCTACAGGATGCACCCTAAACGTAGGCAAAACGTCTTGTAAACCTACCAAACTTTTGAAAGATGACCTTTGTTCCTTTGCCTGCCTAGGGAGATGAATTGTTCTGTGTTGGAAGCCCCAGTAGCTATCAGCTTCCACAGTGGGAGCAGCCTCACCTACCAAGCTATGAGAGTGTACGAAAAAAGGATCGGCAACGGGAAATCCATCAGATGATTGCTGATAGATTTGGATTATGGGCAGAAGTCTCTCCAGAGGTGAGCAATCGGGAGAAATGGTCTCTCGGGATGAAAAATATCTCTCTTATAACTGGTTCCATAAAATGATTCCCCTGATGAGGTATTTATAGAATTTGTTCTAAGCCTTTTTATTGAGATAAATTGGGACTCTGCTCCATTTTTTTCCTTTTATTTTTTTTTAAATCTTAGAGGAAGGAACAGAGTGTTCCAGGAATCTCCAGTGCTTGCCACTTGTTTATATTCTTTCTGGTTAATGATTCATCTTGAATCCTTTGAAAAGTAGTCTTTCTGTCTTCTGCAAGGAGCTACAGCGGACAAGAAGGCAATCGTGCATAAGAGATCTGTCCATTTAAAACCATAAGTGAGTGGGTTGGTTCGTGGTGAATGTAGCCCTGGGGGGTTTCAATAGAGGCATATGTTTTTATCTGCAGCTTCTCTCACACCCTTGGGCGGGGCAACAGGCCATGAAGATTCTAGCATTGTTGGTTGTTCTCCTCATCTTGATATAGTACTCCTTGGGAACTCTCTGGGTATCTGAAATAATTGGTGCTTTTTTTTCAACTTTGCTTCTCCCTGTCTTGTTAAGATTTCAAGCTAATATGTAATTCAAAGTAAACCATGTGGGTCCACATTAAATTTGCAGTCCCACTTTCACTTGTGATCATTTTACCGCAAGGATGTGGAACCTGAAATACATTTTCTACAAGCAAAACTGTCCCTGAACATGTGGCTCCTTTCAGCTTGCAACCACTCACCAATGTACAGAACGGAAATTTGTGACTCTTCAGATCCTGCTAGATGATTAACTCCCTTCAGGTCGAGTTGACATGGCTAGCGATAGCAGATGATGTAACCTGTAGTCCATCATCTGGACAGCTGCATCTTCTTCATTCATCCATGCAAAAGGGAGTGATTTATCAATGTTTCAAAATCCATTCTGTTCCCTTATTTTGATATTCCAGATCCCCAACTTATTCTAAATCAAAAGAAATTGTGATAAATGGGTAATTGCATTGGGTTTTCCTTGATACAGAATGCCATTTGCTTTTATTGTAGTTCTTTCCCAATTATTTAAAAGTGAGTCCAGTTGACACCTGTTGAGACGTCCAACCTTGAGATTTGTATGCAGGATACAGCTTGGCTATGCCATGTCATAGGCCAGGGATGTCAAACTCAAGGAATCTGGCCTGTGGGGTGCTTAAATCTGGCCTATGGGGCCAGCTTGGAAATAGCAAAGGACTGGCCTGTGGTGCCTCTACTAGCAAAAATGGGGTGTGGAGGGGTGCATGTAACCCCCTTGCTCCATTTTCGGCCTGGATGGCCTCCTGCAGCACTTTGCCAGCCAAAACAGGGCAACATTTTGGCTGGCAAGGTGCTGCAGGAGGCGTCTGTCCCGTCTCCTCCCCCTCCCCCAGCTGGCCCACGGAGGAGAACTACAATGCTGATCCAGCCCTTGAAGAAAATCCAGGTTGACACCCCTGTCATAGGCAGACATGTGAGACTCCTTCAGCCCCCATTCAAAACAGCTGTTTGGAGCTTGGAGCAAGAACTTACCTATGCAAGAAATTGAAAGTGTGGTGGAGTGGTTCAAGTGTTTGTCAGGTTAGGGTTACCTTTAGCCATGGAAGTTCGCTTAGTGATTTTTGACTAGTCTCACACACACACACAAACATACACACACTCAGCCACCCAATCTCACAAGGAGATTGTGGAGAAAGTAGAAAAAGAGAATCCTCTGTATGTCTTTTTATGTCTCTGAAGGAAAAGTGAGATGTAGATAAAATAAATATTACTATTGATAAGGGATCATTTTAAAAAGAGCCGCGGTGGTGCATTGGTTAGAATGCAGTACTGCTAGCTAATTCTACTGACTGCCGGCTGCCAGCAGTTCGAGTCTCATCAAGCTCAAGGTTGACTCAGCCTTCCATCCTTCCAAGGTCGGTAAAATGAGGACTCAAGTTGGAGGCAAAATGCTGACTCTGTAAACCCCTTCAAGAGGGCTGTAAAGCACTGTGAAGTGGTATATAAGTCTAGGTGCTTATTGCTATTGCTATAACACAGATAAGGGATCCTGGAAGAGAGAAGTAGTATTTCTAGTGTGTTTTTGAGGGAAGGTAGGAAAAGCTAGAGATGGACTGTATTGCTGGGGTCTCAACTTGTCAGTAGGTCATCTGTGACATGTATTCTGGCTGCTCTATATCCAGTAATCTAACCAGGGGTGGGTTTCTACCGGTTCTGTCCGGCTCTGTAGAACCGGTAGTTCTGAAGAGCAGCAGACATAGAACCGGTTCTATGTCTGCTGCTGTTTTGACCCACCTGCCCGCCCAGGCTCTTACCTGATCTTTATTTCCTGCTTTTTCAACTTCAGCTTCTGTGCGAGGCACAGCTACGGTGGAAAAGCAGGATCAAAATGTTGTTTCAAACGCTGCTGATGAAGATTTACAGGTGCGATTGTGCAGCATGCAGAGAAGCACATCGTAAATCACTAAACATCGTAAAACATTGTAAATCACCACGAACCGGTAGTTAACCCTGTCAGATCCCACCCCTGACTCTAACCCATTCATGACAACAGGGTCTTTAATATGCCTTATAATAGTAGTGTGAGAAATTAAAATAGAAAAAAAAAACAAATCTTTTCTTCTAGCAACTGGTGGTGTGCAAAATGTTTTGAATCTAAAATGTTTCAAAACACTGTCTAGTACAGCTACTGGTACAAAACATGACATTTGGAGTTCAGAATGATTGTCCTGAGCATTTTGGAAATGTTCTGGTATTACTCAGGCTATTGTGAAAATGTTCTGACCTTGAAAACTAGCCTCAAGAGGAATGAAAACTTTTAGGAGAGCTGGAACAACTTTTTTTGTACTGAACAGCTAAAAAAGCTTGCACATTTTTAATTATACTTTGAAACATTTCGTAAAACCATCAGTACTCACCGAAATCATCTGTTAGAAGGTGATTTTCTTTGGTGTTCGTCAGAGAATAATGATTTGTTCCTAGTCTCAGTGAACTCTGATTAAATGAAAGGCTTATTACTACTTCTTCCAGGGTTTCAAAATCTACAGAATTTCTTTGGCAAGAAGTGATAATAGAAGAAAAGGAAAAAATGCATATGGCCTCTGTGGAAATATGACTCCATCATATTACTGGCATTTCTTTAAAACTCTAGCCTCATATAGAAGTGCTTTGAAGCCCCATTTCAAACAATTTTCAGTCTGTCCTGTGCTATAGTGAAAGAGTTAATAATTGGGGTGAATGATATTGACATTTCAAGGAAATAATTGCTTAGAGCAGAGTAGTTAACTGAAATGAAATAGCACCAGCTTTACTACTAGGAATGTAATCTCATATATATTTATTAGCGAGTATTCAATTGATCTCCGTGGAATTTACAACCTAAGTCCTTTACCTGAAAGTAAATGCTTTTGAAATCACAACCTGGAACCCTATGCTGGGATTTCTAACGGCCTTGAGCCTTAAAACTTTTATATCAACAAATAAGGGCAGTCAGCACCTTGAACACCAATTACAACTTATATTGCACACTTAGAGCACTTTCTACAGATATATAAGCCCTGACATAATAGCATGTAATCTAGATAGGCCAAACAGTAGATAAGTCAGGACTCCTTATACACAGATCATGCTTCCGTCCTCAAAATTCAGCTCGTCTTTCATCTCACCCTCTACCTTCTCTCCCTGCAGTATGTTGAGGTTTATTTTCTCCACGTGCCAAACCTGAAGTAAGGAGCTTTAGAAAGGGAAGAGGACTCATTGTGAGATATGTGGAATGCTTTGAATATAAGTATTTGCCAAATCTTACAAACTGAAGTCAGGAAAAAGAGCAGAGCCGGTATTTCTTGATAGCTCTAACCACCTTGACAGGAGTGAACAATGCCGGGAACTGGAATTCTGTAATATTGGGACATAAAAAAGGATGTTCTTCCTTTTCTTTCCCAGAAAAGGTGTTTCCTCTGAATTAAATATGTTGAATATCTTCACAGGCAAAATTTTGCCCTAAACAAGGCCAAGGTTTATTGTGGGCCCCATTTCTTTGCAAAGATGTATTAGAGCTGCTGCAGAAATCTATAAGCAGCCTAGGATGCTTACTCAATTCTAAAAATCATTGCCACGTGTAAGTTCAGCAACCATAGTTTATTTCCAGTGGCCTCCCTCTGCGATTTCTTATTTATTTTATTTATTTATTTATTTATTTATTCGACTTATATGCCGCCCCCTCTCCAAAAGGACTCGGGGCGGCTTACAACTAAAATACAACAGTAAATAAATTAAATTAAAAGAATATTAAACATATTAAGCCGAATTAAAATTTAAAAACCCTTAGTTAGAAAACCCCAACCCTAGAGAATCAGCACAGCCCAGATTGTAAAAGAGCCAGGTCTTCAAATCGTGGCGGAAAGTGCAGGATTGGGGCCAGGCAGACTCCAGCGAAGAAGATTCCACAAAGTGGGAGCCGCCACAGAGTAGGCCCTCTCCCGGGTCGCCACCAGGTGACATTGTGTTGAGGCACACCCGAGGAGACCCCGCCTGTGGGCCCATACAGGGCGGTTAGCATTTGATGTTGGGAGGAGCCATTCTCGTAGATAGCCTGGACCCATGCCATGTTGGACTTTAAATGTTAATACCAAATAAATGTTAAATGTTATTAACCTTTTGACTTACCGATTCTTTTAGTCTTTAGGGCATGTTTTCACAATTGTATGGATTAATATATTAGACATTATCCTGAATATGTCACATTCCGTCTCAGTGCTAAGATATCCAGAATGGACTCTTCTGGTTCTTAATAGTTAAGGAGAAGATAGTTAGGAAGATTTTAAGAAGATGTAGCTTTTGTGATTCTTGCACAAAAACAAGACCAAAACCTCCCTATCCCTATATAGTTCTGGAATATTGTATGTGTGTATCTTTGATGTAATAGGTGACAATCACCCCATTTCTTTTGTCCTGTGACCAAAATAGAAATTCCTTTTGGAATTCCCCCCATCCCAAGGCAAAGAGGATTCCACTCTCTGGATTATAGGATTCCTTCCAGAAATTTGTAAAATCATGTAAAAACTTGGCTGTTCCGGAAATGCCTCTGGGACCTCCATTGATGGGGAATTATTGCTGCCAGATATGTGTGTGAATTACAATACTCCATTTTTAATGCAGTAATTGTTAGTGCACTGATTCATTGATTTTGCTGATGTGCAAAACTCTCCTCTTTTAAGAAAAAGACAGTTCTTTTAAAAATATAAATGAAATTACTTTTGAAGTCTCTCATGTAGCCCAATAATTCTCTGATTAATCAACTGTTTTCTAGAGAAAAGGGCAAAGGATTATACAAGAATCATCTCTTCTCCCTCCTTCCCTCTCACTAAAATTGTCACAGAAATTGTTAGTTAAAATATAGGCAGTAATATCTGTCACATCAGTCCCTTGTGTTTGTGGAGGGCTCTGGAGTTGAAATGCCAGTGAATCTATGCTCTTGCTGCTGAGAAATCAGCCGGGCATAGGAAGGAATATAATATCTCTGATTTGGCCTTTCCCTTTTTAAAAAATCAACAGTTTCTCCCTTTGGGGGGGAAGTAAAGGAGATTATGCAAACCCAAACTCTGTATCTTAGGTCAGAAGCTCTTTGAATGTATGGGTGAAGGCAAAGAAATCTTAAGTTCTCTTGATCCAAAGTCTCTCCTTTACCCATCATTTTGTCCTCTCCTCCATCAGAAAAATAAGATTTGTGGGAAGTTGTGATGGGAATGAGGAAGAGAGATGTCTGGGGTATTGGCCCCTCTGATAGCAATTCTCTTTTCCTCTTGGTGTGGGGAGAAGAGTATTTTAATTGGTTGAAAACCTTTAATCAATAATAAAGGAGTCCCTTTATTTTCATCCACTACTATATATGCTGGTATCCTCTAAAAACTAAGCATAATTCTAGCTTCAGAACTATTGTTCTGCGTGCCAAGGCATGTATATTTATTAACTGACTATATTACAGCCCTACCTATGTTTACTGGAATTGCACTTGTGCTCAGTACTGTAATGCTTACTCCCAAATAAATGGGTATAGCA
This sequence comes from Naja naja, assembly GCA_009733165.1. Classification (NCBI taxonomy): domain Eukaryota; kingdom Metazoa; phylum Chordata; class Lepidosauria; order Squamata; family Elapidae; genus Naja; species Naja naja. The sequence continues at coordinate 136,439,948 of CM019149.1, forward strand.
TTGCAGTTTAGGTATAATTAAAGCATTGGATGACAATCCTAGTTTAACTAACAGGTGTTTAAACACAACATTTACATGCCAATAGAAGACTAGACAAGCTTCTTCTAGGGGATTATATTGCAAGCTGGATGTTTATCGTATTGCCCTGCTTTGCAGTTTACTTCATTGGCTTCAGCGCAGTGTATCACTTGCTCAGCTGCTCAGTAATTTAATTGCAACAACTAAGAAAAATGCTATCACAATTTTCTTCGAAACATTTGGCGTGTTTACAAACACCCACTTCACACATAAGAAATATGCACTTCCAGTGCTTGAAATATATAGGACCAACCAGTTCCTCCTCCACATCTTTCCTTCCTGTTACTGGTAAGAGTGACTTATTACATTATATATCGTTATTTTTATTGAAAAATTTTCTAACGTAGCGAAAAACGTAAAATAAACCAGTAAATAGTGAAAAGTAAATAGTGAAAAGATAAAATAGAAAAAGAGAAAAGAACAATTTATTTTAAAAGTTACAAAGAAGTAACAGGTAGTCCTCAACTTATGACCACAATTGAGGCCAAAATTTATGTTGCTAAGTGAGAAATGTGTTAAGTGGGTTTTGCCCATTTTATGACTTTTTTGCCACAGTTGTTAAGTGAATCACTGCGGTTGTTGATTTAGTAACATGGTTGTTAAGTGAATCTGGTTTCCCCATTGACTTTGCTTGTCAGAAGGTCACAGAAGGGGATCATGTGACCCTGGGATACTGCAACTGTCATAAATATGAACCAGTTGTCAAGCATCCGAATGAAAGTCACATGACCCTGAGGATACTGCAATGGTCATAAGTGTGAAAAATGGTCATATGTCACTTTTTTCAGTGCCATTGTAACTTTCAATGGTCATTAAATGAACTGTTGTAAGTCAAGGACTACCTGTAAAGAAGCCACTAGGGTGACTATAGGCCTCTGTTCTAAGGAGAACTGATCAAAGAAATGGAAACGAAAGCTACATCAGAAGGAAGAACGCAGAAAGTCATTGCTCTGGTTTGCTGTGATGACCCAGGGTGGGATACAAAAGCAACCAAGTCACAAAAACATGTGAAGTCTCTTTAATTCCTTCAACATGGATTCAAAGGTCCAATTATCATTGACTGGAGAAAAAACTCCCCCACAAACAGTTGCGAAAAGGAATAAATTCCATTCAAACTCAAAATATGTATGAATTATAAATAAAAAACAACACAAACCACACTGAAGCAATTAATGAGACAAGGCAGGATAAGGGTTTGAAGGCGTCCACAGATATCAATACACACACTGGGAAGGACGCCAGAACTTGGATAAGAACTGACAAACTAGAAATATTTTCACTTCTTGCTTCCAGCACTGGCCCATGCGCAGTTTGTCCTTTTAAACAGTCCTCACAGCTGCAGCCCATGAAGGGGATCAAGGCCCTTTCTTCCCCCGTAGACCACGCCATTCACATTTCTCCCTTATCTGCTCCTCCCTGTGCCCTTGGATGAAGAAGGGATGGGCCTGGGTCTTCCTCTGAATGTCAAGCCGGCCTGTGCCCTTCCCCAGTTTCCTCCACAACCTCCAGAGTCACACTCCCACTCCCTGTCGGCTGTTCCTCCTCTCCCTCAGTGTATAACATTGCAAAGGCTGAGATCACCCATTGCTTCAAACCTTAAACCATGGATTATTAGACATAATGAGTGGGTCTGCACAAGACATGTTGAAAAAGATCTTGCTTATTTTAAGAGAATTGGTTAGCTTGTAGTAACCAACAGGAGAACTCTTTTCAGACTAACCTGTCTTATTCAAAGGCTTTTGTAAACTACAGCTCACTTTTTCAGAGTCTCTACATTAATGCAGGATTTAAATTGGAGTGCAATTTGTGTGGGGGACAGGCAGGGGTGGGATCTGACTGGCATAACAACCAGTTCTGGGAATGCGTGCATGCAGTCAAACACACTCTGCAAGCGCATGCACGCTACCGGCTCCAGCAAGCATTTACCTTCTCCAGCTGATGAGTGGCACTCAGCTGTGTCATGCAAAGCAGCTGAGGAGGAAAATGCAGCCACTAAAGGACAGCCTAGAGCCCAAGCGGGTAGGTGGGCCAAACAGAAGAACAAAACTTTGTCCCAGCGAACTGGTTCTGCTGTTCAGAGCTACCAGTTCTATAGAACCGGACAGAACTGGTAGGATCCACTCCTGGAAACAGGGTGGTTAAAAGCAGATACAGATTATAAGTGAGACACATTACAGAAAACCCAAAGGTGCTTTTTCAAGATGCAACTAGGACTTCTTTGTTTTTCTTTGAAGACAAGAAACTTCCAGTTGCCTCTTGAAAGAGCATTTTGGGTTTTCTGTAATTGTCTCAACTATGACCTGGATGGCTGAGAATCTCCATAGACAAATTACAGAAAACTGCCTTTTAAAAAAAAAAATCGTTGGGCGGGTTGAGGCTTTCTGAGATGACCTGAAACCTTTTGAGGCATGTGAATTCAGCAGCTGCTCAGTCAATTGTGCTGGCAAAGACAACTACTCCGAGATCTGTAATGGAGTATCCTGGGAAGTTAAAATAGGCTAATACTGTTTTGTTCTTGTACTGAGGTCCTGGCATCAAACCTGCGTCCATTAATTCTTTTGGCTTAGCACAATATGTGCGGGCCCAAGTCAATGAACCTGGGTTTACAAACAAGTCTTTTTAATAGAATCCATTCAAATAATTGTAAGAGGTTTTCTTCATATCTGCCTCAGTCTCCACCTTAGTCACCCACCTAAGGTTTGGTTGTAGTGGCTGGTGAATATGTTACCCCGCTACTAATTCTTTAATGGAGTGTGAGGCTCAGTTGGCAGGAAATATACCATGTTCCTGATCTTCTCTTCACAGTTACCGCCCCCTTATGAACAGGCCTTGAGGTATCCTGCCGCCTTGTCAAGAACCGGAGCCGGCTCAGAGTTGTCAACCAGGCAGAGCCTGCCAGATATGCTGCAAGCTTCTCCCACTTATCAGACTCAGAGGAACACTTCAGTGTAGGCTGGGAACGAGTCCTCCACTCTCCATGGCACAGACTGGGCAACGCTTTCGTTTCTGCAGGGCAGTCGGCCAAACCTTGATGCTGAGGAAGTGGAATGAAATTCTCCGGCATTGTTGCAAAGCAAGCCATGTTCTAACTCACCCCCACCCCCATAAAACAATTACAGCTTTGGGACTGCTGTCTTGAACTAATTCTTAAAGACAAACATTTGCTCATCCTGATGGAATAAATTGCCCTAGGGAAGTTCTGATCAGCTTTTCTTCCTCTTTTTTTTATGTCGGACCCCAAATAAACTTCCAACAAGAACAGCCTAGAGCAGCCTAGAGCAGTGTTGCTCAATTTTGGTTGGCTATGTTGTATGGACTTCAAATCCCAGAATTCCCCAGCCAGCCAAACATTGCCACTCTCTGGCCTAGAGACCATTTCCAAGGTATCTCCAGATGATCTTCTTGCTGCAAGAGTAAATCAAGCAGACACACCATTGGAATTTCAGTTTGATCCCCATGAACTAAACATTAAAGCCATTGATTGAACCTTCCCTGATCGTTGTTTTAAAGAGATAAAGATTTCTGGTCCAAAGACCACCCTCTGAGACAATACAGCAGCTCTTCCATTTTTTAAAAAATACCTCTCTTAGAGCTGCCAAACTTTCAAGATATTTATCCGAACATTTTATTTTCTTTTTAACATTTTGTTTTCTTTTAGCCGTCATAAAACTATATCCACAGGACACCATTCGGGGCTTCAAGTGACAGAATGAATGTATTTTACCCTCTGGCTATTTTCACCAATCTACACCAATGGATGAACTCTTTGGACAAATTCTGGTGGGATTTTTTTTTCCTTTTGAAGACAGGGTGGGAGCCATTTTTGCAGATCCAGACAAGTTTAGAATTAAGTAGAAGACAAGTCTGGCACTTTTGTCTCATGTTTCCCCAACTGCAATACAAATAGCCTGTTTTGCAGCCAAGCCATAACTGATATCAAAAAGAGTTACCTGTCAAAATGTAGACATCTTCCCCGGAAGGGAAGCTGTAGCTGTTTTCATGTATACCAGAATTGTTTATTCTGCTTGTCAGCTGGAGCTCAGACAAACTTGATAAACTTAAATCTAATTTGCTATTTGGATTGGTGAGGATGGGACAGGTTTTTGTTTGTGTTTGAATAATAATCACACCAATTGTTCCTAATGCCATCATTGAAAATTAATCTAATTGGGAAATGTTTGGGATTTCTTTTACAGTCTAATATGTAAGTTACTAGAATGAAGTTACTTATTTGCCCTTTCCTGTCTGTGAAATTGAAAAGAACAGATGTGAGTTTAGGTATATTTATATTCAGGTTTTATTTTAAAGACAGTTGATGTAACACTCAATATGGCTAACACATAAAGAGATAGCTGTAATACATTTATGTTTCCTTGCTCCTACCCCACCCCCCCTTAACATCTTACTTATACTACTGTATTTCATGTTTAAAGGCAAGCAGGCTTTCCTTTAACTTAACAGCTAGGTTCATACATTGCATGAAACCTGTTTTATCCATGGTTTGTTGAATAGGCCATGACCCAGTTAGCCAAAACCAAAGAAATCACACTGCGGCTTAGCATGCAGTACTTATACAGCTAATTACTGTCTTGAGTTCCATAGCCTGTTGAATGATTTACTTGAACTTTAGTTAGAACTACAGCTGTGTATCTGCAGATAAAAAACAGAAGGAAATGATGTTGATTAGGGAGTGCACGGTTGCTAACATCAATAGGCCTCCAGTTTGCTGGTTTCACACATATTAAGCTATAAAAGAGTTTCAACTCAAACTGCAATATGAAGTCAGGCACCATGACCTATTGAATAATCACAATTTGGCTCAGTGGGATATGTGAAGTCAGTCACTCATTTTTACATCAGATCTTAAGAGAGAAGCAGATCTGCTAAGACAACTCGCCTCATCTGGGGTTAGCCATGGCATTCATTGACTGAGTTCCCAGAACACCCAAAGTCAAAATGTGGCTTGTCTGCTTTGGGATCAGTGGTATATGTGAATCTGTTGGCTATTCATTTGTCAATGAAACATGGAAGAATTCATGCCTGTAATGCACATGAAAGCTAGCACTATTGCATTTCATAGTCTAACCATCTATAGGACAGGGTGATTAGACAGACTTATTTTCCCAGTGAAGACAAGCCCTAAATTTACAATATTTTTTTTTCTAACTAAAAAAAAGAAAGCCAATAAGTATGAGACTGGCTGAATAATGTATGTGGTTTAGAAAGGAACAGCCTCTCTTGCACTCTTCAAATGTTTAACCTCTTAACTTCTTAGGCCCCAGGAAAGGTAGCTAATGGTCAAAGAAGTCTGTCACCTGTGTACTAGAACTGTATGTGGCTACCTGAAGGCACACACATTTAAGTTTTCAGATTTCATGGGTGAAAGCAGGCCAAAACATAGACTTTGCCATGGAATTTCATCCTATCCCATCCATAATCTTGATTGCCTATGCTAGGCTGTGGCCTGCATCCCAGGTCACCTGCTTTTTCCTTCTTTGGTTGGTCACAGGGACAAAGAAATGTATCCAAGGACTGGAATTGCAATGTTGTAAATTAAGGACATGATTTTTTTTTAATAGCAGCAAGACCAGTCACCACTGTAAAATAATTTCAAAGTAAGGAGTCTTAACAGCAAAATTATCTAGAGATGAAAAGTTCTACACAGGTACCATAAAAGTCAAATTTATAATTAGTCTAAAGCAATCAAGTTGTCTTGCTTCCTCCTTTTGTTGCAATAAAGTTTGAATTATGTATTGTTATAAAGTTTTCCCAAATAGTCATATGCTATATAACTGGGACTGAAACCATACTTAGTTCTAAGGCATAATTATGGTTCATGTGTAATGCAGTAATCTATGGTTTTCAAACCACCTGGCTGGATCCACACCATTCACTCTAGCCAAGTGAACACCAAAGAAATTACATTTTATCTAAAAAGGTTGTGTAAATCGATAAATGCTTTGACACATTGGATAAGGAGTAAGTTGGGATGGGATAGGAACTTCCTGCTAGATTGCATCTATAGCAGTTGCACATGTTTGGTACATAGCAGGCAACACTGCAAAAGTTTATTGTGTGCATACAGTGGCATAATGTACAAATAATGACATTACATGTACATTTTGTACCCAGATTGTGATGTGAAGTTGGGAAGAAATAATTTCATGTCTGCAGGTAGACATAAAATCTGCTGAGAACACTCTTACATTGGAAACTTACTTAACAGCATCTGCTTTTCCCCAAGAATAAAGAATTAGCTCAAGATAGTTCTTCCAAAATGAGCAGCAGTAGTACAACTGTTGTGCTTTGGAAAAGAACTACTATCAATCTTTATTTCATCAGCAGCACATCAGAGGTGTGTGTTAAGACCATGTCTCTATATGATACGTTGTAGATGCTCCAAATATTGCTTCGTTCCCAGTTGTAGAAGACTAACCAAAAGTCATTCAGAACTAGCTCTCAGATCATGGTGATCAACTTAAAACTTCCCACTGCTTCGGTAGGAACAACGTTGATGAAAGTTTTATACAGCACAGCTCCTTTGGGCAACTGGCAGATCACTTCTCGGCTTTCCTTGCCACGGGCAGGCGGTACGTAGACTTCTTTCGTAAACCTCACAACTCCATCTTCAAGAGCATACAGCCATTTGTTGCATCCCATCCCCACCTGGGTCAATGAGACAAAATCATAATTAAAGAAGGGAAGAAGCAGCCTCTGGTTCAGAGCGCAGGCTGTGCCTATCATTGGGACTGCCAGCAGTTCTCAAACTCTGGTACAGTTTGCCAATTGTGTGCTAAACTAAAGCACAACTGCTTGTGCAAGAAAGACATCACTATCACCAGAATGGTACAGCGTAATGCAAAGATGTCAAAGTAAGACTGCAGGATTCCAGCTACTTGCAGAAATAAAAGACATTTCTGCAAATTTAATTCAGAATCCCTCTCTGGTAGGGTTTATACCTGTAACCCGGGATGCCTGGCTTATAGGATGTAGAAAGTAATTTGCTTCTCTGCAAGCCAATTGCATTTGCTCCTTGTGTTTCGAGTTTTGTTGACAACTGATAGTGTGCTTCAGAGTCCTAATAACATCACAGTTGAACCCATTCAGCCTGAATCTGGTTCCCCGCCGGCTGAATAAGATGAATGTCCGCTTGTGAGCCCAAAAATGTTGATTGACAGCTGATTTCTTCATGCTGAAGATAATTTTGGTCTTAAAGATGGTATCTCCAGCAAGCCCAATGTTACATGATATCATTCTGCCCAGCTACTTCTGGGTAAGCAAGCATTTATCTTTAGAAGGCACTGATTACAAAGATATATACAAGTTGTGCTGTGGATCAATGTAAAGAAATGCCTAATTTTCCTTTTCCACAACTTAATTTTTCCCTCTCAGATTATCAAAGTCATCCAATGCATCATGATGCATTTTCTTATGTTCTTTCTTGACCTTGGTATTCTATAGGGGGATGGGGGTGTCCCAGCTAGGATGATGGGTTTCCAGAATATCTGACATCCTTGTATTTCATGTTGCAACTATACTGGATCTGAATTTTTTACTAAATATAAAGAGGCGGTTCAAAGCCTGAAACTCTAATCAGGGTGAGAGAGAGGCTCCAGTTTCTGGTTATTATTTTTATAGCAAGACAGACCAAAAAAAAAGATTTTATTCTGGTTTCAGCTGAGAGAAAGAATCTTGGAAAATGATAAAAATGAGGCAAAAAGGTTTGTCAGACCATAATGAAAAATGTTTTAATTCCATGATAATTTAGAGTAAGACAAGGAAACAGATGCTTTGATAAAAATGGAACGAGGTCTTAATTAAGTGGTATTTGAAATAACAAAGAGAACATCTTACGTGAGCACCCGGATGCCACCGGATCACACGCTGGGTGGCCAATATGTTGCCTGCGTGAACAAATTGTCCTGCAAATGAGTTAAAGAAAGTAATTAAACCTCAGAAACAAGACAGCTTGAATGCATTTTAGCTGAATACAAATGGAGCACAACGCAACTTTCTTTAACATTCCTTCTCACGGAATAGGATCTGTTGCGGAAGATAAGAGGTCAAAGGTGAAAGATCTGAGACTCAATCCTCGAGAGTGATACCCCTAATTTTGGTTAGTCTGATTGACTGAGGCTTTCTAATAATAAGGTCATTCCACACATATCCAAAGTATTTTCTTGGCAGATTATCAGAATAGCCTCAATTCACACATTAATTCACCAAATTACGCTTCATTTAGTGTAGATTGCCTTCTTGAGATTACCAAGCGGAAAAGAAGGGTAACTCCTCCATTTCAGTAATCCTGAATGTCCACATTCAAGTACAGGTTGTCCTTGACTTACTGTCTTTACTTAGCAACCAAAACTCTGACCACAATTGGGGCAGAATTTCTCTTGCTAAATAAGACAGTTGTCAAGTGATTGGTGCCTCAATTTTACAACCTTATTGCCATGATTATTAAGCAAATCCCTGCAGTTATTAAGTGAATCACTTGATTGTTTAGCTAATCCAGCTTCCCCCACTGACTTTGCTTGTCGGAAGCCAGCTGGGAAGGTCACAAATGGCGATCACAAGACCTTGAGATGCTGCAACCATCATAAATACATGCCAGTTGCCAAACACCCAGATTTGATCATGGAGACATTTAGGAGGCCATATGAGAACTGGCGATAAATCACGTTTTTCAGGGCCATTGTAACTTCAAGCAACTGCTAAACAAATAGTTTTAAGTCGAGAACTATTTGTAACCCAATGTATTATGGTTTGATTTACAAGGACTCATGGGGACATCTTTGCTTTCCTCATAGAGCAGGGATCTTCAAACTTGACAGCTTTAAGATTTGCAGACTTCAACTCCCTGAATTCCTCCTCCAGTCATGTTAGCTCAGGAATTCTGGGAGTTGAAGTCCACAAGTCTTAAACTTGCCACGTTTGAAGATCCTTGTTATAGAGGAATTATGGAGAAGACAAAATTAGGAGGGCTGCTAAACTAAATGGGAAAATAGGAAGTGGGAAGAGAGGTTCATGATAGCACTGAATTGTTTTGTATTTGCATGAGAAGGATGAAGAAATCTGGGCTCTGGCTGTGCAATTCACTGATTACCTTGAACAGGATGACACTAGGAAAGTCCTCTCTGCATCATTACAGGGCCAAAATGTCAATCTCCTGACACTGATTCATCCACCTTGGACTAAACAATGTAACTTGATGGTTTGAGGACTCGTATTTGTTTGGGTTTCGAAGTTCTCAGGTCTTGTTAGTATTTGGGGATGTAGACCACCAGGGAATATCAGGGAATGTGGACTTTGGCAAACATCCTGGAGGAAGGTAATTGACAAACCTCTTCAGTACTATTGTCAAGAGAATGATATAGATGTGGCTTATATAGTCACCAAGAGTCAAGATCAACCAACATCACTTCTGATTTGGTTCATTCCAAATGGAGCAAATCAGCAACCAAATTTGTATCCACTGAAGTTAAACTCTTCTGACGTAAAAAAGAAACACCTAGTAAAACCATTGAAAAGGTTATCTGGCTTTGTTACTGCAGAAACTATTTTTCAACATCTTGTGTACTTCCTGAAGGATTTAAACTAATGTTACACTTTGAACAAAGGAGGAACCATACATTGCTTGCTTCCGGGGTGGTCCTAAATTGTCCGCATCATGTATCTCCTCCCAATCCCATCTGCACTCTGACCTTGCAGGTTTTGTTAATGCTAGGGTCAAGTCAGGCTTCCTATTCCTCAACCACTTTTGATCCCATCACAAGATAACTGGATTTCTGAAGCATATAAAGATATGGTGAACTGCATCAAGCCAATAGCCCATTTAGTCCAGCCTTTAATGGCTCTCAAACAGATACCTCTACTAAAGTTTATAAACTTAGCAAGGAAGACAAGCACCCTTTTCCATTGTTCCCACAAAGCAGTTGATATATCAGGAGTGCTGTTGAAAATTCTGGAGACACCAAGCAACCATCAAGACCAGTGACTATTGATAACTCTACCCCAGAGATCCCCAAACTTGACCACTTTAAGACTTGTGGACTTCTATGCTATGCTGGCTGGAGAATTCTGGGAGTTGAAGTCCACAAGTCTTAAAGTGGTCAAGTTTGGGGACCCCTGCTCTAGCCCTATTTTTACAGTGGTCTAAATCTCCAACCATAACCATCTGATTACAGCATATTCAGCCTTGGTGGTGCAGGCTGTTAAACACCTAGCATTTAGCTCCAGCTGCCTGCAATTAGTGCAGACTCGAGTCCCACCAGGCTCAAGGTTGACTCAGCCTTCCATCCTCTTGGTGTAGCTAAATTGAGGACCCAAGATTGTTGGGGGCAATAAGCTGACTTTGTAAAAATGCCGCTTAGTAATAAGCAGGCATATACAATGGAATGAAGGCTATTGCTGAGCACATTGGGTTGCGCTCCAAAGATTGTAAGCCGCTCTGAGTCTCCGGAGAAGGGCGGCATATAAATGTGAATTTTAAAAAAAAAGTGGAATTAATGTACTTTTTTGGTTAAAAAGGAAGGAGTTCCCCAAGTCAAAACTGACTTCTAGCAACTCCAGGTACATTTTGTCAAAAAAAAAAATTACATGAGTAATACAGAATTTGCCAATAGCTTCTTCTGGGATATTTTTCTGGCTCCACGGCCCCAGTCTACAGTTGACATTACCTGGCAAGGGTGGTCTTCCCAGTGAAGAGATTAGCACATCTGATCCTGCTTATTCTGAGAGCAGGCAAGGCCAACAAGATATTGCATCTGTTCTGACTATTAATTTTAAAAAAAACCTTCCTTTTGTTAGTCTTGAATCTTCGAATTTAGAATTGAGTGGATGATCTTGCAAAACCCTGCATTTTGTGATCTTTCAATTATCTTATCCCACAAGCAGGGCCTCCTGGTGGTGCCGTCAGCTAGGCAATGTCAGCTGGCGGCCCCCAGGAATAGGGCCTTCTCTGTGGGGGCGCCCGCCCTCTGGAATCAGCTGCCCCTGGAGGTCCGGGGCCAACCGGACCTCTGATCCTTCCGCCGTGGCCTAAAAACCTGGCTATTTCAACTGGCCTACCCGGATTGATGGGGGGGAGGGTTTTTAAATGGGTGTTAAATGTTTTAGTTTTTACGATTATGAGATTTTCTTGGGTTTAATTTATTTTTAACATTTATATTATATGTTTTTAGTATTGTAAGCTGCCCTGAGTCCTTAGGGAGATAGGGCAGCATATAAATCTCATAATTAAATTAAATTAAATTAATGAAGGTGTTACATAAGACAATGTTTCTCAGCCTTGGTGATTTTAAGGTATGTGGACTTCAACTCCATGAATTTTCCAGCCAGCATGATATTCACATTATTTTAAATTTGTCAAGGTTAACAAGCACTGTCCTAAGATTAAAAATTAAGGTAAGTATCATCACTGTCATCACCACATCATTATCAAATTGGGAGGAGGGGGGAATATAGGGACTATTGACTCCCCACACTCCAGCAAGCTTCTTATTTCCAAGGCTAGAGTTTTAACTCTTTTTAGCATACAGGTAAGTCCTCAACTTACAATAGTTCATTTAGTGACTGTTTGAAGTTACAACAGCACTGGAAAAGTGACTTACGACCATTTTTCACACTTATGACCATTGCAGCACAGGTGCTTGACAACTGGCTCGTATTGATGATGGTTGCAGGTCCCAGGGTCAGGTGATTCCCTTTTGCAACCTTCTGACAAGCAAAGTCAATGGAGAAGCCAGATTCACTTAACAACCATGTTACTAACTGTTAACAACTGCAGTGGTTCACTTAACAAACATGTTAAAAGTCGTAAAATGTAGCAAAAAGCTCACTTAACAAATTTCTCATTTAGCAACATGGGCTCAATTGTGGTCGTGAGTTGAGGACAACCTGTATTTCCTTAAAGCTTCATGTGTGTATAGCTCTACAAAAGGACCCACACCAAAAAGGTTTGCAATTATTTTTTTACCCCATATCTGGGCTCTGCTTCAACATCTTATTGTTAAAGCAATGTTTCCCCACATCTGGACATCAGTCTTCAACATCTTACTATTAGAACAATGTTTCTCAATGTCAGACACTTTTAAGTTGTGTGGACTTCCAAGCCCTGAAAACCCCCAGGCAATCCACACTGTTTAAGAGGCTGAGGTTGAGAAGCACTGCTTTAAAGAGAACAAGGGGATTGGAGCCAAGCTTTGCTAATTTTTCCCCTTTCCTTTCCTCCCACACTGTTCCTTCTCTCAATAAACACATGTTCAAATTTCTATGACCATGCATATGCTACAACAAGGGAACCATGCAGTAACATAAAGAGTAACAAATATATCATTGCACGCTGGACTTCATAAAAGGCACTCAGAGAATGATAGAATCATAGGACTGGAAGGTAAATTTTGTCCCCTAAGGGCTTTTTGGTTTAAAAGTTATTTTTGCTATCAGGCTGCTTTTGGAGGGATACTTCTGAAAAATATGTAGTCTACTGAATATCCTTATCTTCCCTCTGGTTTCCCAATAGCTTATCACTGGCTACAATTTTGACACAATTAACACGTCAAGTTTACTCAGCAGCAAGGATGGCATAAAGGAAGAATCAGCAATGTTTTACATTGCTGATAGACAGCTCAGTACATTTCAATTTATTTAGACTCTCCCTATAGTATCCCCCACCCCAAAGATATATTCTAAAGAAAAATGTACAGAATATAAGCACTGATTTTAAATAGCGGCCCTACATTCTGCAATAAATAGGCAGAATTCTACAGTAAACTACTGCAGTCCTACCACCTACTGGCTGTCTCATAGTTGACAGGCATAACACAGGAATATCCAGACAGCCAAATAGTATTCATCAATGGCAAAAGGCAACTTTACCTGGAACAGTTTACATCCTGCAACAATACCTTTAATACCTTCAAATAACAACATCTCCCTATCCCAGGTCCTTGGGAATCAATAGGTGTCAAAAATGCCAAATCCAGTCTAAACACCTGGCTGACTGTGCAACAAACCATAATACGTGGTACTGTTGTGGTTTGCTGGCAGCCTGTGCAGTTGGCAGCGGAATCGGACAGTGGGGAAGAACGGGGACCAGTCCGGGAGTCTGGAGAGGACTCGGACGAGGATCCTGTGTCCAAGGCAGAGATGGGGCCAGGACCATCTGGGAGTGGTGTGCTGCCTCCGGAGTCTGGCAGCAGCGAGGCAGAGGAACCAGGGGAGCCTGTCCCCAGTGCGCGTGTGCACAGAGCTGCTAGAAGGCAAGAGCAGCTGAGACAAAAGGGGCAAGCTGGAAGTAAGGCTGGGAGGTGATTGTCCTCCCATAAGGTATAAAGGACAGGCAAAGGTGAAGAAACCTTTGTAGGAAGCAAAGTCATTTGTTCTGTTTGGATGAATCCTTGAAGCTCTGTGTAGATTTTGTATTTCAGTTGGTTTTTTATAGTTTATTTGGCACTTTTGTTGCTGGCAGCAATTCAAAGGAGATAAAGGTGGGTGTTTATCTCGAGGGACTGTTTGGGACTCATTACAGGCTGGGAATGAACGTAATTCCCAGTGTTGAAATAAAACAAGAGTTGTTTTAACTAAGCGTGTGCTTAATTACGGTCTCAGGAAGCCTTGGTCAGAACAGGTACTTAATGTCAACACACTAACAAAATTTCCATCTGTCAATCGCAGAAGGCCACACTGCTTAGACCTGCACGTATATTGTAGAACAGGTGGTCCTTGACTTACAATAGTTCATTTAATAACCAAAGTTACAGCAGCACTCAAAAAGTGACTTATGACTGTTTTTCACACTTACGACCATTGTACCATCCCCTTGGTCACATGATCAAAATTTGGATGCTTGGCAACTGACTCACATTTATGACAGTTGCAGTGTCCTGGGACCATGTGATCACTTTTTGTGACTTTCTGACACAAGCAAAGTCAGTGGGGAAGCCAGATTTACTTAACAACGTTACTAACTTAACATCTGCAATGATTCACTTAACAACTATGGCAAGAAAGATTGTAAAATGGGGCAAAACTCACTTCACAAATGTTTTACTTAGTAACATGCATTTTGGGCTCAATTGTGGTCGTAAGTCGAGGATTACCTGTTTATCAATACATTAGAACAGCCTAAGTTCTCGAGAAGGATTCAACACATATGAAGGCCAACACCAGCTAAAGAATTGGCAGCTGTGACCTTACATTCTTGTGAACATATGAAAATAACAATTAAATTTACATGTTGCCCAACTTCCAACCATTCTATACAGTTTACAAACTGGTAAAAATATTCAAAAACAAAGAAAAAACTAAAAAACTGAAAAAGAATAAAGATGGCCAAAGTGACAAAAGTAGATGGAACAAAGGGAAGAGGATGGATTCTTCAATCACCAAAGCCATGGCTTCAGGCCCTTCAAACAGTAACAAGTCCGCGCTTGATAGCAAAGAGCAAGAAAACACCAAGCAACCATCAAGACTAGTGACTATTGATAACTTCAACGCTATGCTGGCTGGAGAATTCTGGGAGTTGAAGTCCACAAGTTTTAAAGTGGTCAAGTTTGGGGACCCCTGCTCTAGCCCTATTTTTACAGTGGTCTAAATCTCCAACCATAACCATCTGATTACAGCATATTCAGCCTTGGTGGTGCAGGCTGTTAAATGCCTAGCACTTAATTCCAGCTGCCTGCAATTAGTCCAGGCTCGAATCCCATCAGGCTCAAGGTTGACTCAGCCTTCCATCCTCTCGGGGTAGGTAAATTGAGGACCCAAGATTGTTGGGGGCAATAAGCTGACTTTGTAAAAAATGCCGCTTAGTAATAAGCAGGCATACACAATGGAATGAAGGCTATTGCTGATTGGGTTGTATCCCAAAATTGTAAGTCACCCTGAGTCTCCGGAGAAGGGCGGCGATAAAAATTTAAAAAAAATTAATCTGGCTTTTTTTTCAGTTGTTTTTGTTGATGGGCTGTTAATAATAATAATAAGCAGGAAACTGCAGTAAAGTGATTAAGAAACTTACCATCAAATTTTTTGAAGCCATACCTTTTCCCAGTTCTGTTCCCTCCACGATTTCTAGTGCTGCCTCCACTTTTTTTGGATGCAAATCTTACCACAGTTGCGCTGAATGTGGGAACAGGCAAAACTGTTACAGGAAGGGGAAAAAAGCAAGAAGTTCCAGTGATTAATGTGATAATAAAAAGCATGTGCTGTGAGCCAGCAGTTCCCAATCCAAAATGCAAATCAATTCAGCCATAAACCATGTTTAAGACAATCTGAAATAACTACAGCTTAAGTTTAGTTTTTAACAGCTTTTGTAAAACAAAACAAAACATCATGAGAGTCCAGATTTCACGTTGGGGAGACTGTTCCAGGAGGCTGGCACCATAACTAAAAAGCACCAAATGCCAGCAAAACCTTTGTGAACTTTTCTGGGGTAGTAACCCTCAGTATCCTATCTGGGACATGGATGCTGGACAGGTAAATTTTACAGTATTTGAAGCAAGCAATCATGCAAATAGCAAAGTACCAAACCACAGAGGTTGCAATCAAACACTCAGAATTAATTTATCAATTATTCAACCAAATTGTTCCTAAAAATGACTCCATGACTCTGGGACACTGCAACCGTCATAAATATGAGCTACTTCTGATCATGTGATCTCAGGGATGCTGCAACAGTCACAAAAGTGAAAAATGGTCATAAGTCACTTTTTTCAGTGCTGTTGTAGCTTTGAATGGTCACTAAATGAAGGATTGTAAGTCGAGGACTACCTGTACCAGAGCTAAAACAAAAAAACCAGAATAAACTAGATTCTGAAATCTGATGAGGCCTACCTATAGCACCATTCAAACAAAACATCACCTTGTGACACCAGCTAGGAAGATAACCAAACTCTCCAAAGAAGATACGTGTAGTAGACTCTATGGAGATTCTCAATCATTCAGGAGGTCTTGGTTGTGCCAAAGGTGCTTTTTCCAGAGGCAACTGGACTTTCTGGTTTTTCTTTGAAGATGTTTTGCTTATCCAAGAAGCTTCTTCAGCTCTAACTTCCCCACCATCTGGTCAGAGCTGAATAAGCTTTTTGGGTCAGAAGCGGAGCATCTTCAAAGAAAAACCAGAAAGTCCATTTGCCTCTTGGGGAGGGGAAAAGCACTGAGATTTAACAGAATCCTTCACAACATCTCCCAGCAGAGCGAGCTTTGTAGGGGTCTTTCCAGGCTCGCTCTTAAGCGCGGATGGGGACGGGGAGGCACCAATTTCTGCAAAGGATCGGCGGCTTATTCGATTGCAAACCTTGTGCATGAACCCCTAAGGAACATATTCCTCTGACCCATTTGCAGGAGAAGGGAGGATTGGATGCGCCAAGCACAAACCTTCCCCCCCCCCCCCCCCGAATTCTTGCTCGTAACTTCACACACTGGAACGCCGCATCCCAAATCTCCGCGCCCCTGCTGCTATTTCCCCGAGAGCTCACCACCAACCCAGTTAGGATTCCGCCCTCCCAACCTTTCCGACTCACGTTGCCTGCCGGCCGCGGAGCCTAAAGCAACCAGCCCGCCCAGCAGCGCCGCCATTTGACCTTCCCTCGCCGCCCTGCGAACAGGGGCGGCCTGCGCTGCGACACTTCCGGGTCCGGGAGAGGCGACGGCGTTGAGCGCGGGATTTGAACCATTGTTTGAATGAGTGAGCCGGCGCTTGGCTTCGGAGGTGCAGCGGCTAGTTGCAAAGATATCGAAAGCGATGGGGTGAGAGCCCGTACCCGAGTTCACGTGATGCAGGCTGGGGTCATATTTTAAGGCGGTTTGCGTAAACGGAAAAGAGGTTCCTTACTAACTAACTAACTAACTAACTAACTAACTAACTAACTAGTGCACCATCGTGCCTACCGTCCCTGTCCTATTGTCCCCATTTATTCGTACCTATTTCCTGTATTCTTACTCATGTTTATACTTATACTTATTATCTTGTAAGCGATTGACAAATCAAATCAAATAACTAACCAACTAACTAACTAACTACTGTTGCCCCCCACTGTTATAGCAGAAGAGGTTGGCTTCATCTTCCACCAATTAGGGCATAAAGCCAGCGAGCCGAACTCCGAAGCTGGTTCAGACTTGCTTTTAATATATAGTACAGTAGTTCTTTTTGTTCGTTTAAAGGAAAAGAATCTGATGTTTATAATTATCATAAGATTTTAGACAAATCTTTCCATAATAGTTTGAAGATTAAAAAAAAGGTATGATTTGCTTGGAATGTGGAGTATTTTATAAATATTTATACAGTTGGGCACGTATGTTACCATTGGCAATATTGTAAACTTTCTTTGATAACTTTTTTATTTTGTTATGTCCGCACATTTCCTTAATCTTTGCTCTCAGCCCATCAGCCAAGTACGCTTAAGTCATTTTGCTGTTTTGGTTTTAAAATAGTGTTACCACCAACAGCAAATTGAAGTAGTTTAATCTTGTGTGAACTGAGCAGATCCACTTCCCTTCACAGGGCTGTAGTTGGATATATGGCTCACGCTGCAATGCATTCTATATGATACCTGTCTACTCAGAAATGAGCTTATTCAGTTCAATGGAGTTTATTCACGATCCAGTGTTTACAGGGTTGCAGCCGTAAGTTTTACATTCCAAAGGACAGCAGGCATATACTTTAACTAAAGACCAGTGTTTCTCAACCTTAGCAACTTTAAGATGAGGGATTTAAACTCCCAGAATCCCCCAACCTTCCATCTTAAATCAAGTATTATAAGGGGGGGGAGTTAGTCAAAGGGGGAAAAAGTCTCTTTTATAAAAAAAATTAAAACCTTTAACAATCAGAAACCGAGCATATGCAACAGCTCATTAAAAATGGAAATTATTCAAAGAGGCAGGGATTCCCACACTTCATCCTTCCAAAACAACTTCTATATCTTCTTGGAGGGGAAAAGAGAGATTGATCGGCCATTTTCATGTAGGATTGCTTTTAATTACAAATAGGGAAGATAATACTAGTAAAGCAATGCAAAATCAATCTTTCATCTAAGGTGTAGGTTCAGTGCAGTTGAATAATATTTGCTCTGGTTCTCCTATTTGAGTTGTTCTATCTCGATCTTTATCACTTTATCAGTAGAAGTGTCATTCTGTCCTGTTTGGGAATAAAATAGATTATGCAATTAAAGTTGGAGGCAACACAATTCATTTCATAATGGGTATTCCCTTTCCCTAGGAGAAATACACATAATTGGTGACAGAATCCTGCTTGATGTGAACCTTTCTCTTGTAAGTAAATTTGGAGTATATCTTAACGCAAATACCTAGAATATATGGAGATCAATGTTGTGTATTTAAAATGCAATTACTGTATGTTGATTTTGTCTGATGGGAGTATAGGAAAAAGAAAAGATAGATGCTGATGATATTTGAGATCTTGCATTCCGACTCATTAAAAACCAAGCAGACAAATGATTGGGGCAGAAGTGAGCAGAAGAATTGTAGTGGCCCCTTGTTTTTTGGAATTCCCAAAAATGGAATTTTGGAGTTCCCCTGAAAACTTGAGTCCCTCACTTCAAAGTAAGCTCTATAGATCTCCCTTTTCTCCCAATTCTGTTGCAGGCTTTAATTTTTCATTGTATAATCCCTGAGAACAGATTAGTAAATAATATGAATAAATGATAAAATATAGTTCCTTTGAAAGTGTAGAGGGAAGACGTCAGTGATGAGTTATTAAATCCTTGGCAGGTCAGTGGTGGGAAAGGTCCACACACAGACTTTTAACATTGCCTTTATTATAGATGTTCTTTGTGGATTCTAGGGTGACCACAAGGAATAATGGTGTTCCCTCCTTCCCCACATGAACTGTTTAGTAACCAGGGCTGGGTAACTAATTGCTGAGTTCCTGGAAGCATGACATCTTTTCACTCGGATAGTCAGACCATCTGCAACTCCTGGCAACTAGCAGGGGAGCCCACAGAAGGTTTTGAATTAATAAGTGTTAGAAAGTGTCTTCTTCCTGTTCCTCAGATCAGACCTCTTTGATAGCATCCTCCAAATGCGTTTTTTCACAGCATCCAGAATTTCCAAGCCACGTGATCAGTTAACTTCTGAGATGAACAGTCTTCAGGCCCCAAAATTCTTAAAACATGGGCATTGTTTCTAGCTAGCTGGAAATTTTAGGGACTATATCATAAGCACACATGGAGAAGAATCACTTAGGGAAAACTGTACTGAAGATTGTTCCTTCGACATGCATTAGTTAAGCCCAATATGGAACCTTACACTCCCTATCCTGACTTCAGAAGTGTAGGCAGACTGATTTGTTCCTCATCGAGGAATGCAGTGGGCAAGAGAATGGAAGGAACAAATGCTGAGGTCTGGTGACTTGATTTTGTTTTACTTTGGCTGTTTTCTCTTCTAGCATTAGACCCTGATCAATTATCCTGAGGGAATGTGAGTTTGAAGTGGGAGAACTTTCTGTTGTTGAATTCAACTGTTTGCTTCTTTTCTTCAGATGCCTCTCCAACCCAGTGCAGTCTCTTCGGTGCATGAAGCTAAACATCATGTTCTCAGAACTGGATGAGAGTGACTCTGAAGAACTACCAGTTTTCTTTTCTGTAAACAAACCTCCTCCTGACCCACAAAACAGCATCCGGCCTTCTCCTGAGAACCAAGTAGTTGTGCTCTTCAGCTCAGACTCGGAGGATTCATTCCTTTGCTCACCTGCCAGGAAAAAGCCCTATGGTCCATGCAATTCAGTCAAGATGGCTGCTTCTACAGATGTGAGACTGCAGCTCAGTAGCGAGAGTGAGGAGGAGGAGGAAATGCTTATCCCCTTGGCCAAAAGGCTCCAAAGGAAGTTGCTGGTAGCTGGACCTTCGACAACTGCTCATTCATTTACTAGGATCCAAACAAAGAGTGGCCAAGAGTCCACTGAGCAAAATAGGTCCTGTGTCAGTGACGAAGAAGTGGTGCCCGCTTGCTGGCAGGAGCCACTACCTGCTGATCTCCAAGAAAACGTAGCACCCAGCACTTTGGAACTGTCAGAGAGTGATCAGGAGGTATCTTCATGGGATGCTAAGCCACAATCCTTTCCCCAGCTTCCAGTTTGCATCCCTGATAATAAGATGCAGGATGGTACCCACCAAATATGCCTCAAGTCCTTTCCTCTTCAGACAAGTACGAGGCAGAACCATCAGGATTTGAACAAAGCTTTCCAGGCTGCCCTGCAGAAGAGCAAAGAGCAAAGAGCTCAGAAGCAGCTGCAGGAGCAAGAGAAACAGAGGAAAGCCGCTTTGGCCCAACTTCTCAAAGCCCAAAGACCAGAGCAATGTCTGAAACACATTCAAATAGTGTTAGACCCAGGTATGGTTCTCCGCCCTGCCCTTTTGGCTTTCTTATCTGTTCTTCTCCTTCTTAAGGATCCATCTTGAATTGTAGCCTCCAATAGGTCTCTTACAGATTAATGGTGCAGATGAGATCCTTGCTGCTTTGCAGTCCATGGAGAGTAACTATGTGATTGAGAGCCAAACTGTGCCCTGCAGCATCACCTGGAGAAGGAAAACTGGCCTAACACAGGTATGACAGTATGTGTCTTCCCCTGCAAACCTCTGTTTGGTAGTTTTAATTAAAGTAATTGACTTTGCTGGTTAATTTTTTTTCTTCTGAAGGAATCCTGGGCATGACCTAATCGTTGTTTCTTTTTACTAACAGTAACTGTCCTTATATTTTTGTCCTTCCTATTTTAAATTTATGCTTTGGCTTGAAGGCTGAAGAAGACAACTGGACAGAAGAACCCAATGTCCTAGTGCCAGTGCTGCTCCCAGATTTCATTGCAATGATTCATAACAGCCAGCAGGTAAGATCAGTCTAGCAATGTCCAGCTAAAAGTGCAAATAAATAAATAAATCCCGTTCTAAAGTACAACACACAACATGTGTTTTTAAATAATTATTCAGATTTCACATGGTAAAATAGAAGTAGGGAGACTCAGAAGTGGTGAATGTTCTCGTTCATTATGAAAAGTTGATGGCTGCAAAACTGACCAGCCCTCCTTATGGATGTATCAGTTTAATGCTTTTACTTGACAAATTCAGAGAGCAGCATGGAGAAAATCAGTTTTCACTATAATGGAACGATTTAAAACAAAAAGAATGTGGCCTTGCAACTCTACAGAGCTCTACAGTGGCTTATTGTAAGTTTTTATCAGTACATTCCATTGCAACCCTTGAATTTCAAGAGAAAAAAATTTTTTTTTCTAACTAAGACCATTATTCTCTGTAGGAAGTAATCTGAGGAAGGGTAGGAAGTAATCCAAGATTTATTGGTAGATAGCAGAAGGGCAAGAAGTAATATTGAGATTTATTATGCTATTATTTATGGACATGTATGCATGCAACGTTTTATCTCCTTTCTGACATGTATAAATATGAATGAATCTCTTTGTCTCCTCTTCTGGAGCAGATTCCCTCCAGAACATACTGTCTAATAAATACTGCTATGCGCCTTCATTATTTTCTTTGGGCATTGCGTTTTGATTCCACAGGAGTGGGCTCTCAGTAGGCCTAGTGGCTGAATATCTCCTGAATCACACTTTTGATGTCTCCTGCTGGGAAGCTACAGTGGGAACAAACTGCAATTGGGTCAAGTACATTGGATCAACACTGTGCAATTGCAGAATGCTGAATAAGATGATCCTTTGGAGTAGCCCACCAAGGCATTTTTTTTAAAATTACATTTATATGTTGCCCTTCTCCAAAGACTCAGGCTTTTTTTTTTTGGAGCACAACCCAATGTGCTCAGCAATAGCCTTCATTCCATTGTATATGCCTGCTTATTACTAAGCGGCATTTTTACAAAGTCAGCCTATTGCCCCCAACAATCTTGGGTCCTCAATTTACCTACCCCGAGAGGATGGAAGGCTGAGTCAACCTTGACCCTGGTGGGATTCGAGCCTACACTAATTGCAGGCAGCTGGAGCTAAGTGCTAGGCATTTAACAGCCTGCACCACCAAGGCTCTTTTTTCTTGTTTTAGCTGGAGAAGTCATCCGAGCTGTATCTAAGTGGCAGGAAGGGCTACGCGTGTTTGCTTCAGTCCAAGGAGCTAAAGGCTCTCCTTTCTGTCCTGTTGCATTTTTGCAGGCTAGGATGGAAGGTCCTGCTGAAACACTGCAGAGTTTTGTGGCGGAAATCACAGAGAAAATTCCTGGGAAAACGCTGTCATTAGCAGTAACAGAACTAGAAAAACACTTCAGGTTAAAATTTATTTTTCGTTGCTGAAATATATGCATATAGACATAGGTCGATCCTTTAAATCAGATACTTTATGTTCTTGATAGGCCAGGCCACTCCAAGGTAAATTACTGCTTAAAACACCCAAGAAATTCCTACCCCAGTCTCTGAAATCTCATAATTTGATCTTCAAGGCCCTGGGTGAGGGTTGTTCAAATCTCAGGGGAACCTCATTTCAGAAGGCACAGTCCTGAGGTCTCACTAGATGGCATTATTTAACTAAAGTAATCTGAAGTGTCTGGAGTGTAATCTGCAGATTGAATTGGCAGCTAGGTAGATATGATTAACCTTTCAGAGGAGGCCTACATAAAAAGATGCAGCTTCAACAGCAGCTGACATAAAAATATTGGGAATACACTTCTACTGGGAAGCAGTTCTAGAACAGAGTACCAGAACCCAAAAGGCTAGGGTTCAGGTATCTCCTAACACCTCCCCAGACATTGCCCATCCACGTGCAGAGCTTCAGTTTCAAAACCTGAGGTGGTGTCCCCATCTCCTCGAAATGACCCCAAGGTTCAGACATCAATGAATTGGTTGTGTCCTCAGTTCTCAGAAACCCAAGTCACAAAAGAAGCGACAGCAACCAGAGCAAAGTGGCAGCAAGGCACAGGAGGAAGGCAAGCCAAGAAAGCGGAAAGAAAAGGCAATTCCAGTTTCTCAGTTGTCTAGACTGGATGTGGAAGAAGTAAGTAAACCTGGTGCAGAGAGTTGTATGGCTGGCTATCTCAGCCATGTCTCAGATTCTTCCTTGGGATCACTTCTTCTGAAAATGATGTTTTTCTGCTGCCGAACCAGGCTTCAATCTCCAAGGGAGGCTAATACTGAACCCTGAAATGTCTCTCAAATTGCAATGACATACAAATTGCAATGACATACAAATATTAAACTGAATAAGGTAGATACACAAACTGAAGGAGGAGAGTGAGGATGGAGGCAGCAAGGAAGACGGGATGAGTGAAGGATGGTTTATGGAGTGAAAGCCAAGCATGGGGGATAAAAAGGAGAGAGATATGCTAGAGATCATGACATTCAGACATTAGAGGAGCAACCCTGGCCAAATAGCAATTTAACATGTTTCAAAGTTTGCTTTTGTTTAGCATTAAAATGACATGCTTAAATGATAAAAGAACACCACTTACATAGAGATTTCTAGATTCCAGGAAATGTTTAATTCCATGCCCATTCATCCTAATCACAGAATTGTTCATTCTGATCTGGTGCTCTCCCTAGTGGCCATGCTAGCTTGGAATTTGGGGAGTTGTGGTCCGAACACAACTGAAAGGCACTGGATTGGAAAAGGCTGCCTTATAAAACTATACTCAAAAGGACAGCAGAATATGCAGGCCAAAAAAAGATAACTACGTTCTGAGCTACCGTGGGCAGAGGGAAATGTTTTTGGATCAGAAGAGATGGAAGAGTTTACCACCCTGAAGGAAATAGTGCCACCCATTATGAAATAGTAACTTATGTTTAGTGTCTCTTTTTTAAAAAAAGATAAGCCTCAGCTTTCATCTTTGCTTTTTCAGGCTCTGGTCGAGCTGCAGCTTCACACAGGTGTCCAGGTTCAAGTGCTTGCAAGCTGGAAGGAGTTTGGAGAATTTGCTAGTATGTTCACCAAGGCTGTGGCTGAAGCCCCATTCAAGTGAGTGAGTTAATGAAGAATATATGTATAATATCTGTGGCTATCTTGTGCACCAGTTGCATACATTCCTGGACAGGAGGATTTGCCCATGGTCATTTGTGCTTTAATCATTCCTGTTTGGAGCATCTACAGGGTGCTGCTCTAGAACATCTGGAAGCTTCAATTGGCCCAGAATGCAATGGTGCATGGAATGATCAGTGCAGCTTATTATATCTATGCGATATAGTTACTCCATGAGCAGCCATGGCTCCCAAGAGGCTTCCAAGTACAATTCAAAATCCTGGTCATCAGCATTAAATCCCTACCTTCTCATACCTCCATGATGAGGCCATGCTCCAGGTTCCCTTTTTTAAGGCCCCAAGTATGATTACTTTTAGAAAAGCCATTAAGAACTATATTTTCCTCAGACATTTGGGACTAGTTGAGTAGTCTCTCTTTGTTTCATTGTCACGCTTGGTCTCTATTTTATATTTTGGGTTGTTTTTTTTAATGTTAGCTATTTTTTTCTCTTTATTCTGTTGTTTATTGCCTAGACCAGCTGTGGGCAAACTACAGCCCGGGAGCCGGATCTGACCTGTTCGGCTGTTCTATCCGGCCCGCGGAGCCGAAAGAGTGGAGGGTTCTCTTGCTCTCCCAGAAGGCTATGTGAAGTAATCTAACTTTGAATTTATATTAGTTCACACAAACACTCCATCCATGCTTTTGTTCCGGCCCTCCGGTCCAGTTTAAGAACCCATTGTGGCCCTCGAGTCAAAAAGTTTGCCCACCCCTGGCCTAGACTCAATTGTTTGAGTTGGCAGCCTTAAAACAACCCCCATTAAAATAAATACATTCTGTGAATTCCTGGCACATTTGCCATAATCTACACTCATTCCCATTTTATTTTATTTCTCATTTTCTACCTCAATCATCTTTATCCATTTCACAAGGGAAGTCTTGGCGTCACTGGGCACTATAGATAGACGATACCTTAAGAAAGGGGTTATTTGCATCAAAATATAGCAATTAAGATATAGGCAAAGTAATGAAGCATGTGTCTGCTAGATATTTTAGAAAAGAGATGAGTTGGCCCATACTGGAAATCTATCTTGTGCTTAACCGGGGACGCAATCCGATTCCTTGAAATATCATTCCATCAAACATAGTGCCCAATTTCAAATGTGGCATCTGTATGACGGTCCCCTCTTCTAGCTTCCAATTTCCCCACAGAGCAGCAGAAACATCGCAAGAGATGATTTGTTTCAATATTTTGCCATGTTTCTTGTCATTTTTGTAGAAAGGAAAAAAATAAAACCAGCTTCTCCTTCTGCCTGGAGGGAGACTGGTGTAGAGGTGTGAAGGTGGATTGCACTGGGAAGGGACTGCTCCAGGTATGGAAGAAACAGATTCAGCAATTCAACCGAGTCAGTCTGGAGATGGCCAATGCCATTGTAGCCCGGTACCCTTCTCCTCTGCTTCTGATGCAGGCAAGGCTTTACGTTTCTATAATAAGGCATATTCGATGTGTGCATAACAATTCATATCCAGCTAGCAAAAGAAATTTAAAATCTCGTCCTGAAATTCTCAGATGGTGCAAGAAAAGAAAAAAAGAGAGTTTCACAGACAAGATTTTGGAAGTAAATCAATGTTTGCTTGTTTTTCATGTATTCTGCTGGATGACATTCCAGTACTTCAGAACCATAGACAAAAAGATAGTCCTTGACATACGACCACAATTGAGCCCAATTGTTGTTAAGTGAGACCGTCACTGACTTTTGCTTCACTTTACATTTTTTCTGGACACATTTGTTAAGTAAATCACATTAAGTTAGTAACACCGTTGCTGAGTGAATCTAGGTTCCCCATTGACTTTGCTTGTCAGATGGGCACAAGAGGTGATTTACATTGACTCTGGGGCACTCCAACTGTCATAAATACGAACCAGTTGCCAAGCATCTAAATTTTGATTACATGATCGTGGGCAATGCTGCAGCGGTTATGTGAAAAGCGGTCGTAAGTCACTTTTTTCAGTGCTAGTGAACAGTCACTAAATGAGAACTACCTTTGTAATTACTCAGATGTTATGTTTAATTGTGCTTAAAGAGAGCTTATTCCCTAAGCAAACAATTACAGTATCATCCTAAAAAGATGACCTAACTTGTTAGCCAGCTATACACATGATTCTAGAGTAGACTGTGTATTAGCAGTTTCCACGGAATGGCTGAAGTTGGAAAAATTGCTGCTTGAGCTAGGAATTGAACTTTTCCATCTTCTGCCTAATCTGAGATATTTATCATAGGTTTCAAAACATTTATGAACTCTCCAACAGAACTTGTGCGGTTACTTATGTTTCATATTCTGCTGCATCCAGGCTTATGATAGTCACACTTCAGAGCAGGAGCGACACAACCTTCTTGCGGAGGTTCCCGTCCGTCGTGGTGATGGAATGACAATGACAACTAGGCGAGTTGGTCCAGACCTCTCCAAGCGGATTTATTTGCAGATGAGTTCTCATAACCCTGACCTTTCCCTGGATGTTACTGGTTGAGCTTAAAGTGTGGATTTCTGTAAAACTCGGCTCAAGCAACTTTTAAAAACAAAAATTACTTCCTCCAAATTAAACTTTTCTGACGCTACCACTTGGCTCTCAATCCAAACTCACGATTCTTTTATCCTGTGGAAATCTTCATAAAACCCATTTACAAAGATAAACAATTTAAGAACTGAAGTTCTTTCCCTGTACAATATGTTATAAATTTTAGAGGGCTTTTTAAAAGGTAAAAATTATCTGAAACCTATGAGCTGAATGGCTTCCAATAGACAAGCAAAATATTTCATTCCTTAACTTAGTATTATTTACTATTCTTTTAGAAGTATATTTGAAGATGTGTACACTCTTCAGAATATAGCAAGTATATCTTATAAAGAATTCAATAAACAGCACTTGTCAGGTAAAAGCTTTTGAACTGTAGCTCTGCTAAATGGTTCTGGAGTGCCTCATCCAACAAACATTGGCATATCTGCTTTACGTGTTCTTTCCTCATTTTAAACCAAGTTACCAAATCATGCATTCTTCCCTCACACACATTATTACTCCTGAAATGGATGCTAAACTGTATAGTGTCTCAGTGCAGGAACCTGTACTCTGTAGAAGTCTGTATACATGGAAATTACACAGAAGTCTGGAGGGTATAGTTTCTGAAGTGCTAGGTGACACAGGTACCATTTCAATGCTATGGTTCTCAGATGTTACAGAAGTTTCTCTAACCAGCATTTATGCTCTTAAATTCCCACCATTTCAGTCTTATTAATACACATCTTGAATCTTCAATGGCTTGAGTTTTATTCTAAATCGACTGCTTTAGGGCAAAATGTAAAAAAGCTGAACTTCAGGTAGCAAAAGGAATATTGTTAAGAACAGCAGACAGAAGCTTTGCTAAGTTCAACTGTAATAGTTTTCACTTACCCTGTTGAAGCAGCCTAGTCAAATGTTATTTCTTCAGTAATTTACAGAGATGTATCTAATCTATGGTCTGTTAACATCTAATCTTTGGGTACACCATTGATAGAACCTTGCCAATTTGTTCTTTGGTCTTCAAGAAAAACAGAGAATGTAGACATCTACCAAAAGATAGTATCTGGGCAGATGCAGAAATATGTATTTGTTTCTCGAGAGCAATGTTTCTCAACCTACTTACTTTTAAGATGTGTGGACCACAGTTCCAGACATGGCTGAAAGAATCTGGGAGTTAAAATCCACACTTCTTTAAAAAGTTGCTAGGTTGAGAAACATTGTTCTAGAAAGACTTGCATGCATCCTCATTTCCCCAGAAGTGTAAATTAAATGCTGTAATAGGTAGGTTTAAGGTTTTGGATGTGAAATATATTTTGATGTATAAATCACAGATGAAGCAACAGAGAAACACTGCCTAAGCATGCAACAAGAACTAAGCAGGGACCAGGCAGGTTAGGCTCTCTATACTTGGATGTGAGTCCTCTAGGAGGGTGTGTGAAAATCTCAGCCACTTTTAAAATATATGGACTTCAACTTCCAGCTTGCTGCCTAGGAAATTGTGGGTGCTGAAGACCACATATCTTAAAGTGGCCGAGAAACTCTAGAGCAGGGATTCCCAACCTCCAGTCCATGGACCGGCGCTGGTCCGCAGCATGCCAGTAACCGGCCCACGCAAACAAGTGAAGCCCCATCTGTGGGATGTAGGCAGTATGTGAAACCTTGCCCCCTCTGGGTCCGTGGAAACACTCCATGAAACTGGTTCCTGGTGCCCAAAAGGTTGGGGACTCTGCTCTAGAGAATATTAAGGCTGCAGCTATACCAAAAAGTGGAAAAACATTTTGAAAGAAGGCACTGGCAAATTATGCTCACATTGTTCAGAAAGTCACCAGGAGTCAAACTGGATTTGAAGGAGTCTTTATGTAACAATAAACTTTGCTCTCAACTGTATGGATGATTTTAGCCATCTAGTATAATGGTTCCCAGATTGAGCATCTTTGCTAGAATGGTGATATGCAAAGGCTGTGCATAATAAAGCTTTTTATAACAAGCTAGCTTCACTTGATAAGCCGTTTTTCTATAGACCAGAAGTCTATGGTTTGCAGCCTTGAAAAGGCTCCACTCTGGAAGAAGAAAACGTTTATCAAAAAGAACTGCAAAAAAGATACAGTAAAGAAGATCTGGGCCACATTTCTGCTATGTTTAAAGCCGCCATTGCTAAACAACTGAAAGTGATTTTCACCAGAGTTTATTCCATAGGAATCCTGGATGTGTTAATGAGAGAGAAAAAAAAAGCAGGAGGCAAGAGTCCTTCAGAACCTAGACAGTGTTACTGCTGTGAGTTTGGCTGCAGTATATTTCGAAAGATTTCACGACTTGGTAATAAGGTTAATGCATCTTCATACAGCTTGTTCACAGTGACACACACTGGCTGGTGCTGTAGCTCTGTAACCCTACAAACAGCTAGAGTGCTCAGGGCACCTAACAGGAGGAGCAAAATCATCTTCAGCAAAATTCTAGACCAAGACCGTTCCTTTTTCAGTGGATGTGACGGATGGGAAACAGAGGGTTCTGTAAAAGAAAAAAAGTAATGGGAACAAGAATGTGCTATTAAACTGACCGCCAAATAAAAATAATAAATTCCATAACGAGCATCAAAATTAATTTTGCCTCAGATCTAGCTCCATAAATTTAAAGTACATCCGGTGTGAAACCGTCTCTGCTATTTAAGTAATGCAAAGCATAGCAAGTAAATTAATTGGACTCTTCATGTTTAACTGATGCTATCAAGGCAAACATATGAGGGTTGTTAATCTCAGCCCAAATAGTTCAGGGAACCTTCATGTCCAGCCAAAAGCTTTCTTACTTTAAGACTTCTGCTGCCCAGAGAATGAGTGCTTCGATATCAGATTAATCTGCATTTTTTCCCTAATGGCTAACATGTTAGTCTTGCTGATGTAAAAAAATAAAAGGCGACTGTTATGGCTAAATTATATAACCACAGTCTACTTCTCAATTCTGAGAGCTGGCATCAGAAAGAGACGGGGCAAATAAAACATCTCAGTAGACATGTGGATTGCTGACTGTTTCTTTTTTTGCCATTTTTGGACTTATCCCCCCGGATTTCCAGCTGCCTGTAGACTATTGAAGACATATCTGTGCTGTGTCCTTGTTTGTCTTTCTGTGACATCATATTAAACTCGGCTGTGATAATTTCAGATAACTTTCCTTACACGAGCACATTTTCTTACTCTGATTTTCACCCGTTTCTCTTCTTCGTTGTGATGTCATTTTCTGCTTTGCAATTCTAAGGGCATCATACTCTCTTCTCCGACGTTCTTTCTCTTCGGCCTTCTCCCGCTTACGCAGTTCCCTCTCTTGAGCCTCTCTTGCTTGCCGCTCTGCTTCGCGCTTCTTCTCCAGCTCTGCACACGAGCATAAACCCAAAATATTTGTTTTAAAAGGCTGTGCCTTCACACTGCTCTATCCAGAAACAGGCACTGCGGATTTACCCCAAATTTAATTTAATTTAATTTAATTATGAGACTTATATGCCACCCTATCTCCCTAAGGACTCAGGGCGGCTTACAAAGTAAAAACAATAATACAAAATTACAAATATTAAAAAAAACAATTAAACTCCAAGGTCTCATAACAGTTCCAATTAAAAGCTATACTAAAACAATACTAAAAAACCCTCCCCCCACATCAGTCCGGGTAGGCTAGTTGGAATAGCCATGTCTTTGGGTCACGGCGGAAGGAGCGGAGGTCAGGGGCCACCCGGTGCTCTAGGGGGAGCTCTAGGGGGAGCTGGTTCCATAGAAACTTGCATTTACTGAACAGGCTCCCCTGCATTTGCATCCAGCACAACCAAGGTTGCCTGCAAGGTGAGCCTATCAATATCTATGCTGTAACATTGGAAGTATGAGAACACAAGAGTAGCAGAGATGGCTCCTCCTCACCAGTCATAACCAGCCAAATAATCTCTTCAATGCATAGCCATTTCGTAATATATAAATACGGGTAGGCCTCAACTTACGACCACAACTGAGCCCAAGTGGGAAATTCATTAAGCGAGTTTCGTCCCGTTTTACAACTTTCCTTGCCACATTTGTTAAGTTGAATCACTGTGGTTCTTAAATTAGTAACACGGTTATTAAGTGAACCTGGCTTCCCCATTGACTTTGCTTGTCAGGAGGTCGCAAAAGGAGATCACGTGAGAGTGGAACACTGCAACCGTCGTAAGTATGAACCAATTGCCAAGCATCCAAATGTAAATCATGTGACTATGGGGGTGCTGCAACGGTTATAATTGTGAAAGACAGTCACAAGCCGCTTTTTTTCAGTGCCGTTGTTAACTTTGAACTGTCACTAACTGAACTCTTGTAAGTCAAGGACTACCTGTACGGCATACTATCAATAATAAACACTGAAAACAAATATGCTGAAATGGCTGTGTCAATTTTCTAGTGCAAAAATGTTATCACTCAGTGAAGCTGTATTTATCTTTCCACAAGGAACTAAAGCGTCATTCGGCTAGCTGCTCCTTGCGTAATTGCTCCTCTGACCTGAGGATGTGCTGCCTGCAGCATGACATTTACAGCTTTCAAAACGCCCCCACACTTCATACCACTGAAACTCAGCTGCAAAATGGCTGGATTTTGGGGTATAATTTTGATCTGGTATAAAAGGCAAAAACGGTACAGTTTTCCAAGGAGAAGCCTTCTGCTCCCATTATTAACCTTTTGCAAAAGCAGAAGCAGTTAGATAGAAGACAGAAATTTGACAATTCAGGATGGTAACTGGAAAGTTAATAAATATATTGGGGGCAACCACGAATAGAACCCCTCAAACCTCCTCTGGAATAGAAAGGACATATAAGGCAATAACATGAGCCATTTGAAATAGTCCATCTGTATTGATGGGTAGGCACAGAGTTCCCATCTGGAACAACTTGGTACCATTTGTCAAGGAGTTCCATTTCTGTACCTTAAATACATGGAAGTTTCCTATTTAGAAATGACTTAATAATAATGGGGGAGGCAGGATTATTGTACCCAGCACAATCAAGAGGAGATTCAGGTACTTTCCCCCCACAAAAACTAAGAAGTAACAGGTTGCCAATTTGACAGAAAAGCCTATTAAAAATAGCACTAATAGCCAAAAGCAGTTATTATTTCTTTCTTTCCTTTTTCTTAAAAGCCATGTACCAAATTTTGCTTTGGAACAGAAGGCTATTTTAAGGGGGTGCTTTAATCTCTGCTTGAATTGTTTAAAATTGCTTAAGAGTGTTAATCTCTCTTGTGACTAATCATAACCTACTAAAGAAGTGGGAGGAAGTTTTGTATTGTGTAAGAAAATTAATTTTATTCAAGAGCTTGATAACAGATTTCATTCTTAAGCATGAGAACGACCTGGATGGTGCCAGTGAAAGTCATTCCAGAGCCCTCTCTGCCCTGACTAGGTGAAATAGTCAATATCTTACTGAAGGGCTGTTGGCCAGAGGGAGAGAGAGAGAAGGGAGGGAGGGAGGGATGGAAGCTGGCATAAAAATAAAAATATGCTGCCAATAACGTTCTGATGACACATGATGAAAAATCTCCTGTTCGTGGCAGACCAAGATTCTTCCCAATCATATAAAATGTTTAGATCAAAAGGGATTTACAATTGAAAGATACTAATATTTTGATATAGTCAAATATTTTTCAGCCAAACTAAGATACTACAGTTTTTCCCTCAGTTTGGGGGGAAAAAGTACTGTATCTTACAGACAGCAAGTGACCTTTCTATTCTACAAAACAAACTATGTCCACAACCTTAACTTTGTGTGTGTGTACATGTGTCTGTCTGTATCAGCTTGAAAAAAAAAGTTATGTACTTGTCAGCAAAGTTGTGTATCTGTCAGCAGCTGAATCTAATATCTTTTATGTACACTTAGAGCATTTGCACCAAGACAAATTCCTTGTGTGTCCAATCACACTTGGCCAATAAAGAATTCTATTCTAATACTTTATATGTAGTAGTAGCCACACTGGATTTGAACAAATACCTACTAACTATCATGTGTACTCCTTTTTCTACCAATTAGTCCAACTAAAAAGGCAGCATGACCTTGAGGATAACATAACCTGACCTCCCAATCTATGTTCTCCTCACTGATTACATAATAATGGCCTAAATTAAAGCTGCAATACTGAGGGAACTGGAAAGCAACACAAAAAGAAGAAATGTATATCACATTCTTTAGACATTTGCTTCAGTTACATCATTTCATTTATATAGTGCTAAGGAACCGATCTCTGATACTGGTTTTGAGATGAATCATCACAGGGTGAATTACAACACTCCACATGTGAACACTTGATAAAATTGTTAAGCGTGAGATGGGAAGGAAACTATTCTCTCAAACCAGGCATTGGTCCTGGACAATCTCCATTCTATATAGTGGTAGAAAATCTCCATTTCTCAAATGCAATCAATGCATTTTGAATAAGTTGTTTAAATTGCATATATTAATTAGTTTGTAGAGGAAGAAAATATGGTGCAGAGGAAAAAATGCCTGTGTTTCTTTCCTAACCTTTGGAAGGGCATCCCACCTCTCCCATCTGGCATGGAAAGCCCCATGCCAAAACTCCCACACTCGATCCAGATTTAACAAGCAAGTCAAAGAGTTAATTTGTTAAGAGAAGTGAGGAAGATAGATCTAGTTTAGAGTATAGATATAAGCATATTAGAAAATAAAAATGTAGCATAAGTCATAATTAATAGAAAACAACGATCTATAACACAGAAAAGAAATATATACCAAAGAGCTTGGTGTTAACTCAATTTTGTGAGAAAATGCTTGCTTCACTGGTAATAAGACACATTTGAGTTAAAAATCTATCCTGTGTAAATGAGTTGTGTCATTCCCCAAAGAAAGCCCACATCACAAAATGAAACAGAATTGTTAAATTTACCTTGTTCTTTCTGTAACTTTTGTTGCCTCTCACGATCTAATTCAGACTGGAGGACTCTCATATGCTGCAGTACCTTTGAGATACACATATATTAGATTTTACACATATATTAGGAGGTATACATATATTAGGTTTTACGTTTAAAAAACTAGCAGGAAAAAGATAGCATCCTTTTCTTTACACACATAAAAAATGATCTTAGGAGAGATGTTTACAAAAAGGAAGTTAATTTGACCAGTCCCAAAAGTATTTCTTAGACCAAGAAGACTTGAGAGGCCAAATGCCATTTAATCCAACTCCTCATTTCTCCACCCAAAGGCATAATCTTTTAGTGAACACTCCCACATAAAGCCACATATGCAGTGCAGAGTACAATGTACCACTAATAAAGAACAAACACATGGAGTAATGCCCAAAGAGCAAATAATTTCCAATTAATGAAGCAAGTGAACAAAGTCACATATTACAAAAAGGAAGCAGAGAAGAACAAAGCCCTCAACCTTAATGAGAATTCAATTCCAACTGAAATGTGAAAAAAATCCATTTGATCCATGAGCATTTAATATTAAATTATTCTCTTGTACACAAACCTTCAGCAATCATTTACACAAAGATCTTGATGTTTATTCTTGAATGCCAAGAAATTTTTTTTTAAAGTGATACGATTAAGTCTTAGGCACTTCCTGCCAATGAACATGTACTATATCTTCCATGTCTGAAGCATTACTTAAGCATCAGAATCAAAGCCACAACACATTACATGGATTACTCTAATATAAAACCAAGAACATCTTGAATATTAATTCAAGTATATGCTATGGCAAACATCTTTGTTTCAAAACAGATTAATTTGGTCACCTTAAAAATCAATATATATTAGGTGTACCTTGGATACAATGGCCTTGGATTGAGAGGAACTGGAGTTAAGCCTCAACCCATTTGACTAGCATCTGTCATTAACTGTTCTTGTTTGATTCTTTAAGTGGTATCCCTCTGGCCAGGCTGCCAACCCCAGCAACCTCTGTAGGATCTGGCTGCTGTGTGTGCAACTGTCAGGCCCTGGATTAAGGCTGGAATGATAGCAGGAACCATTGAGGTGAACTTGAATGAGAGGATGTCCATAACATTTCATAAACGTTTGCTAGCACCATTGCCTGTACTTTTTCCAATGCCACAAGGGGTTATTTCCTAAAGTCCAGCACCCCTCTTAATGTGCTCTGCAGATGGAATGACTGCTCAGACATAGAAAAGAGCCAATTCCTACTATCACTGCCATCACCTGCAATATCTGTGCAGAAAGAACGAGGGAACCTGTTGTTCCCTGCTAAGCCATGATTTCTAAGGAACTGAAGTCGTCACTGTCCTCTCCCTTGAGGGCATCCTGGTGAGCAGGTGTCCAGATAGTTGTAAATATGGACAAACTGAATTCTCAAGTGTCCTATCTACATCATAACCTGGATGCCAAAACAAACTGAAGGGGAAAGGGTCCTGAATTGTAGAATTGCTCCTTTCTATATGCAAATATGAGGAATATCCATGGAACCTGTTTAATGGGAGCATGCAAACAGACTTCTACTTAGCTTACAGTGGCTGGCTAATTGTCTGGAATGATAACCTCAGCTTTGGATCTTAAGCTCTCCATCCTAAAAATCTGCCATCTACTCAATCAATTCAGCAGCTTGAGGCTTGGAATTGCTCTTAAAGACCTTCTATGGTACCTCAATAAAATTGAGAATATACTAGAATTTGTTTCCCAGGTTGACAAGCTGGCTTCTCACAGATGGTATATAACAGGGGTCCCCAACCCCTGAGCCATGGACTGGTACCAGTCCGTGGTCTGTTAGAAACCAGGTTGCACAGCTGGAGGTGAGTGGCGAGCAAGCAAAACCACCAACCACTCCCAAGTTCATGGAAAAATTGTCTTCCATGAAACCAGTCCCTGGTGCAAAAAATGTTGGGGGCTGTTGATATACAACATCTTATCCTTCATTGTTTTTCCCCAATCTTTGAAATCAGGGAAAGTAAAAATTGTCTCTGGATTTCAGTGCAGTTGGTAGTCTTCAGACGCAAGTACTCTCTCAAATGTGGCAAAAGGATGGCAGATGCTCACCCACCCACCTAGAGGTGGTGGAGTTAATTCAAGGAACACTTCAGGCCTCTTTTCCTATGCCTGCTGTTCTCCCTTCCAGATACTGATGACAAGGAACCCTCTTATTCTTGTTCTCAACCAGTAGAGGCTCAATTGATTCCCCAAAGGAGACTTATTCTACCATAGTGGTCAGTCTACCCACAATTGAGTTATAAGTTATGTCACACTACCATCTCTAGCAACATTGTAGACTGCCTAGAGTTGTGTCTGCTATTAGTTACATTGTTCTATGGATTTTGGCTGCACCTTCACTCAGGTGCTTCTTTTCAATACCTTGAAAATTTGAAGGAAACTCACCCAGTGAAGGTCATAAAACTTGCCATTCTAAAGATTTTTAATATTTGAAGTAAAAAAAACTAATTCTAAATGTGATTAAGAAATGTGGTTCAGTCAAGCTTTATATCCATATAGGCTACATTACAACTATGAGCTGCAACCTCTTGATTCTCAGACACTCAACTCACAAGCTGACTCCAAAAACCAGCTCCTATGGTCTACTCTTGAGGAGCATTTGGGTGACCTCTCTCTCTTTTCTGCTGGCCAGCCAGCCAGGATTCAACCTCTGGCTACTGATCTCCACCCTAATGTTGTCCCTGTCCTTCAGGGACATCTAGTTCACCACATCCTCAATGGAAGTGTTGTTTACCAGCTCTTGATATGGAAAGAAAGGTACTAGGAAAAAAAACCCACATATAGTAATTTAAAAAAAAAACTTTTACAGTTCATTTTTTTTATTTTTGAATTGGGACATTTTAGCACCCTAGAGTAGAATGGATTTAAAAAGTGAGAAAATAACCCAGAATATTAAGAAACTGTCTCAAAGGTGAAAGAAGAATATTGCATCAAAATAAAAAGTGAATTAGCTTACTCTGACAGCTGCCAGTTTACACTGTTTTTCATCCAAGCAATCTCCAGCTACCTTCGCTAGTGTTGGATCCAAAGGATTATCTTTCAGATCAAGCCATTTCAGGTTCTAAAAAAAAATGCATGGAAAACTAGACCCAGATCATGATTTCAGTTTTACTCTTTGGAAGTATTCTGAGCTGAGGTGGCGCAGTAATTAGAATGTAGTACTGCAGGCTACTTCTGCTGACTGCCGGCTGGCTGCAGTTTGGCAGTTCAAATCTCACCAGGCTCAAGATTGACTCAGCCTTCCATCCTTCCGAGGTCAATAAAATGAGGACCCAGATTGTTGGGGGCAAAAGGCTGACTCTGTAAACCGCTTAGAGAGGGCTGTAAAAGCCCTGTAAAGCGGTATATATGACTAGGTGCTATTGCTAATGTAATTAGTGCTGCCATCAGTGTTTTGGAGAAAGAACAGAAAGAACAAATAAATGCACCCTTATTTCTGAGCAATGATAGAATAATTTCCACTGTATCCTAGGCTGAACCCAATCCAAGAGTTATAAAAGAACAGAATTACCTTGAGTTGGGCAAAACTAACAGGCAAAGTAGTCAATCGATTGTTCAGCAGATCCAAGTGTTGCAAGTTGATCAAGCGCCCAAAGTCTGATGGTAGATTCTGAAGCCGATTTTTGCTTAAATCCAATTTTACCAGATGGATCAAGCTGCAGAACTCTGACTGAAACCCAAACATAAATAAAACAAGAAATTATGCAACTTCTAGGAATAAGCCTAATTAAATTATTTCTGAGCAACGATGCAGAGGACTGACCTGTTAGAAAACTGAGAATATCTAAGGCTGGCGGTTCAAAGACTTTAAAGGACAGTTTCTCCATTTATTTATAAGCTATTTATAAAATGGAAACCCAAGCTTTCTTATCGTTCTCTGTTAGATCACAATGTAGTGTGGCATTGCAGGAGGAAGGGGCTTTTTCCCAGAGGGCAAAGAGGCACTGAAACTTGAAAAGTCTGATAGGTAGGAAGAAGGTTAAGATGGCTCCTCCCTAGCACTTCACAGAGTGTATCTATGGCTATGCAGATAGTTGCTTTAGTTTGGGAATACTCTTGTCTGTAGGTGAACAATAAGAAACTACTCAGAAGTAACTCCTTGTGTTCTTCTTGGGACCTCACATGGAAATATACAATGCACCAAGCATGCTCTAAGAAAAAAAAATCATATAAAAAGACTATTATTCTAAGATCATAGGATCTCAGTTAGAAATCTGCATGAAGAACAAGTTTCGTGCTCCCTAATGTCACCCACACACTAATATCTGTTGGCATATTATAAAGCTGTATATCATTTCTCTTCATTGTGAATTGAAAGCGTGTACATTAAAAAAAGATTAACTGTGCATCCTTCCAACTTTCTTGATATGTGGGTTTGCACTACATTTTAAGGGACATAAGCATGTTTGATTTGCTTAGTGTATTGCATGTATCCAGCTACTGTGATCTATAACCACAATTTATGGCTTAGAAGCTCAATCTATAAATTGTTTAGCACTGTCCTTTTCAGTGACTCTGGCATCCAATAATCCATGGCCTTATCTCAGAAAATAACAGCTAAAGCTCCTTTGTTTTACCACAGAAGATTATACCACCAATAAGGAAAAGTCCCTCCAAGATATAAGGTTGAAACTTACTGGTAAAGTAGCAAGATTATTACAGGACAAATCCAAAACTGTTGCCTTTGGAAGTCCTGCCTGAAAAAGAACCAAAGAATTAGTAAATGTATGGTACAATTTTTAATTCTGACAATAGATCACTGTAACCTTAGTATTACACTGTGATACTAAACCTTCAAAATTCAGTATTTTCTATAATATGGGCAAGCTTTACATTTTCAATAGACAGCAACACCCCCCAAAATATTTATTTACCATACAGGCGGTTCTCACTTAACCACCATTCAACAATACTACGATCTGTTCTCAAAGTTACAACAGCCATACCACCACCACCCGTGGTCATGTGATCACATTTGGGCACTTGGCAAGCAGCTTATATTACAACCACTTGCAGCATCCCACATCACATAACCATTTGCAACATTTTTGCCAGTTTCCGGTGTTGCAGAAAATGCCCGTTCAGGAGAATGGATTTACTTAACGATCACATATTTGCTTAATGACTGTGGTGACTTGCTTTACGACCATCATAAAAACAGATGCAAAATTGAGCCAGGACACACATGGTGACTGCTTAATGGTTAGAGTGACCGAGCATCAAAATTCCAGGCTCAATTATAAGTAAGGACTACCTATATTATAGTTATGGACTGATAGCATATCTTTACTTAGAATTCAATTCCTATGAGATTTGTCAATGAATTAGAACCAGGGTCTTTGGGCCTTTTTTAAAAAAAACAGCTATATGAGGCAATGGAAATCAGATGTTGCTCACTTAACTGGAAATGCTTATATATACTATCATTCCTACATGCTCCACCTTATCACAAATATTTTCACTCACTGTGCTTTCATATGTCCTTTTCCATCATCCTACCTCCAGCCTGTTTAGAGAATGCAGTTTCCCATGGAAGGAAACAGGAATTTCAAGATAAACTGCTGAGAAGGGGATAGGAAGCTTAATTCACCCCGTCTACTCCTATGAACTTGAGCAGAGCTTTGGTGATCACAAAATTTTACAAGATGGCAAAGCCACAGTGTTTATGGATTTCTGTGTGCAGTTTTAGACAACAGCCAGTAAGCACATCGTGATGCTGGGCTGCTGACTATGGAAAGCAAAACAGCAATAGGCTTTTGAATGTTTCCTTGAAGAAAACATATGTGGATTGTGGGGAAAAAAATTCTTGTTCAGGTATTTTTGCTTTTATTTGTGATCCCCTGCTGTTAAGTATGGCTAATATCAAGAATAAATGTAGAGCCCACACTTTAATTAAATCTATACAGTATTTCAGCAGTGCAATAGCTCAGCAGTTAAGATGTTGAAACTTGTCGGCTGGAAAGCCAACAGCCCATGTTCGAAAGCCGAGCATTGCACAACGGGATGGGCTCCCATTGTAATTGCAAAGCATGTAAATATGAATAGATGGATAGATAGCACTTTGGTGGGAAGGTAACAACATTCTGTGATGTCATGCTCGCCACATGACCACAAAAACATCTTCAGATAGTGCTGGCTCAATGGCCCTTGAAATGGAGATCAGCACTGCCCCCTAGTCAGCAATGACTAGCAGAGTAAAATCCACAGGGACTCCTTCACTGTTTCATAATTATGTCATAATTATGATACACCTGTTATTCTACAGGCCATAAAAAACAGATACCTACCAGCTCCTTAACTGGAACTTCATTCAGATCACATAAACTTAAATCCAATTCATTGCCATCTAGTTTGTCCTTCAAATTAATTCCTTTTCCTCCAGATTTTGCCATAATTTCCAATGAAGCAAAATCGTCCAGCCAATCTGATAAATATACTTATGTTCCTAAGGAAATAGATTCAGGTTTCACATTATTAGTGATGTAGACAAATACTGGTATTATTAGCTGGTTACTTTACTGAAATATTGTTGTATCTTTAATGTATGTTAATAAAACACTATCTGTGCTGGTTATAAAAAAAGCAAACAGTATAGAATATAGCAACCATTGGCAATTATAGCTGCTTTGCATTGGCTCAGAAGCTAAGCTGGGTCAGTCTTGGTTAAAACCTGAAAGCTACTAGGGAACATCAGAACTGGAGGTGGAGGCAAATTACAAAGTTGAAAAGCACCCTGGAAGCAAGCTGTGGCAAATAACTTTTCTACTGTTGTTAAAAACTGTATGGACCAGAAAGTCACCAGAGGCAAAGCTCTATTCCAAGAAGGTGGTATGAACTGTATTGACCGATTAAGCTATCTATATTCCAGAAATAGAGAGATTTCGATTCTATTTAGAAATTAATTCTAATTTCTAGGGGAAAAACATTTTACTTATGTGGTAAGCTGGTAGGCGACTCTCCAGAATCTGTGGGACATCACGCTGAGAAAGCTCTGTCACTTACAACGATCCACCTAACTTCATTCTCTAAAAAAAGGTGGGTGGAAATATTCCTTCAGCCTGACATTCCAGCTCCAAGCTGTTCAGGACATTAAAGACAGCAACAAGAATCTGAAACGGGACTAGAAATATACAGTGAAAAGATAGGCATCTAGTACCCTTTTCTTGAAAGCAAGTGATCACTTGAGCAGGAAAAAGAAGTTACGCTTAAATAAAGAGACCATCTTTCACTGTATCCCAGAGACAAACCCTGGGATGAAAGAAAAGCCAGCTTCTTAACCTCATGGAATTAAGTTCACCAGAAATATTTGATATGTCATCCCTTGCAATTTTTCAGAGTTGGTGTTGGAAAACTGAACTGTAAAATTAACGTTTATTACTTGCAGAATCCTTTTATTTTTTAAGAGAAGCCCACTGCTTTTCCTCAGGTGATATAAACAGGTATGTTTTTTTCCTTAATGATAATTTCCAGTGGGGATCTCTGAAGCTGCTAAATCAAGGAAGGAAAGAGTGTGAAATGACATGAAGTGAGTCGGATGTTTTTGAAATTAACAGAATAACGGAGCTGGAAGGGACCTCCGAGGTCTTCTAGTCCAACCCCCCTGCTCAAGCAGGAGGCCCTATACTATTCTGGACAAATGGTGGTTCAAACTCTTCTTAAAAACCTCCAGCGACGAAGCATCCACAACTTCTGGAGGCAAGCTGTTCCTCTGATTATTTGTTCTGTTAGGAAGTTTCTCCTTAATTCCAACATCCGTTTTCACAGGTTTTTGTGGAGTGCAACCTTTAGCCGGGGCTAACCGCACCAATCTAGATAAGGTTTCCGAGATTGACTATACACTGAGCACGGACTAAGCACACAGGCAGGACCCGCGTAACGTTAGCGTTAAGCTGAAATGGGGTTGACTACTGCAGAGCCTCTCTCCAAGACGTGCCAGCCACTGAGTTAAGAGGACGAAAAGAAACACCGAGAGCGCGACTCCCCGGCGGCCAAGCCCAGCCCGGCTGTACTTTGGACTTCTCCGGCGGTTGTTCGCGGCTCAACCCTCGTCCCTCTCTCCGCTGCCAAGAACAGGAGCCCCTCCTGAGCAGACTCCAAAAAGGCCCTGCAGCAGCAGTTACACCCACTTCCTCCCGCGCTAGCTAGTGCTACCCACCCACCAGCCTTGCCACGCCGCGCTAGCCGACGAGGACGGCCACGGCAGCAGGCAAGCCGAGCCATCCCACGGTGGGCGTGGGACAGGGAGCTCGAGAGGCAGAGACGCCCCTCACCCGCCACAACCTGCCCCTCTGGAACGCCAAAGACCAAAGTGGGGGGAGCCCTCTCCACCCAAGGAGACCCGCGCGCGGAGACACCCCACTCACTCAATCACTCGCCGCTGCCGCGCCCGCCCGGGCCAGCCGCTTCCGGACCTCTTCTCTCTCCTTCTTCAGGTTCCCCCTCCCACGTTTGAAAACAACCAGCGAGAAAAGCCACGTAGCAGCGAGAGCGCCTAGCGGAAATAGGAAATGGCCTCGCAGCGCCCTCCGGAGGCTATAAATGCCCTGGCGCTCAGTTTAACCCTATTAATCCCGGGGCTGGAGAAGGAAGGGGAGGGGGAGTTACGCTCGAAATTAGACGGGAAGTTGCTGTTATGATCATCGTCGTCGTCATCATCTCAGCGAAATGTGTCTGCAAGCGGCAGTTTCCTTTTTTAATTTTTTTTTTAAAAAGCCGAATAGAAAGTTTAGCAGTCATAAAGTGAAATCCACAGTTAGTTTAAGTTTCCCAGGATACAGAAGGCGTTAAGCGGGAACCTCCCTCATGGTGAACAATAGTACAAAATAATAGGTTTTTGATAGCAGTGTGGAAGTGTTTTGCCACTTCTTTTTGCAATTCCCCAGTCTAGTCGACACCTTCACGGAGTCCCAACTGGGTCGACCTTCGTCTAGCCCAGCTCTTAACATGCTCTGTGTCTCTTTGTTTTTGTGCATTATTGATTTTTGCCAGAAAGAAGCAGCAGCAGCAGCAGCAGGATGAACATTAAAAACCTAGATCTTCCTCCTCATCCTCCTCTTCCCCCTCCTCTTCCTTTTCCTCCTCTTCCTCCTCCTCCTGGTATTGGACAGAGTGTCTGTTTTAAACCAGGAACATATTTGCTTTGATCTTTTGTTTTCTGAAGTAATCGAGTGCTGAGATACAGCCATTCTTATACAAACATAGCTTATGGAGTTTCATAACTTTTCATAGATTAGATTACATTAAATTCAGGAACAAAGGGTGAAAGGATATGCTAGCTAGATTAATGATATACTGCTGGAGTTTTCTTTAATGTGTTCCTTATACTAGCAATGTAGCTTTTATTTAGAAGTGTACAAGTGTTGCATTTGAGGCATCTAACAAAGGATCATTGAACAAGTCAGCTCAGAATTCTCACTCAAAGGACAAATAACCAGGCACAAATTATCCTACTTTGGACACATTATACAGATAGTCCTTGACTTACAACAGTTTGCTTAGTGACTGAAGTTACATCATACTGAAAATGGTGGTTTATGACCATTTTTCACCCTTATGACTGTTGCAGCATCTCCATGGTCACGGAATGAAAATTCAGGTGCTTAGCAATTGACCCATGACGGTTGCAGTGTCCTGTATCGTGTGATCTCCTTTTGCAACCTTCCAACAAGCAAAGTCAGTGGGGACTGGCTTCAGTGGGGAAGCCAGTTTGAATTAGCAACCGTGTTATTACCTTAACAACTGCAGTGATTCACTTAACAACAGTGGCAAGAAAGGTCATAAAATGGAGCAAAACTTATTTAACAAATGTCTCACTTAGCAACAGAAATTTGAGGCTCAATCGTGGTTATAAGTCGACAGCCACCTGTATGAGAAAATTCTAATGCTGGTCAAGGTGGAAAGAAAAAGATGAGGACAATCAGCAGCTCAGTGGATGGACCTAGCTTTTGGATACAAGTAGTCCTCAACTTACAACCATTTGAAATTACAAAGGCATTGAAAAAAGTGACTTATGACTGGTGTTCACACTTATGACATCTATAGCATCCTCATGGTCACATGGTCAAAATTCAGGCGCTTGGCAAGTGGTCAGTATTTATGACAGTTGCAGTGTCCCATGGTCATGTGATTACCTTTCTGAAATCAAAGTCAGCGAAGAAGCAGATTCACTTTACAGCCATGTTACTAATTTAACAACTGTAGTGATTCACTTAACTGTGACAAGAATGGTCGTACAATGGGGCAAAATAGACAGCTGTCTTGTTTAGCAATGGAAATTTTGGACTCAACTTTGATCATAAATCAAGGACTACCTGCACCATTGGAAGATCTGAAGGCTCAAGTTGGTCGCTAAGAATCAACCCGATTTGACACATAGTATATATTGTATTAGTATAGATTTTCTTCAGTGTAGTTTTTGTCTTTCTAAAATTATCAGTAGACCATTTGTGGGAGTTAGTTCAAATAACTCTGGTCTGAACATATGAAATCAATCTTCTTGTATATTGGTTTTCTGACTCATTGCATTCTTGGATCTATGCCATAAAATCTATGT
The DNA here is from genome assembly GCA_009733165.1 of Naja naja. Taxonomy (NCBI): domain Eukaryota; kingdom Metazoa; phylum Chordata; class Lepidosauria; order Squamata; family Elapidae; genus Naja; species Naja naja. The sequence continues at coordinate 136,484,001 of CM019149.1, forward strand.
TCAGACCTTTAAAATTATGCAATATTAAAGTCTGGTACTTATTGTAAGAGAAACTTAAGTTCATTGCCTTCTAAAGAGCAAACATTATGACATTTCTCTAAATTTCTTTTTACAGCCTGACAGTATAAAAGTTCTCTAAGGGTAAAAGCTACCTAAACCATTCCTTTTTACAGTATTGGGCCTTTTCTGCCCAAATTGCATAATCAGACCTAAGCAGAAGTAGTAAAAAAAAATTCTATGAAAAATGCCACTAATAGAATAAAGAACAATAAAGCTGATTTGTCCTGGAATCGATACTTCAGTGCATCCTGAGCATGACTGTGAAGTCAATCTTAGCCCTAAATTGACTCCTGTTCATATTTCATTAGACACTTAGCTAAAAGACCATTTTAGATCAAATAAAAGCAGCAACTGTATTCAAGAGAGCTGTTCTACAAGAACCAGTCAGGGCAATCTCATCACCTCACAAATCAAGTGCTTTCCTCCTATTAGAGTACTAAAGCTTCACAGATATATTTGCTCAGTTAAAGTGACAACTTTAATAATTATGACACGACAGGATAAGGAACAGATATATGCTTTCTGAAATATAAATTCAAGGAATTGATTATACTGGTAGTCCTCATTTAGCATTCACTTGTTCAGCAACTGTTGAAAGCACTGAATAATAAGGGTTATTTACAACATGTCCTTGTAGTCTTGTCTAGGGCAACATCTCACGGTCACAATGATTGCCATTTGCCATCTTCACTACTGGCCTCTGATAAGAAAAATCAACTGAGATGCCAGCAGGAAGTAGCAAATGACAATCAACTGATAATGGGAGGCTACAATCATAGAGATTTCACCTAATGAGGTCAACTGGGACTGCTAGAACTGCCATCTTAGCACATTCACATCATGTTGTGTTTACAACTGCATTGTTTAGCAACCTAGTTAACCTATAGTCAAATGTTTCAGGTAGGATTAAATGGAAATGTTGAAATTCCCTCAATTCTAATGTGTTCCTTTGACATAGTTGGCAGAGCATCATAAGGGACTCAAAATTTTCACTTACATTGTCTAATTCTTAATGTGTAATCCACGGAAGCATTCTATCGAGACAGGTATTGATTGTTTGACCCATGTTCTCTGTTGTCATTCCTAATTATGCATTTGTAAATATGAAATGTACCTGATGGCACAATTATAATCTGTTCACTAAATAAGATGTCACTTTGGGTTGGTTTGAAGAGGTCTTTTCAGGCTGGTTGCTGTTGAATACTGGGATCTTCCAACCAAAACTAAACAAGAACTCTCTTATATGTTTCATTATTTCCTTGAGGCTATTATTTTTACTTGATGGTCAAACTAGATCTTGCCAATGTTCATATCCAGACACTAATTCTAAATTACAATTCTGTACAACGTACAAACAAAATGGGAGTTGGTATCACCAATGAATACCAATATAGGAAAACAAAATGTGTGACGTGTATCCAAAAATATCTGGATCCAAACACAGGCTTTTTTGAAGTATTACAAGTAGTCCTGGACTTACAATTGTAATTGAGCTTGGAAATTATTGTTGTAGGTCATGACAGTCATAAAGCGGGTTGCGGCAGTAATGAAGTGACTGTCACAATCATAAAGCAAACACCATGTAAAAATGTCATGTAAAAATGCCATGGTTATAAAGTGAACCCATTGTTTGCTATGGGCATTGTAAATCGTGATCACATGACTGTGGGCAGGTTGCTGAGTGCCCAAAACCATGATCATGTGACTGTGGGGAGGGGCAGGCTGTCAGAACTTTACAACAGGTTTATAAGTACCTTTTGAGAAGGTCTGTCGAACATTGAAGAGTCACTAAATGGACTGGTCATAAGTCAAGGACTACCCATATTCTACCATCCCTTCCTTTGCAAGGAATAGCTTTAAAAATATTTCCCAAATTGAGACTAAGTCTTGCTGTTCTTTTTTCTCCCCAGCTACCACCAATTCACGCACTAGTCCTTCTCTCCCATTTGGTCCCTTCTGAACCACAATTTCAGCTGTTCTTTTCATATTGTGAGGATGAGGTGTGATCATTTGTATAACTAGGACCATTTATGTATGTGCTCTTTGTTCAATGAAGTCTGAAGGTTTCTGAGGCTCTTAATTTCTCTCCTGAAGATTAAATTACAGGTAGTCCTTGAGTTGCAACCATTTGTCTAGTGGCCACTCAAAGTTGCAACAGCACTGAAAAACATGGCTTAAAACCAGTCCTCTCACTTACAATCAACACAACACCCCCACAGTCACATGATCAATATTTGGGCACTTGACAACTGGCATGTATAATGTATTTATGATGATGGGGGCAGAGGTGGTATTCAGCAGGTTCTGACCAGTTCTGGAGAACCGGTAACAAATACCACCTTTGACTGGAGATTTTGCAGTATCCTTCCCCTACCATGCCCACCAAGCCACGCCCACAGAACCGGTAGTAAAAATTTTGTATCCCACCACTGGATGGGGGCATCCCAGCATCCTGTGATCACAATTTTCTAGTCAGCTTCTGGTAAGCAAAGTCAATAGGGGAAGCCAGGTTTGCTTAATGGCTGCATGATTCACATAATAACTGCAATGATTTGCTTAACAACCATGGTAAAAATAGTTTGTAAAATTGGGTGCAACTCACTTAACAACTGTCTTATTTAACAACAGAAATAGTAGTCTCAACTGTGGTCGTCTGTCAAGGACTACTTGTGCATCTGATTGTTAGCTCAGCTTTATTTCGTTGAAATATAAGGAAATAGGTATTTTAACAAAAAAACACAACTAAAAGAATCCTGCATGTATTATTTCTTTGTGGCAATTGTTCAGTATTTTTTAGTATTTTAATAAAATGTATAGTTGGGAATAAAGATGAAGGAAGCTGTAAATTTTCTCCTAAGCAAATTCTACTCAGAAAGCTTTGTATTTCTCCAGCATATCATCTTGAAAAAATGGCCTTGACTAAGTATGGAATTTACAAAGCACTCTTTGTTAATAGAAAAAGGATTGACCTTCTTTTGCCTGATAATTCTATTACCACAATCTTCATTCAGTGCTTCTTTTTCAGTATTTATGACTGTAAATATTGGGGTGAGGGATGTTTGAGTTGATTTTTATTTCATAATATTTATTGGTTTAAAAATACTGGATTATTTCCTATAAGAAATAAGTATTTTGTTGATATGATACACCGTGTTTCCCTGAAAATAAGACACTGTCTTATATATTTTTTGGCTCCCAAAAACACACTAGGTCTTATTTTTGGGGTAGGTCTTATTTTTGGGGTAGGTCTTATTTTCGGGGTAGGTCTTATTTTCGGGGAAACACGGTAGTTATGTAGCTTAGAGCAAAACTGAGTGAATTTCAAACAAATACTCATAAATCAGTTAGAATTCGCTCAGATGGCTTTACAAATGTTCCACTTAACAACAGAAATTTTGGGCTCAATTGTGATCATAAGTCAACAACTACCTGTACCTGGCTGAAAATTGTAAAAGAGGTAATCACAACTACCTGGTGGCTGGGATTTCGGGAAGTTTTAAATTCATGCTGACCAGAAATTCCAAGAGTGGAAGAAATCCCAACACAATTTGAGGTCACCAAGTCGAAGGAAACTGAATTAGACAGTTTATATGGATTCTATCAATGGGTAGTTATACTGAGCTTTTAGGCTAGTGTTTTTTTCCCCAGCCTGGGAAGTTTTGTTTTTTTTAAATTACATTTATATGCTGCCCTTCTCCGAAGACTCAGGGCAACTTACAATTTTTGGGATACAACCCAATGTGCTCAGCAATAGCCTTCATTCCATTGTATATGCCTGCTTATTACTAAGCGGCATTTTTACAAAGTCAGCTTATTGCCCCAACAATCTTGGGTCCTCAATTTACCTACCCCGAGAGGATGGAAGGTTGAGTCAACCTTGAGCCTGGTAGGATTCGAGCCTGCAGTAATTGCAGGCAGCTGGAACTTAAGTGCTAGGCATTTAACAGCCTGCACCACCAAGGCTCCAAGGAAGTGTGTGCTTCATTCCTCATATTTCTCAGCAATGTTTATGACAGCTGGAGAATCCTGGGAATAGAAGTCCACATATTCCCCCTGCTCGACAAATGCTAGTATACATCCCTCAGTGTCTAAAGAAAGCTCTTTTTTTGAATTCAGGAAAAATCATAGTCATCTAATTGAAGCATCACGTTTCTTTGATTTTGGCTTCTGGAAAGGAACAGTATCTCAAGGGATACTATTTTGTAATTAGGGGAGTCGTGCCCTTCAAAACAAATTAGAAGGCACCACTTCTTTTTCTTGGTTGCTAGGATAGTGAAACATTTAAGAAATGCACACCTATAGTAAAGATACAGATCCTATCAATGTGAAGGGTTAATTGTGAGTGATACTGTTGCCCATTACAACAAAAATTTTGTAAAAGTTCAGAAAGTATCTTGAGGACACAACTTGCAAGAAATTATGCATATATTCGTCATGAATTTGATTTTATTATATTTGGATTAGAGTAAATTTGATAAATTTTGTATTTATTTGTATATATATTTCAATGTAAGCTGCCCTGAGTGCCCCCGGAGATGGGGCGGCATATAAATCCAATAAAAATAAAATAATAATAATAATAATAATAATAATAATAATAATGCAGAACATAGACTCTCAGAGGTATAGAACTATGTTAGAGCATGTATTCATATTATTGCCACACTATTCATATTCCTACAGATAAGAATAATGGGTTGAAACTGAAAAAGGAGAGATTCAACCTGGAAATAAGGATAAATTTTCTAACAGTGAGACCAATCAACCAATGGAACGGCTTGCCTTCAAAAGTTGTGGGTGCTTCATCACTGAAAGCTTTCAAGTAGAGACTGGACTGCCATCTGTCAGAAATGGTGTAGGGTCTCCTGCTTGGGCGGGGTTGGGGGCTGGACTAGATGGCCTACAAGGTCCCTTCCAACTCTGTTAATCTGTTAATTTTCTTCACACTTCTAAGGAAGTGGTTGTTCTTCCATATAATAAATATATGCTTGAAAGTTATCCCTCCCTAACTGTATCTAACTGTATATGCTCTATTTGTAGCATCTTCTCTTCTCCGTGAGGTAATTTGGGAAGAGTGCCTTCTGCCCCCTACAGGTCACCTGGAGGTGCACATAAATGTACCCCACAAACGACCCTTTTAGATATGGACGTCAGCTTCCCAGGGACCCTACTACAGTATTAAGCAAGCGGCCATTCCGTCTGTTAGAAAGAATGTCTCGGACAGCCTCTTTGGACCCTCCAGATGGAGCGACGGAGGACATGGTCCCATCTTCACGGGAAGAGCGGCTGCTTCTCCAGCCGATTCCGGGATTCGAAGTGAGGGAAGCGCCTTCTTTCTTGCAAGGATTTAAAAAAAAAAAACACGCGTTGCCTCCCTTGGGTTTGGTGCAGGTGCTTCTCCTCAGTGAAGTTTCTCTTCCGTCTTTCCAGAACCTGCGGGAGAAAGCTGGCGCTGAGCGCGGGAGGATCCTCCGCCTTAGGAAACAACCTGCCTCTGGTTCTTAAAACGGGCGTTTCCACCACCCCAGCAGAACCAGCCGGCCCGGCCAACTCCACCTCACTGCCTCGTCCGGGAGACGGAGTGGCTGGTCCCAAAGAAGGAAATCACCGCCCACTTTCACTTTTCTCGCTGACGCGGCAGAGCCGAGCCAGAACTTGGTACAAGCAAGCGCCCCAGTTTAGGGAGCGAAAGCGCAACGCAGCGCCGCCCCTTCTCCCGCCTCGCCTCGGGCTATCTCCGCGCTCCAGCTGCAGCTCCAGCCTCTTTCCCTTCCGCGAGGGTCCGAAGTCAGGGCGCGGATCTGACTGCTGCTGCTGCTGCTGCTGCTGCTGCTCCTGTTGCTGTGCATCTGTAGTGCGAAGGGGAACCGCATGGCTACAGCCACCGCCTCGCTGACAAGAGTCGCTCGGGAGCTTTTGACCACCCTGGTGGTGAGTCGAAGCAGCCACCGGGGCGTGCAGCGACTCAGGTACAGGGCGAGGGGAAGAGGGTCGCCGGGCCGTGAGCGTTGGAAGTCCGAAGTTGAGGGGACTCAAAGAGAGAGGGCGGGGGCAGTTAGAAAGAGGACAAAAGAGATGGGATGTGTGTGGGGGGAGAGATTTGAGGAAAATATTACTGGAATGTCCTGAGCGGTATATTTGGGCACCTGAGTAGATGTAAGAAAATAGAGTGCCAGACAAGTAGCCTAACGGGATAGAATGGCCAGAAAAGTTGGGTGAAACAGCCTCTAGGTCCTAGGAGCAGGAAGCAAACTGGGGTGTCGAGGGAATGTCTATTCAGGAAAAGGAAGAAATGTCCTGACCTATTTGGACAGCAGGGGCAATCTCTGGCAGCTGCCAAGAAGCTACTTAATTCAGTGCCAGGTTAGGAAATGCATTGTGTACAGAAAGAACAGCAAACAAAATACAGGAGTTTGAACTCAGTGCATCACCCTTTATCCAGAATTACAGAGAAATCCCTTTGCCCCTTTTATAGCCCTGTATTAGTTGTTTGTAGATACTCTTCTAGTTGTCTTCAGGTGCTGGTGATTTCAGTGACACATCCAGGCAGTTCTCTTGGCAGCAATACAAAAGTAGCTTATCATCTGTTCTGGGATATTTTTTTTCCAGCATCCCAATCTAGTATGCAATTTTGGGATGCCCTGTTGGTCTTCCTTTCAAGGACTGCAATTCTACTTAAACGTTTTGACCAGCCAACTTTAGCTAAGTGCTGCCACCTAACTTGGCTGACTCAAATTTAACCAAAATGGTGTTTATAATTGAGTCCCTGAGATATATAACTTCCCTGTTCATTTTTGCCTACGGTATAACAAAAAGTTTCCCTCCCTTCTATCTACATGCTACAATTGGTAGTGGTTAGTTAGAACTGTCTAAAATTGGATTCCTAATATATTATAGATTATAATATTGAAAGGCTAATGGTTCTAAATTTACCAGTGAAGAGAGAACAAAAAATTTCTCCATTTGGGGAAATAAGCTGGAAAGTAGATAGAAAAGTCTGTGTAAGAATGAATTTTGCAGTCTTCCCATAACTGCAAATCTCTTCTTTCTCTTTCTCCCTCTTTCTTTCTCTCACTCTCTCCCCCAGCTCCCCCTCTCCACTTTTTAATACTTTTACCTATTTTATTTCTATGGTTGGAGTAATGGATGTTGCTTTAAAATTCCCATGTGTATTAGCAACCAGACAATTTTTATAGCTGCAGGCAGGCAACTTGAAACAGTACGTTCTTCATGCCCTTGAATTCTGCCTTCTTGTACATGCTAAACATTTTAGGAACAGGTTGCTGCTGATTTCTCAGTGCTATTTGAAATTACACTGTTGTGAAGTGACGAAATTGTGTTGCAAGTTAATTGATTGTGTTGAGCTTGTCTTCAGGTTAAGATACTGCTGGTAAAAAGCCACTTGCCTTCTGGCCCAAACTGCCAAAGGCATTTTATGAAGTCAGTGCAGGATGCTTATGTAACAGTTGTCAAGATGTAGTCAAGATGAGCTGAAATAGCTGAAGTATTTGTATCAGAGATTCCCAAACTTTCTCAGCTCATGGTCCCCAGTAATTTTTTCACAGCAACCTTAAGTTTGCAGTTCACGTGGTATCTGACTGATGTCAGCTCTCACTGTTATCACCTGACAACCCTGTAAATTTGCTGCAGTGCTCTGGAGTGTCACAATGTATACTTTGGGAACCACAGTTCCCAATCTAATTAAAATACTTAATCCACTTTCTCTTCATCACAATTTGAACCGCCACAAAAGTACAGTAGCCAAATTATAGAAGATACACAAATATTCAGAAACAGAAAACTGTCAAGGAAAAAAAATACAACTTTAATATTTGCCTCTATGAAGAAAATGGTGCATAGGTATCACACTAAGTCTAATGAAATACTTGAAGGATAGAACGTAAACAAAATATTACCCTTGGATTACTCATAGGGAAACCTTCCAGGAAGGGACTTTTGTAAAATTTATTGGCCACCCATCTTGCCACACAATAACTCTTTATAATGGGTGGCCAATAAATTTTACAAATAAATAGGTGTTCTGCTTTACGCCCTGGATGGGTATAAAGCAGACAGAGCAACTCCACAAAGCATCTATACAAAGTCTTTTTTATTGGTTCATCAGGCATCCTGTCAACTCACAGTTATGATGAGGTTCTTCTTAACGTCTAATCCTTTGCATATCTGAATCGTGGTGTAGAAAGATATTAAAGCCTCATCCCTATGATGAGGCCTTCAAGGGTCGCCTTCAAGGTATTAGTTACAACTTATAAAGCCCTTAATGGCTTGGGTCCAGGGTACTTGCGGGAATGCCTCCTGCCAGCATCACTCTCCGATCGCCCTGTTCGCTCTCATAGGAGGGGCCTCCTTGGGGTGCCGTCAGTCAGACATTGTAGGCTGGCGGTCCCCAGGGCTAGGGCCTTCTCTGTGGGAGCACCTGCCCTTTGGAATCAGCTCCCCGTGGATCTCCGTTTGGCCCCTGACCTCCGCTCCTTCCGCCGGGACCTGAAGACTTGGTTGTTCCAATGGGCCGGCCTCGAATGACCCGGGGGGGGTGGTTGGGTTTTATTTTAACTTTATTTGGCTTGTTTAGTTGTTTAATTCTGTTTTATTGTAAATTTTTCTCTGTTTTAATGTTCGCCGCCCTGAGTCCTTAGGGAATAGGGCATACAATATATATATATATATATATATATATATATATATAACTATGATGATAATTGTAGTAATGATTGTACTGTCCGCATGGTAGAGTATTCAGGATAGAGTGAGGGAGTCTCCCTCAACCCAACAAGGGTCAATTTAGTGACCAATCAGGATTACAGATGTGACCACATGACATGGACTACATTTCCCAGGATACCTTAACTACGTTTACCATGATGCATTCCCTTAAGGGGACAGCTCTCAATTCCTAACTACCTATCCCAAATCCCATTAACTCTAAACTGGCTGAACAGCACAATAGGTAAAGCTGAAGAGGGTGGGAATTACTAAATTCCCCCAATTTCTCACTAGATGTATACTTTGGTTATTTAAGTAGTATTCAGCCTTCTTAAATCTTAAGCCACTAGTCATTCTTTCAAAGGCTGTGAGTTTCATCAAGACAGAAATGAAGCAGCTTCCTTTTTCCAAGAAGGATAATATACTGTACCTACTAAAGTTATGCTTCTATGTTACATTTATTTTTGTGCCAGGTTTTAAGGACATAAAATCTTCCGTCGTGTTGCTGAGTCTCTATCTTTTTCACTGCATGAACTGTTTTTAGTATAATGGCAAATAAAAAATGTAAACCAATAATCAGGGAGAGAGCAAGATAAGCCAGGCACAATTTTATATTACTTTCTTTGAGCTTTTGAGCCCAGGCCAGTCCAGGTTTCTGCAAAACGCTTTGCTAAGATATTCAATTCCTTTGCTGTGCCATAATTTACTGGAAAGAACAGCAGTGCCTTTCCTCACTGGATTCTTTCCCAATTCAGCAGGGGTGTCATGTTCCATCTTCTTGTTCAAACATGTTTTGTGGGACTGCAAAACACTATTAGTTGTCCCATCTTGGGAGCCTCCCACAGTTTGGTTATAGATGAATGTCTATATAAATGTTTTAAATAAATAAATAGCTAACAAGCATCATACTCCAACAGAGACAGGCACAAATGCTTTTCTCCTTAAATTTCTTCTGTTTTCTGAGATTCAAAATTGAAGGGGGAGAGAGGGGGGATGTACAGACACTCCAGAAAATTGTGCAACATAGCTGTAGCAGATACACCATGTCTATTAATCCAAGGAAATTTATGTATGTATTTATATATGTATCTGTTTTTAAATTTCCATTTATTTTTATTTTATTTGTTATGTACATTTCAAAAATGTACATGGTGCTGAAAAAAAGTAATTTTAAAGAGGCCATAATTTTTTATACAATATGTTGCCAAAATTCTTATCTCTTATAGCAACAATAAAATCCCACCATTCCTTGTCAAATAATGATGGATTATTTTGGTGTATCCTACAACAAATTTTCAGCAAGGCTACAGACACTAGATCATATTATGTCATCTGTCCACAGGAGTTATGGTGTACATATTACCATTGTTTACTGACGTCTAATTTCTCTGCTAGATGTAGGCACTTAGTTTGTTTACTTTGCAATTTCTCTGTTTATCATATATGAAATTAGATTGGGGAGTGTTCAATTCTCTATTTAATTATGTATAAAATATTATTAAATATCTTTTTCTAAAAATATGTGAAAAAAATTAACATTAAATTTTGAAAGAAAGATAGATATCTATTTGCAATGTCCATCACTTGTTTTGTAATATTGAATTAATTACTAGAATTACTTATTAGAATGTGGCATTTCTTCTACATTTGAGCATGAATTTAGAACAGAATTCTTGTGGAAACTTAGACAAAAAGACTTAAAGAAAGAAAGAAGAGGCTTATATCTGATTGAATTTGTAAAACAATTACAAAACAAACAATTATGAAACTGTACTGGACTGAACTCTAAGTACTGGAATAAATTCCAGATTCTGGCATATTTTATTACCCACTCCTAATATCTCTATTCTCTAATTTTGGTATTTAGTGAATATGCAATGTGCATTTTGTTTAGTACTGTTCTTTGACTCTTTTCTGAACTAATATTTCGTGTAGTATCCCACACACAAAAAAATGTGAGACTGAGATAATTGTTGTGTCACATGACACAGAGAAGAATTGTTGTTTATGTTATTCCACATAGCAGATTGCTACATCACAATAGTGTATTGAACTATGTACTTTTAGGCAATCTAGGCATGCTATAATTAAAGGCTTTCACTTACATAACTTGTAAAAACCTTACCTTCCTTTGCTGTCGATGTTGACAGCAGCATCCATTCATTTTAGCTACTTCACCGATTCCCCTTTAGCCCATTCAAATTTCCGGAGAACAATTGCTGTCACCTACTGTACCTAGAGTCCGATAAGAGTTTTATTATGCAATTGCCATGTTTCATGGATGGAGTTTTCCATATTTGCTTTCCCACAGTGGTTTCCTACTTTTCTTCTTATCACAAACATCTATTAGAATGGATTCTTCACTGGTAACTTCTAAGCAAGTGTATATCAACCTTGGAAGATGAGTATACTTCAATTCCCAGAATTCCTCAGCTAGCCTTTCTGGCTGAGGTATTCTAGGAGTTGAAGTCATTCTGAAGATTGAGAAATACTGTTTTAAGATATCTGTCTTGAAAGGTCTTGCTTGTGAACCATGTAAGAACACATAATAGGTGTGTTGCTACCATGACTTGCTGGAAGGGTGGTAAGCTCTCCTGGCTGACTAACAAAATACATTTCCCCCGTTGGTGGGAGAATATTTTGAGGATCATAATTAGCTGAGGAAAATTCAGTGGCATGTGGTTTTATATGAATCTAGAAATGGCTCATCAACCTGCACTGTTTTACCAAAAGGAAAGGGGAAATATGATAAAATATGTGTCAACTTAAACAGGAAAAAACTTGATTGATTTTTCCTGATTGGAATAAAGCTGTTTAAATAACAAGCTAAGGATAAAGTAAGACAGGCAGAATCACAGTATTCTAATACTAATGTTAACTGCCAGAATTTTACCTAGTTCTGTTGATCTTGTGCAATAATGTTTGTTTTCTTCCCAGGGCAAATGATTTTGCTGCTTATAACTTCTAGTTCTTTCTTGCTGCTTTTACAGTGCTCTACCACTTGATATTCCCCCTGCCACTCCTGTAACAAAAAAAAGCTATCTGAATGGGCCTTCAGACATCCCACTTATTTCCAAAACTGTGGATCAGTGCCTAGAGGAAACTACCCACCGGTATCCAGAAAGAGAAGCCTTGGTATTCTTAACTGAAGGGATCCGAAAAACTTTTTCTCAATTTAAGCACGATGTACGTAACTGTTACAGATTCTGTACTGCCGGTGTTGACAGTTTGTTGTTCAATAAACATTGTATGTAAATAATTTAATTTAATTTAATTTAATTTAATTTAATTATGAGATATATATGCCGCCCTATCTCCCGAAGGACTCAGGGCGGCTTACAATACTAAAAAACATACAATACAAAAGTTAAAAAATAAATTAAATCCAGGGAATCTCATAATCATAAACTAAAAACAATTAACCCATTTAAAAACCCTCCCCCCCATCAGTCTGGGTAGGCCAATTGAAATAGCCAAGTTTTTGGGCCATGGCAGAAGGCCTGGAGGTCCGGGGCCACCCAGAGCTCCAGGGACAGCTGATTCCAGAGGGTGGGCGCCCCCACAGAGAAGGCCCTATTCCTGGGGGCCGCCAGCTGACACTGTCTAGCTGATGGCACCACCAGGAGGCCCTGCCTGTGGGAGCATACTGGGCATTGGGAAGTCGTTATCGGCAGTAAGGCTTCCTGCAAGTATCCTGGTCCAATGCCAAGAAGGGCTTTATAGGTCAACACCAGCACCTTGAATCTCACTCGGAGGGCAACCGGTAACCAGTGCAGCTCGCGCAGGAGGGGTGTAACATGGGAGTATCGGGATCCTCCCATCACAACCCACGCCGCTGCATTCTGGACAAGTTGAAGCCTCTGGGTGGTCCTCAAGGGCAGCCCCATGTAGAGAGTGTTGCAGTAGTCCAGACGGGAGACAACGAGTGCCTGAGTGATCGTACGTAGGGCATCTCAGTCCAGGAAGGGTTGCAACTGGCACACCAGGCGAACCTAGGCGAATGCCTCCCTGGCCACGGCTCCCACTTGCTCCGCCAAACTGAGCCGTGTATGCAGGAGGACACCCAAGTTGCAAGCCCTGTCTATGGGGGGCAACACCTCTCCCCCTAAAGTTAACAATGGAATATCCTGCTGAACCCAAGATGCCGGTACATACAGCCACTCGGTCTTGGTCGGGTTGAGTCAGAGTCTGTTCCTCCCCATTCAGACCTGCACCGCTTCCAGGCACCTGGACATCACTTTGACAGCGACACTGGGTTGGTTAGGGGTAGAGATGAAAAACTGGGTATCATCAGCATACTGATGATACCTCACCCCAAAACCATGGATGATCTCACCCAGCGGCTTCATGTAGATGTTGAACAGGAGGAGCAAGAGGATTGACCCCTGGGGCATCCCACAAGTGAGGGGCCTCGGGGCTGACCTCTGCCCCCTGCCAACACTACCTGCATATGACCTGAGTGGTAGGAGGAGAACCACCGCAAAACGGTGCCCCCCACTCCCAACCCCTCAAGGTGTCACAGTAGGATACCATGGTCAATGGTATCGAAAGCCGCTGAGAGATCTAATAGGATCAGGATAGAGGAATAACCCCTGTCCCATGCCCTCCAGAGATTATCCACCAATGCAACCAACGCCATCTCCGTGCTGTACCCGGGCCTGAAACCCGATTGGTACGGGTCTAGGTAATCAGATTCCTCCAGAAACACTGGGAGCTGACGGGCCACCACGCTCTCAACAACCTTCACCACAAAGCGAAGGTTGGAGACTGGACGAAAGTTGTTTAAATCAGCTGGGTCCAAGGCAGGCTTCTTGAGGAGGGGCCTCACCACCGCCTCCTTGAAGGTGGCAGGGAAGGAACCCTCACTCAAAGAAGCATTTATAACTGCCTGGAGCCAGCCTCGTGTAACCTCTCTGGCAGCATACACCAACCAGGAGGGACACGGGTCCAATAAACATGTGGCAGCACTCAGCCTCCCCATGATTCTGTCCACCTAAGTTGTAGTCACAGAGTCAAACTCCTCCCAGATAATACTGCCAAGACCAGTCGTCATACTCCCATCGGACTCTGCCCAGTCGGAGTCCAAGCCCATCCGAATCTGAGCGATTTTGTCTGCCAGATGTTGACTAAACTCCTCGGCACATCCCTGCAGAGGGTCCTCCCCCCCTCTGGTTAAGGAGGGAGCGGGAGACCCTGAACAGGGCGGCTGGGCAATTATCTGCAGATGCGATGAGGGTGGAGAAGTAGGCACACTTCGCTGCCCTCATCCCAGCAACGTAAGACCTAATATAGGTTCTTAGTTGCAATCGGTCAGATTTGGACTTGCTGGCCCTCCAACCGCTCTCTAGGCCTCTCTTCCGCCACTTCATTTCCCGGAGCTCCGCAGAGAACCAAGGAGCTACTCGGGATCTGCGACGGGTCAGAGGCCGCAAAGGAACAACTCAGTCCAACGCCCCGGCGGCAGCCCTCTGCCAGGCATCCACCAGGGCGTCCACCGAGTTGTGGGCAATGGAGGTCGGAATAGACCCAAGCGCCGTCTGGAACCACTCGGGGTCCATTAGCCTGGGGCAGAACCATCTTATCGGTTCTGCCTCCCAGCGATGAGGGGTGGTATATCAGAAGGCTAAACAAAGGAGATAATGATCTGTCCATGACAGGGGGTTTATGGTTAATGAGCCCCCCCAGATCATTTCTCCACTGCTCCGAAATAAAAACCAGGTCGAGCGTGTGTCCCCCTATGTGAATTGAGCCCTGTATTATTTGGGTCAGGTCCAGGGCCACCATGGAGGCCCTGAACTCCTGCGCCAACCCCGAGGCCTCTCCCAGAGAAGGCAGGTTGAAATCCCCCAGCACCATAAGCCTGGGGAACTCAACCGCCACCTCCAAGAGGACATTGAGGAGCGCAGGCAGGGCTGTCGTCACGCAGCTGGGAGACAGGTACGCAAGCAACAAACCCAACTGACCACCAGAGCCCAATCTCAAGAGGAGGGACTCACATCCGCCTATCTGTGGAACAGTGGTCTCCCTCGGACAAAGTGCCTCCCAGATCACAACCGCCACTCCCCCACCCCTACCCTGGGCTCGAGGCTGGTGCAGCACATGGAAACCTGGTGGGCATAATTCCATCAGAGGGATTCCCCCCTCTGGTCCCAACCAGGTCTTCATAATGCAAGCCAGGTCCGCGCCTTCCTCCTCGATCAGATCCCTGATGAGGGGAGCTTTGTTCACCACGGACCTGGCATTTAAAATTTAAAAGGATAGAAGGGGTAAATAAAAGTAACAGGTTGAACTGGCTGCATTTTAAAGTCAAATGAAAAAATAAACAAATAAATAAACAAATAAACAAACAAACAAATAAATAGAAAGCTGTCCGCACTGCTAGAGAATGTATTTTTAAATGTTATAGAGGTTCTAGCCTTTGAAAACTGCAGTCTGAAAT
Organism: Naja naja; assembly: GCA_009733165.1. Lineage (NCBI taxonomy): Eukaryota > Metazoa > Chordata > Lepidosauria > Squamata > Elapidae > Naja > Naja naja. The sequence continues at coordinate 136,499,224 of CM019149.1, forward strand.
GTTGTCCTAATATGTTATCCAATAATTTCTCCCACCCCCCACCCCCACAGTACAATCCAGCAGAATGGACACACAGCAGGTGAGGACACAACAGCATCTGTCAGGACGAAACAGTCACCTTTTCTGTTCTGACACCTGCCCTCTGGAATAGCATCCTCCCAGAAATCTCTAGGGTTTCCACCTACATCTTTAGTAGAAGGTGTTAAAAACATGGCTCTGCTCCCAGTCCTAGAGTTAAAGTGGGTGCTGAGCAAACTTTGTAGTTTTATCCGTTTGGAGCATGTTTGGTTGTTTCACTCTTCCGGACATGCATGCTTTTTGATTGCTTTATTTTATTTTATTTTGTATATACTGTAAACTACTCAGAGTCTTTGGGGAATCAAATAGTACCTAAAGTGAAAGATAAATAAATCCATAAATGTCAAGATTGTTTGCTCAGGGGTACCAAAGTTTAGAACTGAAAATAGAACGTGGAAGTAAACTTTGATGAGACCTTGGTTAAAATAAGGCTCTTATTGTATCTATTAAATGCCCAAATTAATATTTCAGTTCCTAATTCTTAATTCTATCAGAGATCTAAACACTGTGGTAAAAGCTCTGATGTGACCTCAGATTACATCCATCTTCCTTGGTTTGCATGTTTTCTATCTGAACATGAACCCAAGAACATTTTCTGGCATTCAGAAATGTAAGAATGCTGGAGATTTCCATTCACTCGTATTTTCAAACTTGGAGTAGGAATGCAGGATTAACTGAAATTTCTTTTCTTTAAACACTTACAGTGTTTACAGTGTTTAAACACTTACTTAATTGCATAGCATAGTGTATTCATTTCATATATTCTATTATTCCTTACCTTTGGAGTTTAGTTTGCTGAGACTCCTGTTCTTTTTAAAATTGCAGGTAGAGCAAGCTGCCATCGGGCTTCTGGCCCTTGGTTTGAAAAGGGGTGACCGGTTAGGAATGTGGGGTCCTAACAATTATGAATGGGTCCTCATGCAATTTGCTACAGCCCAGGCAGGGATCATTCTGGTAAGTTCATCTCTTTTGTAAGCAGTTAGTGGAGGGTGGGAGGTTAAGGGAGAACTCCACATAAGGCTGTCATACCAGACAAGAGACCATGCGGCTGAAAATAATATTCATTATGCATCAGGTATAATTTTGCATAAGGTTGGAGATCATTGGGCTTGCTGCATAGCTGAAAACAATCTAGCTTCCTACATTGTAGGAATTGTAGAATCCTGTCAGCTGAAGAGGTGTTTTTTGACCAATGTACGCTGCTTCCAAAAAAAAGGGCAAATTTAAACAGCTTGCCACAGCACACATGTTGGCCACGATCATTTATCAAGAGTAGGAACACACAATGGACTCTGTTCACCTTCAGTAGGAAGGCAATCTCTACCCATCTTTATTCCACGCAATAAAAGTCAGCGTTTTTTGACTTTTGATAGCTTGTCGGTACCAGTGCTGTCCAGATGGCTTGGTGCACCATTTCATTCTAGGCAAATCCCTTCCCTCTTGCTGCCTATTGTGCCCTTTGGCAAGGAACCTCCTTTGCTCTGGTTATTGCTTGCTGCCTTCTATGGCCATGATTTATTGACTTTTGCAGTTTACTGATACAGCCATAAAACAATTTCTTCCTCCTCCTTAAGGTTAAAATGACTTCTCATTTCTAGCCTTTTCACTGAGGTGTCTTGGGCAAGATGTCAGATGCAATTGACAGTAAAAAGTCCTGTTCCTGTTTCTACAGGGATTGTGCATGCAACTTGAAAAGAAGAGGGAGAGTTTTAATTACATGGCCATGGCTACCATCTTGAATTTTTTGACACTCACACACACACCCATTCCTTGCTGATGCCCTTCTCCTAGCCTAAGAAATAGGGAACATGGTAAAACTATGATGTTTTCTTCTGCTTCTTTTTAAAGCTAACCCAGAAGGGATAAAGCAGCAATGTACTCTACCAATTGAGGGCTATGGTAGATGAGGTCCAGGTAGGCTAAGCAGAGGAAGCAGTTGAAGTCTGGAAAAAGATTCCTTAAACTGCTTTGCTTCTAACCGTTCACATCTTATTTGCAAACAGCTGAAGTCCTAAAACTAATTTCATGTATGTCTTTTATTGTGTTTTTTGAGCCTCTTCCTTGCTATTGATTAACATTGTGAAAGGCAAAAACTGGATTGTAATATGCTCGTGGCAGATTGTTTTTCATCAATAAATGATCAAACAAAAAAGAGTATAACATTGCATTGAAAAAAACTATGATTTTTGCATTACTTGTGTACTCTAGTAACATTTTTTAAAAATGTTCTACATCTTTCACTAACCTTGGGATAAAATTGGCAAGAATGCTTGCATTGTAGAAAACAGTTGTTTTAAGTTGCAGACAATGCAGATTGTGAAGCTATATAATGTGGACAAGAGGAACACAGATTTGAAAATGATGCACTTTCTATTTGCACAATATTACTGACTATATTAGAACAGACACTACAGAGGACTTACTTCATAGGAATATAGAATGTAAGGGTTAGAAAGAACTTCAGATATCACTAAGTGCAGGATCATCTTTTCCTCCCCCCCCTCCTCTTCCTCCTCCTCCACCATATATTATGATGAAATTTCCATGATGGGAAGCAGAACTAGAGCAATAATACATATAGATAAAAGCAAAAGATTCCCATATGAGAAGAAAAATACTTTAAAATGCACAGGATGTATGTTGTTAATTCACCTTCATGATTCTCCAAAGCCAACATTACCATAAGATGTTTGACCTTTTGCCTTAATACTGTTAATACTGGGCTGCATGAAGAACTGCACTTCAGGCTGCTCGGCTTGCTCTGGATCAAGGCCCAGGGAACCAATTTGCATTTATTCTATTTATTCTGAACTGGCAATCTGGGTCTTACTTAGTTCCTTATAAGTCTTCACAGCAGACTGATTTTACTATCGCTGCATTTTCAGGTATCTGTGAACCCAGCATATCAATCCCACGAGCTGGAGTTTGTCCTGAGGAAGGTATGAAAGATCTGTTACATCATCTCTGCTTAATTTTACCTCTAGCATTTTTGATAGAATTTTCTATTCTGGAAATAGAATTCTTGAGATAATAGTGAAGTATGGGGGAAAGGACAGGGGGGGGAAAAACCTATCCCTATCATGTTAGAGAAATGGAAGTATTTGAAACTTTTTGTTAGGTGGTGGGAAAGACATACTTCTACCTTCTATACCATAGCACTCACCATGAATGATTGTAGAGTTGGCAATAATTAATCAGGATGCTTAAGTTTTATATACCCATTTTATAAGTAGAGCAGTTGTGAATGTTAGGTGCCGGGAGTACTCAACAGAGAGCAGTGTCACACTCACAGTTTGCTTATGAATGTCTGGTTAGCAATGCATAAATCCGGAACACCTGGTTTAACGCTTCACTGCTCAACTAAGAGTTTCAACTAAGAGGTTCTTTTATTCTCAATTTTTTGTGACAGTTACCTATAAGCAAAGAATGATCTTATCTTGGCATATGCTAGAGCTCTAATGCCAGTCCACAGAGAAAATCTAGTGGCTCTCTATGGAAAATCACTGTTATTGTTTGATGTAGAAAAATAAGGAGCACCAAACAATAAAAGCGTAGCGTTGAAATGTAAAGCAGTCTCTATTGCATAAAATATTAATGTTTGCTGTTCCATGTGTAATCAGCTAGCGCCTAAGCATATTTCAGGGAGTCAGAATAAACTCTGGTGTTTAACATGGGAGTCAGGTGCTTTTCAACATTTCCTAATAATATACATCCTAGCTGGGCAACTCATGACCCTTGATCACAAAAGTATAGCTGATGGAGCCAGGTGACATGACACCAATTTTCCCCACCAGTCAGCTGATCTGGACTGCTTGTTTTGTGCTTCAGTTAGACTACCACCGTGCAGGGAGCCCAGTCCTAACCATGCCATTCAACTTCCTTATCCTTAATAATGGGGGATTAAAACTGTTAAATGGTTTATAAATAAAATTAATCCTGCTAGGATTAAGAAGCCTTTGGGACTTGCTTGTCTTGTCCAACTAAATGGCTGTGATCCATAGCTCACTCATAATTTAAAGTAGCATTTTAATGGCAGGCATCTCTGAATTTCACCCAATGTCCACAGCATTATCCCTAACCCAGTAGGCTGGAGGGTGTGTGTTGCAGAGCTGCTGTTTCAGCTTCATAATTACATTCATTTTTTTTGTTTAGAGCCCCCTCCATTGTTCCTATTCCTTGGGGTTTGTTTGCTAGCAATTCCAATGGCTATCTGCCAGTCCTGCTTTCTCAGTGTTGAAAAATAAGAAGCACAAATCATGTAAGACTTGGAATGTACATTGGATTTGACAGGTTCTGTGATTTTTTTCTACTTCTGTGATGCTCAAGGAAAGCAATAGAATTACCAACATATTCCAATGCGGCTAACACAAAAATTGCTGTTACTTTTATAGTTCAAAAACTACTTTTATATTCTAATATCTTTCGCAGAGAGCTAACCTGCTGACCAATTTAATTGTGGGAGGTTCCAATCCTCTGATCTTTCACTATAAGGTTACGTAGCAGTTAATTTCATTGAATTCATTGGAGCATATTTCAAAGGAACCATGAGTATTTAGGACAAAATATGTACATACACATTGGATAGTGAGTTCCATTCAACCAAGACTGGTCTATTCTGGAGGCAAAAGAGATCATTCCTGACCATGCCAAATCTCTAAGAATTCCTCAGACTTACATTTTTAGAGGGAAGAAACAACAACCAGCATTTGGGATGGAATGGAAATATACAGACATTAGATTCATATAGTTTGCATTTAAGGTGACTTGTTTGCAGCACAACACATCCAATGCACTAGAGTGAAAAATGTTGTCTACACACAGTCTCAAATGAGACTGATCCTATTAGTCTGAATAATTACTTCTGAGTAAATTTCCATACAGCCCAATTCTAGAAATAAAATTTTATTGGATGATGGAAGCTTCTTTTTTTAATACAGGTACATATAACATTAATGGTTTCTTCTGGCCAAAGTTTTCCTTGACTCGTGCATACACCATGACTGCTTTTTATATGGACCAGTCTGAATTTGGTGAAGTGCCTCCTGCATTTCAGGGGATTCCACTCCATGAACTATATGATTCTTCTAGATCAATAGTTCTCTATTTTAATTAATATATATTTAATTACATTTATATGCCGCCCTTCTCCGAAGACTCAGGGTGGCTTACAATTTTTGGGATACAACCCAATGCGCTCAGCAATAGCCTTCATTCCATTGTATATGCCTGCTTATTACTAAGCGGCATTTCTACAAAGTCAGTTTATTGACCCCAACAATCTTGGGTCCTCAATTTACCTACACCGAGAGGATGGAAGGCTGAGTCAACCTTGAGCCTGGTGGGATTCGAGCCTGCACTAATTGTAGACAGCTGGAACTTAAGTGCTAGGCATTTAACAGCCTGCACCACCAAGGCTCTTATAATTAATATTTCAAGAAAATGGTTTTGACCAGTAAATCAAATGTAGGTCTATCCAAGGTAGTAGTCTACACTGAGATGCAGCTGCTCTCCACTGTTTCTACTGAAAGTTGCCACAAACTGAACTTTACCAATCATTGAACAGTGACCTACAATGTCAAATCCAGGGAGACACTAGTGAGTGTAGAATATTAAGGTTCTGTGTAACTTTCTTACAATTTAGTGTGTGAACACTGTACTCCAGTGACTCTTTCTTCACTGTTTTCTGTACACTGTGACTCTGTTGTACAGACTGATTTAAAAGCTATTTTCTTTCTTATGTGTATTTCTGTAGGTTGGTTGCAAAGCACTTGTGTTCCCTACCCAATTTAAAACTCAGAAATACTATGAGATCTTGAAAAATGTATGCCCAGAATTGGAACATACTAATCCAGGAGCACTGAAGAACAAGAAGTAAGTTTATATATTGTACCTTAGAGTGTTATTCCATTCCAGGATTTAGCAATCTGATGGAAATTAATATTGCCAGAACATGGGCAGTTGTGCACTATCAAGCTACAAACAGTTCTGCCTCTGGTTTGCATAGTGTATCACGCAAGTCAGAAACCCAGGCTTGCTTCAAGTGAGAGAAAACCTATACCATGTCTTTCTTGTTTGTGAAGCACTAGTTCAGGACATTAAAAAAAAAACTTTGATTGGATTCACACAAGGTCCTAAACTGTAATGTATGTTTATGTGATCGTTGGTTTTGCTTTAATGGCATAGTCTGTAGGTGATCCTAGTCTTTAACTTTGCATTTAACCATGGATCTCCACAGGATCAGCTTCAGTATTTATGTGATGTACACTATGTTCTTTCTCTTTTCAATTTAATTATGATTGAAATTTAATTGAATTCAATTTAATTATGATTAAATTAATGTTAATACTTTAAAAATGCTTAATGTGAATAACAAGCAAGACAATGTTCATTTTTTGTCATTTTGTTTCTTGAACACTTTGTCTGAATATAATAATGGACAAAGGTCATAAATGTGCAATCCTGGTTCAGTTGGTCTCATATATAATACATTTATAATAATCAGTCAGTGTATTCATTAACTGGTTCAGCCCTGACAGACATTGACACAGCCACTCCTTTGACCTGAGGAATATTCTTTTTCTCCTGGAAGGAGTGCTTGTGGCACTCCTATGGATTCCTAATATTTTCTCCAAATGTATTTATTTTCTTCTAATTTATTCTCCAAAGCACCTGAGGGCAGGACAAGAAGCAATGGATGGAAACTAATCAAGGAGAGGAGCAACTTAGAACTAAGGAGAAATTTCCTTACAGTGAGAACAATTACTCATTAGAACAACTTGCCTCCAGAAGTTGTGAATGCTCCAACAATGGAAGTTTTTAAAAAGGGATTGGACAACCATTAGTCTGAAATAGTATAGGGTTTCCTGCCTGAGCAGGGGATTGGGCTAGAAGACCTCAAAGGTCCCTTCCAACTCTTTTATTCTGTTATTCTTTTGATTGCCATGCAAATCATGCAAACCTTGTTTTCTCCATTAAGGGTAATCATAATCTCATTATGGCATATAATTCATCATCAGAAAAAATTGTATACAATAAGAATGATTTACAACCATTCATTTAATGACCGTCCAAAGTAGCAGTAGTACTAAGAAAACTGATTTATGACCATTTTTCATATTTACAACAATTGCAGCATCTTCATAGTTATAATTTGGACACTTGGCAATTGACTTGTATTTAGTGTCCCAGGGTCATTTGATCAATTTTTGCAAAATTCTGACAAGCAAAGTCAATGGGGAAGTCAGATTCACTTAATATCCATGTTATTAATTTAACAACTGTAATGATTCACTTAATAACTATAGCAAGAAAGGTCATAAAATGGGGCAAAACTCAATTAACAAATGTCTTGCTTAGTAAGATAAATTTTGGGCTGAATTGTGCTCGTAAGTGAAGGACTACCCGTATTTGATTTGACCTACAGTTTGACCTATTTGACCTATTGTTTATTAAACTTCTTTTTACACTATGAGAGGTTGAACTCTCCCTTTTGTCATATAAGTGATTGGGTATTCCTTTGCATCAGATTACCAGAGCTTTCTGTTATAATCTGTGCGGATGCCAAGCTACCTGGCACATTCTCAATGCAGGAAGTGATGCAAGCTGGAGAGAGCAGCCACAAGAAGGAGCTACAGGAGATACGGAAGATGCTGATCAACAAAGAACCAATTAATATTCAGTTTACTTCAGTAAGTACTATATCAACTACTATATATCTTCTCCAGGATTTTTTTTTTAAAAATGCAGTCCATGATGAACTGAGATAGGAAGACTATTTTTGCCAAGAGGAATAAGCTGGTGCTTAGAATTTACTGCAAGTAATTATCAATACTGATTTTTGTTGCCATATGGCTCTTTATAAAAACATAGTTGTCGTATATTAAGGATATGCAAACCTGCTGAAAAGGGTATTTTGGGACAGGTGTGTAAGCACAGGTCAGTCCTTGATGACTGTAATGAAGCCTGCCTTTATAGTCACATGTCGTGGCAGTCATTGTTGCTCTCCCCAATGAAATGCTAAAGAAACAGGCCAGTCGTTAAATGGAAAGCGGGGTGCTTCCTGGGTGGGTGGGGGAAGCCATTGGAGGCCTAATACAGGGCAAGACCCACCTGCCCTGGCCCACCTAAGGCCTTCCCCCCCCAAAGATGCCCCTTGCCACCTCCTACACCTGGAGTCCGAACAGGCCTTTACCCACTGTCATAAGAGTCCTCCCAGGCCACAGGCCTGATTCCCACCCTATCAGGCCAAATACAGGGGTGGGATGCTACCGGTTCAGCCCAGTTCTATAGAACCTGTAGCTGCAAAGAACAGCTGACACTGAACCGGTTCGGTGTTTGGCCCACCCACCTGCCTAGGCTCTAGGCTGTCCTTTATTCCCTGCTTTTCCCTCCTCAGCTGTTTTGCACAGCACAGCTGAGATTGAAAAAGCAGGAAACAAGAGGATTTTCAACCGTGTGCAGCACTTGTCAGCTGTCCAGGCGGCACAGCAGAGTTCTTGCAAGTGCTGCACATACGTGTAGTTTGGAGAACCGGCAAATTGCTCCACTGGCTGGCCCCTCCCCTCCCTGCCCACTCACTCCTTACCTGGCATGCAAGCCATCCAACTTGCCTGGTTTGGTAAGTTGCTATTTTTTCCTTTTTTTCCCAACCATCAGCTGTTCTGCTGTGCCGGGAGATTTAGATTAGCTAGAAAACAGGAAATTCTTGGATTTCTTGCTTTCTAGCTAATCTAAAAGCAGAGCTGAACCTTCCTTAGGACTGAAGCTTCTGCTTTGCAGTGCAGACTCAGGTAGCCGATTTGAGATAGATAGATCTCTAAGTGAATCTGTGATTCTGTGAGCAACTCAATCTGCCTGCCTGCTTTGCCTGCTTTTGGGTAAAAATTGCTCTTTTTTTAAATAAAAAATTCAATATTTACATACATGGTATGTTGTGAGTTAATTGTGTGAGTTTGCTTGCAAGCAAATTTTATGTGACAGACTCAGGTAGCCGATTGGAGATAGCTCTCTAAGTGAATCTGTAATTCTGTGAGCAACTCAATCTGCCTGCCTGCTTTGCCTGCTTTTGGGTAAAAGTTGTTCTTTTTTATTAAAAAAAATCAATATTTACATAAATATTTATGATATTTACATACAAGCCATGCCCACCCAGTCACATGTCCACAAGCCACACCCACAAATTAGGCCACACCCACAGAACTGGTTGTTAAGAAATTTGAATCCCACCCCTGAGTCCAAGGGTTTTCAAAGTTTGCAAGTTTAAGACTTGTAGACTTCAACTCCCAGAATTCCTGAGCTAACGTGAAATGGAGGAGGAATTCTGGGAGTTGAAGTTCACAAGTCTTAAAGCTGTCAAGTTTGAAGACCCCTGTTCTAGTCCAACCCCCTGCTCCAACAGGAGACCTTATATCATCTGAAATCTGGATTATTTTGGAGCTGAAGGGGACATTAGTAAATAAAGAAATATAGTAAAATATATTATAGCATTAAGTAGAGAGCTACTCTATAGGCATTTGTTATCTCGCTGCTGTAAAAAAGATTTCCTTAACCTTTTACTTGTTGTAAAACAATTATAAACACATGCCTGCAATCAGTTACACCCCTCTCCTATTAAGACACATGATTGTCCCATATAAATCAATCTGAATCCATCTGTTTTTCTGGATTGATACATTTCACCCCATGGGAATGAAACGTACCTCTCTGGGAATGTAAAAACCTCCATTGCACACCTTTGAAGTATGTTAATAGCCTCCTTGTGGTCAATTGTGATCAATTAGATGGACAATAGGAGAAAAATAGGGAGAGATTTGTCTTTTGCAGGAAAGATGTAAATCTAAGTTAGAGAGTTACTCCACTTCTAAGAATCTTAAAGGTACAGGGCATTTTTCTGTATTTTGTAGAATTTTCCTCCCATGTCTCTTGTGATGTGCTAGGAACTTCTTCCCAGATCTTTAACTTTAATCAAAGAATAAAAGTCTGCTTTCTTTGATTTGCAAGCCTCCATTTAAGTCTTTGTTTTGGTTCATTTTTGGCTTAAGCGTACTGTCAGACCTTACAGTGCCTCTAACAGAGAGGAAAATTGGCAGAGGAGTTTATTAGGACAAGGCTGCCATGCAGAGGAACACAGAGATAGTCCTTCACTTATGATCACAATTGAGCCCAAAATTTTGGTTGCTAAGCAAGAGCGTTGTTAAGTGAGTTTCACCATATTTTACTCAATCCGTGACATCTCCTGGGTCTAACGGTCATATGCAGGCTAGGGAAGTAAATCTAAAGGTGTGTGCAATGTTCTAATGTACAGAAGTTGTGGTTAAATGTGTGGCAGAAAGTGGACTTGGTGTGTTTTTCCAAACGCAGTGAGATTGAATGTATATAGTTTTAGAAGAGCTCTGTGTGTGGTTGTATATGTGTGTGTGTGTACATATACACTATATATAGTAGATAGTGTATCTTTTTGTGTGCCTATACACACACTATACCATGTAATGTGTATGTACACATGTGGCATATATACATAGGATCAGTGGTGGGATTCAAAAATGTTTACTACTGGTTCTGTGGGTGTGGCTTGGTGGGCATGGTGATTTGACTGGGTGGGTATGGCTTTTTTTTTTTGCTTTTTTGCCACACCCCCCATTTTTGGGAGCTTCCTAGCCTCAGAGGAGCCTCTGACGGGGGCGTTTTTGCTCCCCTAAGGCTCCTCTGGGGCTCTGGGAGGCAAAAAATGGAGGGGGGGGCTGAGCTCCTCCCTCCATTTTTTGCCTTCCTGGGCCTCAGCAAGGGGAATCCCGGCACAGCTGATCTATGCACAGCTGATTATCGGGAGGGGGAAAAAAAAGAAATACCTTAGGTGAATGTCAGGCAGGCGGGTAAGCGAGCATCAGGCAGGAAGGCAACCAGATTGGGGGGGTGGCCAGCCAGAACTTACTACCGGTTCGGTGACCCACACCAAATTCTTGCTACCGGTTCTCCCGATCCGGTGCGAACCACCTGAGTACCACCACTGCATTTAAATAGTGTATTTTGGATGTTCAGTAGTAGTAAATAAATAGTGAGGGAAATTGTATCTCTGAGGCAAGGAGAGTCCAGGCAAGGCACCCCTTGATGTGAGTGATATCAAGTTGGTCACTCCCATCCAGTCACATGACCACCCAGCATGCCCACCCAGCCACATGACCACCAAACCATGCCCACCCAGTCACATGACCACCAAGCCACGCCCACCAAATAAGCAACACCCACAGAACCGGTAGTGAAAAATTTTGAATCCCACCACTGCTTCAGGAGTTATCTAATACACATTCTGTTTGTTCCAGGCCATCTCTGTTGCTAACTTCTAGCTGTGGTATGCAGGATGTTTAACTCTTTGTTCCTGTTATCAGTTCTCTAACCACCCAGAGATGATTCAAGTTTTACACATGCATATTCTCTGTGAATAAGCATTCTTTGTTCTTGCCAGACAGCTTCCACAATTACAGGATTCCCTGTTTCCTTTCAAGTGTATGCCATAGTCTTGCATTGTTTTAGTGGACAGCCCATCATGGGGGAGGAGTCTTTTGTAACGTTGAATGTTCATTAAATGGCCTCTCATACCTTGAGGACATCCTGTATCTCATTTTTCAGAGTGTGAGATATTATGACTGTTGAATGAATGGAACTGAGTATGTGGTATATTTACTTCAAAAATATTTGTCAATATGGGGAAGCAAAAGTGCTATATAAAAGCCTACACAAACTTAAAATATCTTAACCCATGCATGTTTCAGTGCCTGTTTGTTTTTTTTGGGAGGAGAGGTATCACTACTTCTTTTTGGTTATATTTACTTTATATTTCACATGATAGGAGCATTGGACAGCATGGTTCAGTGTTGCTTAAGAGAATGAGAGCATACTTTCTCCAAGCACAGCATGTGCCATATCAGCTAGGAATTTCTTTTTGAAGTTGAGATACATTTCCCCAAAACCTCTTAGCCTAAAGTCCAAAGGTAATTTAGATGTTAGGAATCATTCCATATATTATATTTCACCCCCCTCATGCAACATCCTTCCTCCTCCCAAATTACTTGGGCCCCTCCCTTTTGATATTCCAAAAGGTCCTCAGATTTGGTTATATGATTAGGTCTGGGGCTCCCATAGAACTGGAGGCTTGTCTAGATAGTGTCATTGCTGAGGGGCCATTTTTAATTCTCCCTTCATCTATGCTTGTATTTTGGGTTTTTAGGATAGTTACTACTTTTTGCATTTGCATTTTGCTGTTTTTAGATATTTTTTATTTTGCATATTGTTGTGCACCACTGAGAGTCATCTTCAGTTAGATGGACGGCTTTATAAATTTGAGTACTTATTTATTTGTTTCATAATAATGCCCTTGTATTTGAGAAGAATATAGACAATTTATAACTTGATCAGCAGAGAATCCCAACCAAATAAAAGAAGCATTTCTAGACAAAAGTCAAGGCTTGAGATCCAAAGATTGCAATCCAATAAATTTCTGGAAATCATTAAGTCCTACTTGACAGGGGCAATGACTTCTTTCTGCCTCTTTGAGGATTAAAATTGTAGCCCTCTTTTCATCCCTTCTTGGAATTAGAACCAGCTGCCCTCTATTCCTTTGTTTCTTCCACTTTCAGTCCTCTTTAGATGGTCTCTTAATCTTTTCCTTTCTAATATAGTAGTTGTTTGAGCTATGTGTGACTCTTTCTATCTTTCTGAAATGCAGCCTGATCTTGTATTAATAGGACTTTTAGAATTGGGGCATCATTATAACATTCCATTTTAAAGCAATTGATCTCTTATAACTTTTATAATGTGCTAGGATCATCCTAATTAGTAAATAATTTTTCTCTTTCCTTCAGGGAACGACAGGAAGTCCCAAAGGAGCAACACTTTCTCACTCTAATATTTTGAATAATGCAAATTTTATTGGTATAAGACTGGGACTAAATGAGATGGTAAGTCTCCTCTGCCTGCTGTATTCTTTATGTACAGAATGGAAACTCTTCAAATGCTATCTCTACAGATAAGAGCACTTTTCATGATTGTGCCATCTTTGTTCTTTTGCTTTAATAAAAATGTATTACAGTTTTCAGGATACAATTTGAAGATTAGTAACCTAGGTGTCTTTCAAAGAGCTGTATAAGAATCAATCATGTGTTTTGCCATCATGTTGTAGAAGGCTTGGCCTTCTTACACATCATCAATGTGAGTTTTTATAGGATATTTTTATCCTGTAAATGTTTCTGACTTTTCAGTTACAGGGAACTTTTTATGTGGAAATTCCTATTTAAAAATGAAAAAAGGAACCAACCTCATACACCATCAGAGGAAATGATTATTCAAAAAATAACAAATTGTGCAGAAATGGATCAATTAACCCTTAGCATTAAAAGATAAAGAAACATCAATGTATTATGAGAGCTGGAACTGCTGGTACGAATGGGTAGACCAAAGATGGGCAATATAACATTATATAGAAGAGGACAATTTATAATGGTAGTGGTAATCATATACTCGTATTAAAGATTATTAGTGGATATGGCATAAAATAAGGATAGAAATAATAACCCACAGATTGTCGAGGACGAAATTGTTTTTAATCATTTTTTGATTTTTTCTTTATTCTTATTGCTTTTTTTCTTTTTATTTTCTTCTTTACTTCTTTATTCTGTTTCTCTTCTTCCTCTCTACATTTGTGTATGTATTGTTTGTTTCTTTTAATTGTAAAATTAATAAAGTCTTTTTTTAAAAAAAGAATGAAACTAATATTCTATGGAACTAGGAACTGAAGAAGTCCAGCCTGGCCTTCCCTCTTCCAATCATTATCCCATTTGTGTAACTCCAACTCTCTCTTCGTAAATCTCCAGTAGGGATTCTTCTTGCTTATGGGATAAAATATTACAAACATGATGGAGGCTTACATTGGAAGATGACTCACTCCGATCTTGTTTTTTTTTGACCCTAGGAAGCGCGTTGCTCTGTCCCTGTCCCTCTCTACCACTGCCTAGGATCTGTGGGAGGCTGTATGGTGATGGCTGTTCATGGTGTCTCCCTGATTTTCCCATGTCTCAGCTTTAATTCCAAAGCCACTCTGAAAGCTATAGAAAAAGAAAAGTAAGAATCTGGCTGAAGCTTCGTTCTGGAAAGAGTATTAATATTAGGGTTATTTGTATTAGTAACTAGTTAATACTAATTACAGTTACCCTTAGTTTAGGCCTTCATTACCTTTCCCCCACCCTGTCTCTCTTTTGCACACTTTTCTCTTCTTTTGAGATAGAACTGGAATGTCTTGGCCTCTTACTTGTGTGGACCAAGCATATAACATATACAACCGGGTTTTGGATACCTCTTTCCATCTTCCTTTTCTTCCCTGAAGTATGAATATTGATTTGGTCTCAGAACCCTAAGGAACAATCACTTAAATATGAGCCAGCAATGTGCTGCTGCTGCCAAAAATGCCAATCTAGTCTCAGGCTGCATTAACAGAAAGATAGAACCAAGATCAGGTGGAGTGTTAATACTGCTTTATAAGGCCTTGATATTTTATTTTATTTTTATTCATATTTATATGCCGCCCTTCTCCAGAGACTCAGGGCGGCTTACAATTTTTGGAGCGCAACCCAATGCGCTCAGCAATAGCCTTCCTTCCATTGTATATGCCTGCTTATTACTAAGCGGCATTTTTACAAAGTCAGCTTATTGCCCCCCACAATCTTGGGTCCTCAATTTACCTACCCCGAGAGGATGGAAGGCTGAGTCAACCTTGAGCCTGGTGGGATTCGAGCCTGCAATAATTACAGGCAGCTGGAACTAAGTGCTAGGCGTTTAACAGCCTGCACACCAAGGCTCTATATGTCCACATTTGGAATATTGCATCTGGTTTTAGAATATAATGGAGATGGAAGGGACCTTGGAGGTCATCTAGTCCAGCCCCCTGCTCAAGTAGGAGACCCTATAACATTTCAGACAAGTGGCTGTCCAGTCTCTTCTTGAAAGCCTCCAGTGCTGGAGCATTCACAACTTCTGAAGACAAGCTGTTCCACTGGTTAATTGTTTTGATTGCCACAATATGAAAAAAGATGTAGAGATTCTAGAAAGAGTGCAGAGAAGAGTGACAAAGATGGTTAGGGGAGTGGAGGCTAAAACATATGAAGAACGGTTGCAAGAATTGGGTATGTCTACTCTAGTGAAAAGAAGGACTAGGGGTGACATGATAGCAGTGTTCCGATATTTGAGGGGCTGCCACAAAGAAGAGGCAACCTGTTCTCCAAAGCACCAGAAGCCAATACAAGAAACAATGGATGGAAACTAATCAAGGAAGGAAACAACGTAGAACTAAGGAGAAATTTCCTGACAATGAGGCCAATTAACCAATGGAACAGCTTGCCTTCAGAAATTGTGGATGCTTCATCACTGGAGGCTTTTAAAAAGAGACTTGGCAGCCATTTGTCTGGAATAGTATAGGGTTTCTTGGTTGAGCAGAGGGTTGGACTAGAAGACCTCCAAGGTCCCTTCCAATTCTGTTATCCCGTTCTGTTCTGAAACTCATGACAATGACACAATATCAGTTTTTAAAATTAAAATGTAGGATTTGAGATGCATGCCTCATTTTCCTTTTCGATGGGAAAAGAGTTTCCTACAACTACACAGGAAGGACCCTTAACCCTGTAGCTAAGTTTGATTGGAAATATCAGCTGCATTTATTTCACCAGCCTGTAATTCTTTGTCTTTCTTTGCAGATGCACCCATGTGCATGGCACTCCAACAATGTTCATAGATATGTTAGGCCAGCCTGACTTTGACAGCTATGATCTCTCAACTCTTCAAGGAGGTGAGTAAAGAAACCTGAATATTGCAAAGCAAATAAGTAATGCTTTTTAATTCATTAATAACTTACACTTAATTAAATGTATTTCCATATTGCACAGCCTTTGTTTAAACTCCTCAGACATGAATGTCGCTAAATTCCTATATGTGAAGGCATTTTATGAACTAAACACTTACTTGTTAGCCTTTGGTATCACTGAAAAAAATACATTTGTAATACACTCTCCCCAAATGTGATCTGGTTTAATATGCATCTTACTGACTGCATTTTTCCAGAAACATTTCCTAAACTGGGCTTTTACACATGCTTATCTGAGACTGACCAGAAATCAACTCTGAGGTAGAGGTGCATAAATCATTTCCAGATCAAAGCATTCTGGTTTCTGTTCTTGTCTGGAAGAGTGCAAGTATCATAATGGGACATTCTGACCGAACAGAAGCACTTTAATCTTAATCTTAAATCTTAAAACTGATCATTCCAATTGGAAAACCAAATATTATATTATAATATTTATAATTTATTTTAGATAGATAGATAGATAGATAGAGATATAGATAGAGATATGGAGGTATAGAGATATAGATATATATAGATATAGATATAAAACAAGTATAACTTCAAAAAAGGGAACTATGTTCTTATAGACAACGATCTCTCATCCCTTGATTGACAATTTCTATTCACTGGATGCAATACTGTTGAAGACCATTGCAGCATATTTTTACTTGAAGTCAAAAGAGTCATCAAACTATATGTACCAATAACAATTCCCAAAACCAGAAAAAAACAGATTACTCATAACAATAAGGAAACTTCAATCCAAAAAGAGATCACTTTGGTAGAAAAACAAATCTGGTCATGTTGCCAACTTCAAAAGCCAATACAAAAATTTATGCACCAGATAAAGACTGAATGCACCAATTATCACATTAAACAAGAGGAAAACCTTCTACGCACCAATTCCACCCGCGCTTTCTACAATTTTGTAAACAACAAACTAAGAGACTCAAAGTCCATCCCAACCCTGAAAGAACCTAATGGAAAAGACTGCAATGATGACATCATTAAAGACAACCTCTAACACATGCTTTGGCTCAGTATTTATAAACAGCAATGGATCATGCCCAATATTTCCTAGTTGAACCACAGACAACTACAATGATCTAATACATACTGATTTTACAGAAGACAATGTTGAAAAAGCACTACACAATCTAAAACCATCTCTATCTATTGGACCAGACGGAATATGTGCCTACTTCTTTAAAAAGCTATCCACTGCCATAGCCAAACCTCTAAGCATAATCTTTGAAAAATCTTTCAGGACCAACTCCTTGCCAAAACTATGGTCACAAGCCACGGTCATCCCCATCTTCAAAAAGGGAGACCCCAGCCTAGTTGAAAATTACAGACCAATCTCTTTATGCTGCGTCACCTGTAAAGTCATGGAATCAATTATTAAGCAATCCATTATCCTCCACTTAGAAACAAACAACCTACCCTCTAATAAACAATTTGGTTTCAGGAAAAAAACTATCCTGTAATCTACAACTCTTACACTGCAAAAACATATGGACTACACAACTCGATCATGGCAAAGCAATAGACGCAATCTACATAGACTTCTGTAAAGCCTTTGATTCAGTGGTACATGACAAACTACTCCTAAAACTAAAATCCTATGGTATCTCTGGACATCTACATAACTGGATAGAAGCATTCCTGTCAAACAGACAACAAATGGTCAAAATTGGGAGCGTCCTATCAAATTCTGTACCTGTCAACAGTGGTATCCCCCAAGGCAGTGTTCTAGGACCAACTCTCTTCATACTCTACATAAATGACCTCTGTGATCATATTAAGAGCAACTGTGTTCTCTTCGCTGATGATGTAAAGCTATTCAACACCACAGACAATACTGCTACCCTTCAAAGAGACCTTGATTATGTATCAGAATGGTCAAACAAATGGCAACTTCAAATCTCAATAAATAAATGCTCTGTCTTACATATTGGCAAAAAAATCAGAAAATAAAATACAGGCTAAATAGTCAAGACCTTGTTGATGATCCAAACTCTGTCAAGAACCTTGGAGTACTCATCTCTAATGATCTAAGTGCTAGAGCCCACTGTAACTACATAGCCAAAAAAGCATTAAGAGTTGTTAACCTAATCTTATGTAGCTTTTTCTCTGGTAATATTACACTACTAACTAGAGCATACAAAACATTTGCTAGACCAATTCTCGAATACAGCTCATCAGTCTGGAACCCACATTATGTATCTGATATTTACACAGTTGAGAAAGTCCAGAAATATTTCACAAGAAGAGTTCTCCACTCCTCTACTCGTTGCAGAATACCTTGAAATTCTAGACCTAGAAAACCTAGAACTACGCCGCCTTCGGTCCAATCTAAGTATAGTATATAAAATCATACATTGCAATTTTCTACCTGTCAATGAGTACTTCAGCTTCAACCATAACAATACAAGAGCACACAACAGATACAAACTCAAGGTTAACTGCACCAAACTTGATTGCAGGAAATATGACTTCAGCAACAGAGTGGTCAATGTCTGGAATACTTTACCTGACTCTGTGGTTTCTTCCCCAAACCCCAAAAACTTTAACCTTAGACTGTCCTCACTGTTCTGTTCTGTTCTAAGAGGTCTGTAGGGGGCGTGCATAAGCACACCAATGTGCCTACCGTCCCTGTCCTACTGGTTCTTTTTATTGTTATTTTTATTATATATATCCATTCCATGTATTCATAACTATGTTTATGCTTATACCTATTATCTTGTAAGTGATTGACAAATCAAATAAATAAATAAAATAAATATAAAAACATTGCTGCTGGAATGTAGAAAGGTCAAAGTTGGAACACACCTGTGTTCTAAGGGTTCTTAAAAGCCCAGATACCATACAGTCATGCTATTTCTCTACAAGCCCACAGGCAAGATGACACATTGGAAAAATGCAGCCAGCCAGAGGAACAAGTCTGTGGGTTGGATCCAACAATGGACTAGCTCTAGGGAGCCCAGGTGGCATTTCCCTTGCAAAGTTTACCTTGTTTTGTGTTTCTGTTTTACTTATTTTGCTAATTCTGTATCTGAAACAGCAAGGAGGATAACATATTGGTTTAGTGAACTGTATTTATTTTTATATTCACCAGTGTGTGGCAGTAGATGTTATTGGTTGCACCTACATTCTGTATCCCTAGGAATTAAAATGCATCTCAAAGCAAATCTTCACAAAAACAAATCTTAGGTGGGAGTCTAACTAGTTGCCTTCAAATAAGTTGAGTCTGCCTACTCTGTATATGTAATTTGGCTGTAATTCCAACTCTAATGGGAAATACTATAGTAGGGGTTCTATAGAGACTATAAAGAACGTTTGTATTTTAAAATCTGCAGTATTCTTAGAAGATGCTTTGAAGACATTTTTACTTTTTTTTTTCTTCCAGGGGCTATTGGAGGTTCACCTGTGCCTCCTGAAGTCATGAAGAAGATTATCCAAAAAATGAATATACGGGATATAGTAGTGAGTCATTTTTATTCTTGAATTGTGTAGTTTCCTTCTGTGTATAGTGTAGATGAGTGCAGGGTGTTGGGCTTAACCTCACAAAAAGCTTTGCACTGTGGTTGCTGCATGTCAAGATGAAGAGATAACATGGTTTGCTTTGATAAGGTCACATTCGCTGCCTCTAGGGATAACTGCAAAAGCCAGAAGAAGCTTCCATGTTTGTGCTCATACAGTATATGTAGAGAACTCCTTGAAGTTTTGCAAGTTGAGACACATGGCTTTTCTGCTTTGTTCTTGGCAGCCAAGAGGGGGCAGCATTGCTTCATAAAGCATTTTGGGAAGAAGGAAAGTATTTGGCTGGTGCTTTCATTGAAGCAAAGCATCCCTTTAAAACTTGAAGTTTAGTTTGAGCACTATGAGTTTGATCCCACTTTCCCTCAACTAAGGCTGGGACTGCTCATAATTTGGTAAGTGCTGATCACAACCCCGATCGACTTGCTTCCTTTGGATTTTTCACTTCTTTGATAATGATGACAGGAGTGGAGGCTTTTTAGAATCTATGGGTTTATGGGATAGCATGGGGCTGCATTTTGAAAAGTCCTCTAATTTCTCTCTGTCTCTCTTTTTGGCAAGAAAGAGTTGCTCCTACTTTCTCCAAAGGGCTAGAAAGCCCATTTCTACTGTTGTATTGAAAGTAGAGGGACCAAGCCTTGAGAAACTAGTGGGAAGTGGTGAGATGGTGTCCTTCTCAGGGCAATTGTATAAGGAAGAAAGGGGACTTCGTTAGGATCTTCGGTTAAACTGGTGTGTAATCAGCCAATGTATTGGAATGTATCTTTTCTTGTATATATTAAGCCTTCCCTCTTTATCACTAAGGATATGGATTGTACTACAATGTATACATATTTTTTCTCTCTCAGATGAACAATAAAGAGGGTTTGTCTATAAAATCCATGTTGATTCACATTCCAATACAATTAATAATGTGAAATTTTAATTAAGGATTAAAATCTTGACTATGATTTGGCAATATAAATGCCACTGAGTCTCTTTCGACTAGACAATCATTAAGAGACTCTAAATTTCAGCTGTCTGATGACCAAATATTTTCTCTGTCTATTAAATACGAGAGACAAATATATAGAGAGATTTTGCTTGATAGTATGTATACTTCTCTGCCAGAATAGATTTATAAAATTATGAAATACTATAAATATGGGGATCAGGAATATAGTATTCTTTGTTGTCAGAATTAGCAGATAATTTTTCTTGCAGAAGAAAAATACACTGCATGGAAACTTGATCACTTTGTCTTTGCAGCAAAAGCTTTACACAGAAATTGTACATAAGAAAATATATAATTTGCTTTCTACATAGGAGTAAGAAGATAAAATCCCCTTAGGTGTCATTTACATTCAGTAATGAATAAATATGTATTTTAATGAAACTTTAGGGTTACAATGCAATTAAACTGAAATGATAGTATTGTAAATTGCATGATGATAAATCACAGTCATCTTGTCAACTCTAACAATATTTCAGAGATAAACAAATAGTCAATTTTCTAATGTGGCAAGTCTCTGCTCTCTTCCATTCCATTTGTCAAATTTCCTACTTTAAAGGAAAAGTCTTATCTGCATCAGCCTGTTAAGATACTATTTATAAATGGGCTGACAACCTTATGGTACATAAAGGGTGCTGGCTAATATATCAGATTTTGCATTGGCCCAGTTATCTTCTAAATCTGTAGCAAACTAAAGAATACAGGAAGAGTGAGTGAAGGTCAAGTTGTCTTGAAAGACAACCTATTATATCATTTGTGATTGTTTTTAAATTAAAGAGGTCTTGTTTTTTTAATTTGGGAGGAGGAATACATATTTGTGCAATCAATTTTCTCTGTATATCAGAATTAAATTGAAATTAAATCTAATTTCATTTAATAAATCTTTCTCATCATAAGTGTTATGTATGCAGGTTTGAATGTCATTGGTTTAGTTTGAACTGTTCTTGTAAAATGTCAGAAATGATTGGTTTAAAAAGTGCGGGAAAACCCTGCACTCTGATTAGCTGGCAACTGCGGCTGCTGGCTATAAGTAGCAGCCGCAGCCCAGCCAAATCGGGTCCGTTATGAGCTGTAGTCACTAATAAACTCTTCACTGAAGCACTCGCGTCTGACTCTTCATGCAAACTTAACAATAAGAATGGGTAGTATTACAAATCTAATTCAATTTTTAGGTTTTTTGTTCCATAAGGTACCCTGATCTTCAGTTCTTCTATTGTAAATTGCCAATTCCCTCTTTTCTTATGACTAGATCCAGAGGTGGTATTCAGAAGGTTCTGACCAGTTCTGGAGAACCGGTAGCGGAAATTTTGAGTAGTTTGGAGAACCACCTCTGACTGGAGATTTTACAGTATACCACCTCTGACTGGAGATTTTAAATATCCTTCCCCTACCATGCCCACCAAGCCACTCCCACAGAACCAGTAGTAAAAAAAATTGAATCCCACCACTGACTAGATCACACATCTTTTCTCTTTAAAAAATACAGGGCCATCATTTAAATTCCTTCAAGTGGAGAAATACTCTATTCAATGAGTGATATCTTAAGAATAATTTACTTAAGTAAATCAGGTCAAAACCTTTTCATATATCTATTTTTAGTTCTTGTAACATGGAGGATGGATTTGAAATACAAATCTAATTTTGTTAGCCATTCAGTAACATATAACTACTTTGCTATGTACACAGTAAATCCAAACATGTAAGGCAGTACCTAGGATTACTAATTAAAATGCATTTATTCTTATTTTCCCTATCAGTTTTTTTCACTTGTAGACTCAAGATTGTCATAGGACTGTTGTCTTAATTTGCTTCCAATCAAATGGCTCCAAGGAGTAAGGCATTGTACTATTGCTCCATACATTTAAAAGTTTGGGTTTCAAAAATATAGAAGTCATAATGAGAAAACACAGAAGGGTTACAAATGCAAGACAACAAAAAGATAATAATACAATTTCTTAGATTAACTAACGCTTAAATAATTCATCTGGTATCCAAATACCTGGGGACACTGTTGATCAGTTTCTAGAAATGAAGTGAGCTATGAAACTGTGAAAACAAGATCATTGCAAAGACCAATCACTATCCTCACAGTTTCAGGCAAATCCCGTTTAAAATTGGTTTGTGGGAAGGGAAAAAAGCTATGCCTGTGTTTTAGTTTTAAAGCACATTGAAAATTCCCTAATGTCTTTCTTTTCTCACCCTTTCGTCCTCAGAATACAATGTCTGACTATCCTGAGCTCAGAGACCTAATTTTTGAATTATATTTTCCCCATAGTATGAGATGGTTCTGTAAATAACTTATACACCACCATCTGGCTTCCATTTCTCTCATCTAGCACACTCTCATCACTTTTTCCATGTTGACAATCTCTAGGAATATAGTAAAATAAACTAATGCTATTCTTTCAGTTAGAATACTAACATGTTCTAACATGCAAGGATACTTTTTATGCTTTCTGTTCATTTCTTGTTGGAAGGCAAATCCTGGAGATCAAATGGCTGGCTGAATGACAGCAAGAAAGATGGCTGTATTTTATAGGCAATATCTCATTTGGATTGTTGTAGCTCTGTCATGCATAGGTTTATCTTTCTAAAAAATATCATTTAAAATAATATTTATAATATGGGGGGCAGGGAGACTGTATAGTAGATTCCACCTGAAATCTGCCTGCTGCAGGATATAGATATGTTTGAGATTTGCAGTTTCTGATAGACAGGAGTTGTTTAGGATGAAGGACTTGGAAGGCATCAGCACTTCTCTGGTTGGTTGGTTGGTTGGTTGGTTGGTTGGTTGGTTGAAGTGAAGAGTTACCTGGACTTACTTTTCTGGCTCCTGTTCATGGGAAAAAGAGATCTTCTAAGCAAGAGAAACAACAATAGTTTAGCGCCTTCAATGATTCAAAGGAGTTAACATCCTTTATCTAATCTTTAACCTTTCCAAATAATCCAGGGAAATAATTCATTAATACTGTAGATGAAGAAAAATTTAGGCTGAAGAAAGTTCCTTGCTTCATGATAGAAGCAAGTTTTGCCTTCAATCCTTCACTGATTTTGGTATTCTATGCTCACAGCTCCTAATATATCAAGAATTGTGGTAAGCTAATTGTGGTAAGCTAACCAACTAGTTAAAGTATTGGAGTTTACTCGGCAGTATTCAGAAATAATTCACTTCTCTGTTTTTCATCTGTTGCTTTGTTTTGGAGACAAACCAGGTCAATTCACACTGACCTAAAAATTATATTGCATTCTAAACAGGATGAGGTATTGTAATTGTGGGAATATTTTTGAGAGATAGGAGAAAGAGAAGAAGGAGGAGGAAGAAGAGGAGATTAGGTAATAGACATATAAGAGGCAGCTTGGCCCTTGGAAGAAATGGGGCAGGGTAAATACCTCAGAAGGGACGCTCCCTGGATGTGTACTTTAACCTTCCAATAAGATAGTGTTAGTCATAGTTGGCACTTCTTGTCTAGACCAGGGGTGTCAAACTTGCAATGACATGTTGTCATGTGACATATTCCAACTCCCCCTTTGCTAGACCGAGGAGGGGTGGCCAGCGCATGACACATCTGAGCCATGGGCTGCGAGTTTGACACCCCTGGTCTAGACCACCTCTAAGGGTTGACAAATATTTAACTGAAAATTCTGGAAAAACTGGATTGCCTGCCTAATGGCGATTTCCTTTTTTGGATCTCTTAGATGGAAGTTTGCAGCCACGGAGCGCAGCAGTGTCTCGAATCTGCTGTCCTCGAGTCTGAGGGGGTGATGCACAGACTGCATCTGGGCGGGTACGAGTAGATCCCAGCCACCTAAAGAAAAAATAAAATCCTCAAAATCACCCGGGAGAATATGGTTAAGCAGATTTTCAGTGTGACCCTTCATATTCTTTATTAAGTCATTAACTACCATCATTCCCATCTCCCCTCCCCAACATACTTTTGAGGAATTAGCAAGATGGCCGGGATCGATACTCTTACCTGCGCAAAGGTGCTAACTGACAAGAACAATGCCAAGGGTTGTTGGACAGGGAGAGTGTCTCAAGACGGGTGAATGGAAAGCTCCTAGGAAGACTGGAAATTTTGTTGTGCTCTATATGAACGTTCTTCAGTGCAGTTGTGCCAATGAATGCTTTATCTGAAAACTGAAGCAGAGGAGCAGGTAGTAATAATGATAAATAAATTAAAAACATGCTTATCCTCTAGTTCTAGTTAAACAATCAATTTTGGGTAGTGATCCAAAATTTTAGAAATTAAAGGGAGGGAAGGCAAAACCATTGCCCAAAGTCCAGTGGTTATTCTTCCTGACATCTACCTTGCTGAGTATTCTGTTCAAATGTTGTAAAAAAATTTCATAACATCTTAGAGGATGGGAATCAGGAGAAGAAGTAGAATGGAACACTCTTTCCACCTTCTGCAACTTCACACAATACATTCCTTCATGCAAATCTACCTCATGGGATGTAATATAAGTACATTAAAAATCATATATGTCAAGGAACAATGATAGGGTCCTGATAGTCACTTGCCTAACATGTGAAATGGTCCACATTTCCATCTGTTTGATGATAAGCATCCTTAGGAAATAAAATACCATAATATTGAGTTGTATGAGGTGTTTTCCACTGTGGTAAAAAAGAAACAAGCATGGGTGGGAATGTGTTGAAAGGCTAATACTTGACGGCTTGTTAAATACTTTACCTTGGTTGTGTGCCCTTTACTGTTTTAAAGGAAAGGTGTTCTTCAACTTCTCCCATTTCTTTTTAGACATTGCTTCATCCTAAACCAGCAAAATGGTTTTTTGGCCTCTAGAACTGAAATCCTTCCTGGCATCCTGTTACCACATATATAGAGAGGAATATTTGTGGAGACTCAAAAGGGTTGCAGACTTGGTCAGAATCCAGTGAACTCCCAATGGAAAGTTACACTTGGCATCCACGTAGAAGCAGCAAGGCAAATTTCCAGATGCTCAGATTCCTCTCCCCTGTCTCTTGGTCCTTACTGGTTATTCATTAGTGCTGAAGAATCAAAATCTTTACATCCTAAAGTCTTGGCTTCAAAAAATTAACTCTAAGAGTTAAGACAGCTATTCCTACTCTTCTTTTTTTCTGCTAAGCCTATCTCTGAGTATTTATTTAGTTTGCAATAATTGTTATAAACAGCACAGACTCTCTTGGAAGTCATTTATATAGATATAGACTTATTGATTATGACTTCCATAATATTTTTTATATTCTGTCCACTTGATATTTTTCAGGGGAATGAAATATACACAAAGGTTATTCCAGAAAATATTTTTTTGTCTTGTAATCTTGCTTCCTTTATGGAAAGGATTAGGATTAGGGGACTCTAAGTCTCATAAACTTCCATGGGTGTCCCTTGTGTTTTCCCACTGCTGCTTCAATCCTTTATCTTTTCACAAAAAGTCCAATCAGGGAGGAAAGAGAGAATAATTGCACTTTTGATCAAGAAACAGCTAAATATTCAGAAAAACCTCTAAGTTCCCATCCCATTTTTCAAAACACACATCTTTTTAACATCTGGATATCAGAGAGCATTTCTCCTATTCCAGCATTTTAACAATAAAATATTCATCTCTTCCAATCTGATAACATTGTCAAAATCAAATTACAAAATCAAAGAGAAAGTTCAAAAGTTTTACTTTTCCATAATCACAACTGTCATTTTCACCTAATCGCTAAAACTATGGTTACTATAATCTATTATTTGTTTGAGAAAAAGCCCTTGAAACCATGATTTAAAGTGGGTATTGGATAGTTTCACAAATCTATTTTGACAATATTCTACTTCATTAGAACAAAATACACCAAAAATGTGTGGAATATGATAGTAAGTCCCTTTTATGGACATCTTGGTAAAATGGATTAATCATTTTGTACAAGATCTTAACCATGTTTGTTAAAATCTGTCAAAATTAATCTATTGGGAGTAGAATTAATAATTAAAGAAAACTTTTTAGCTTGACTATTGTCTTGAGGCTAATTCGGACTAATTTATTGTGCTGTAGAATTCTTTCCATGTTAGGCATAAAACATACCACTAAAGCCCTTAATAATTGTTTTAAGTGATTACTCTGTTCTTTTTCATTAGGTATGTCATCCACTTGTAAAATGCTGTCATGTTAAAGAAAATTCAGCTAGCTACTGACTATACTCACTAAGAACACATAATTAGTGATCAAAAATTGCAGTCAGAAATAGGTACTCCATGGAGATTATCTTAGTGCTATCATCTTATCCTGGAAAACTATATATAATTGCTAAGCCAAAGTAGAATAAGAGTATAAGTTTGAAGATTAATTTTGCAGGAAAATCTAAGAGGAAGGAGTTGTTTCTTATGTTACTACAGTATAAGAGCATGGATATTGTTTTATTTGTTTATATCCCATTTTTATTATTTTTACAAATAACCTAAGATGATGAACATTCTCACCATACCTTCCTCCTATTTCCCCCACAACAACAACCCTGTGAGGTGACTTGAGCTGACTTTCATAGCAAAGGCAGGACTTGAACTCAAGGTCTCCTACGTTCTAGCCTAGTACCTTAACCACTAGATCAAACTGGCTTTTCATCCTACTCTAGTGGTATGGAGGGTACCATATCTTAGAGACTTCTAACATACTTGGAGGTTTCTAGGATAATGTGGCCATATGTGGCTAGTCCTAAAAAAATCCAGAACTTTTGGGTGCTCCATCACTGGAGGTTTTTAATAAGAGGTGGGATAGCCATCTGTCCAGAATGATATAGTGTTTCCTGCTTGAGCAAGGGGTTGGAGTAGAAGACCTCCAAGGAGTAGAAGACCTCCAAGGACCTTCCAGTTCTGTTATTCTGTATTCTGTAACCACTTTAGAATAAGATCAGATGGAGGAAACAATAATAAAATGTCTTTACAGGTAGAAGAACAGGGTATTGCTTGTTGAAATCACCATATTGGGACATGAAACAATAAAATATCCGTGAATTGCAACTCCATATTGCAACTCAGTGGTCATAATGTCACTAAAATAACTTTTGCTTCCCCATTGAGCTGCTTTTGTGTCTCGTTCCTTTAAGACAAAGAGGGAAATCATAATGAGATACTGAAAAAGGCAAAAGTGCTTATGATGGACAGCTCCTATGTGGATTTCTTTGGTGTGCCTTTTTTAAAAAGCTGAAAATGTGGTTGTTAAATAGCAATCTAGTTGCTAGTATAGAGTGAAGATCAAAAATGTGATCAATGATTCTGCATTGCAAGAAGTCATCAGTGCAATGCACATTACTTCATTCTTGAGTATTTTTTTGTTTAGAATAATACTTTTGCTTCATTTTCTCTATTTTATTGTGCACAGTGCCTTTTTCCATAGAAATCTTTTGGAAATGCTTTATTCCTTTATATATATCTGTTACGATATATACTGTATATATCATAACAGATATGTTTTTTTATGCTTATACTCAGATTCTCATGAATTCTATTCCAAAATTCCCATATAGTCTTCCAAAATGCACAGGATTGTGAGGAAATTTTTAAAGATTTTGTAAATGAAGAAAGGGTTATGTTAACATAAAAAAATCTCCATATTATTTTGGCCATGAATGAATTCTTTTTCCCACCCAAGTTCCTTCCTCGTTCTAGCTACCAGCTTTAACAATCTATCATCCTACCGTATGTCTGTACTTTATTTTGCTTCTTAGCATTCTAATTTACTAAGCTCTTCATTCTGCCTTCACTTTGTGTTTTCCGTTCCTTGAGCTTCTGGGGACTGATTGTTTTGCTGGTTTGGACAATTTGGACAATTTCATCATGGCACTAAAGCCATTGGAAATAGTACTTCTTGTTCACCTGGAAGGCTTCCATCCTGCCTCCTCTCTTTAGTGTGGTTTCTTTTTCCATCAGGGACATGGTATATCCGACATGAGGTCATTCTGTTTCCTATTTACAACCAGATTCTCATATATCATGCTTCTGCACGAGGGACATGATTCATTCGTTGAGAAGAAGGGAAGTATTTTGTTGCTTACCTGAACATCCCTCTAACTTTCCAGAGAGAACAGGACCTCTTTGTGAAGTGCTGTGAGAGTTTCCTTTGAGAGATGATCAGTAAACAAATCCTTCTTAATAAAGTATAAGATTGGGGAAGGAGAAAAAAGAGGTATATCCTTGCGTGTGCTCAGTTTATCTGTCTCCAGTGTTCTCTAGGCTGTATAATCATCCAATTCTTTGAAAGTCATTACATTTTACCAACAAGTGATAATCCAGTATTTTAAGAACAGAGCCTAACTCTCCTCACAGTCTTTCATTTATCTCTTCTTCCTTCCTTCTTTCCCTCCCCTCCCTCCCTTCCTCTTCTCTCTTTCCATACAAGTATGCGTGTGTATTGTAATATGAATATGTATGTGAATAGAATAGTTAGAATAGAATACTTTATTGGCCAAGTGTGATTGGACACACAAGGAATTTGTCTTGATGTAAATACTCTCAGTATACATAAAAGAAAAGATACATTCATCAAGAGTCGAGAATCATAATGTACCACACTTAATGATAGCCATAGGGTACAATCAGCAATCAAATCATACTAGGAAACAGTCAATATAAATCGTAAGGATACAAGCGACAAAGTTACAGTCCTACAATCACAAGTGGGAGGGGATGGGTGATAAGGAGTGATGAGAAGATTAACAGTAATAGTAGTGCAGACTTTGTAATAGTTGAACAGTGTTGAGTGTATGTGTCATATACACTTTAATGCTTATGAAACTTATATATTGAACTAAAATAAACCATAATGTTTAGTTCTGGTTTAGTATGTTATATGAGTTTACCCACAGTAGTTTGTAAAAAGTGATTTAAAGCTTAGTGTGTTGGGGCAATCTAGCCAATTGTGGCTTAGTTGAAAACCCAATAGACACTTAGGGCTCATCCTCATGTCACCCTAACTGCAGCATGAGCCAAATCTTGGTGGTGTTGCCTTCAAAAGATGAAAGACTAGGCTTGTGGTCAATTTAAACTGGGAAAGAGAGCTGGGCTCTGTCAGCTGGGCAATGCTAGTTGTATATACATATACACACATGGACTCTCTACATATTCTCTACATCTATATATGTACACATATACATGCATGCATATACATATACACATGTTCTTATATGAAGTATAAAAGAGAAAACAAGGAGTAAATTGAACAGCATTGAGGAGGAAAAGATAAAAAATTATCAGGTTCTATTTCTAGATACTACATTTATCACTTGCTAGTAAGATTTAAGTCATGAGGACATTGCAGGAAAGTTATCAGATATATCCATGTACCAGTTCTAGGGATGTGAGGAAGAGCCCTTAAATAATAAATCATGATTAAACAATCTCATCTAAGACTGTAATAAAATATTTGCTTATTAGAATTAAGCAATTCATATGTAGCATGAAATGTAAAAGTCCATTTCTCTCTCTCTCTCCCTCCCCCCCCTCGGTGTAATTTGTTCTGAGAAAAGAAATCTAGTGTATAATAATTTCCTTTATTTAGGTCAGCAATATGCCAGCTACTATATAAAACAAGACTGGTGGATGAATGCTCACAAACAATATTTCACAGGTGAGATAAAGGCAATAAGGAAAAGAGGAGATGAAATGAGTAGCAGGTATGGAGGCAAGTAAGAAGTTGTGAAAATGAACGAGAACAAAATAGAATTTATTTAATTTCTCTTACAGTGAAAGAAAAAGCCCATGTAAGTTGACTAGGGAGATAGGTGGCAATATAAATTTGACAAGTAAAATAAATACAGTAAACAAGCAAACAAGCACAACACAAGGCAGAGAATGTGTGTTTGCTGTCTTCTTTTTTCTGCCCAGATTAGTTTAATTCCTCAGAATTTAAATATGGAGAACCACTTTTATTGAATAAAAATCTATGTAACCCAGCAGTGCTTGCCTGCCAATTTACTAATTATAAGCACTTTTCTCTGACAGATACTAATGGTCTTGTGTACAATGGTCTTGGCCAACAACTAATACCTGTGTAGCTGTAGCCTTTTGCTCCCGAAAAACATTTATTTTAATTTCCATCACCTTCGTATTATTATCTGATTACTGTTTGCAGACTTGTTGGCTGAAGAATTTTGGGAGTTGAAGTCCACAACATCTTAAAGTGGCCAAGGTTGGGAAACACTGATTTAAGTCTTCTATCCTTCTGTGTTCATCTTTCCTCTTTAAAACCAGCAGGGATTGTGCTATTGAAAAGTGATGGTGCCTTAGTCTTTCAGCTCCGATACTGCAATACCAAGGGTGAATGGAAAGAAGCAGAAGTGTTTTCCTTGTTCTCGGTTCCTTTCTTCTGGGTCTCCTCACCATAAGGGTAACCAGGCATAATAGTCCAATTTGGTCCCATTCTCTTTGCTCATCAGAAGATGTCCTCAGTTTCTGAGGAGAAGTAAATAACTATTTCAAGGCAGACACAGACTTGTCTGCTGGTGGAGGAAATGTGCAATTCCTTTCTTTGTAGTTTAACTTCTGTTTTGAAATACTCCCCCACCCCTTTCAATTGAGAGCCATATATTTTGCACCACTCCATATTTTAGGACCCTCTACAACCTAAATGTAAAGTTTTAATACTCCTGCAATGTTTTTCCTAATTGTAATATTCTATTTCTCTCCTCTCCCCGCTGTTCCCAAATTGGATTATAAGGAAAAACTCGGAATAATGATAGAAGTATTCATTCCCGTCAGAGAAAGTAAAAAAGTTGTGCTTGGGAATTTCCCTTCGAGGCATGGACCAAATCTGTCCCTGCCTGTACAGAATTATTTTTTATTTTTATTTTTTTTAATTACATTTATATGCTGCCCTTCTCCAAAGACTCAGGGTGGCTTACAATTTTTGGGATACAACCCAATGCTCAGCAATAGCCCTCATTCCATTGTATATGCCTGCTTATTACTAACCGGCAATTTTACAAAGTCAGCTTATTGCCCCCCACAATCTTGGGTCCTCAATTTACCTACCCCGAGAGGATGGAAGGCTGAGTCAACCTTGAGCCTGGTGGCATTCGAGCCTGCACTAATTGTAGGCAGCTGGAACTTAAGTGCAGGCATTTAACAGCCTGAGCCACCAAGGCTCTTATTCATCCCCTATTTCTTGGTTATGCTGACAAATGAGAGGATTTGACAAATTGACAAATTGATACATTATATAATTCTAGAAAGAAGGAAAAAGAAGGCAGAAAGCTCTGAGAAATTCTTACCTTTTCTAATCCCATGTTGTCCAAGCTGAGAGTCTCCAAGTACCGTCCAAAAGATTGGAAGGCTAAATCTGGAATAGACTTTATTGGGTTGTTTGAGAGTTTCAGGTCTTCCACCACCCTTAATTTGCTCATGGCAGCCACAGAGTAGGTGCTCAGCTGGTTCTTATCCAAGTGGAATATGGCTAGGTTTTCCACATCCTCCAAGGCCCCAGGTTGGATGGAGGAGATTGAGTTATTAGAGAGATAGAGCCAGCGAAGGTTCTTAGTACCATGGAAGGCTCCTGATCTCAGCTCTCGGAGTTTGTTGTTACCCAGCTGCAGGATGAAAAGATTAATCAGTGGAGAGAGGAGCCCCTTGGGCAGGTCAGATATCTTGTTATGATCTAGGTAGAGGTAAGTAAGTTCTGTCAGGTCATCAAAGGCTCCCATTTTTATGGTAGTGATGTCATTATTTGACAAGTAAAGGTAGACCAGCTGCTTCAGGCCGCGAAAAGCTCCACTGGAGATTTCTTTGATGTGGGAATGTTGGAGGTGAAGAGATACAAGATTTTTCATCTCTTTGAAACCATTGGTTGGCAGCACAGGGAAATTGTTCCTCTGCAGATTGAGAAGCCGGGTCTGCTCAGCTACTTTGGGAATCCTTCTCAGTCCAACATTGTCACAAATGACGTGGTGGAGGTCTCCCCCATGGCAGTGACAATTCTGAGGACAGGCCTGAAGAATGGGAAGAAGGCACATAAGCAAGGCGATGAATTTGATCAAGATGTTTGATGGGTCCATGCCTACAGAGCTGTGGTAGACGGGCAGGAGGAGGGAGAAGGTTGAATGAAAGAGAAAGTAAGTCTGCAGCATGTTGAACACAGCCCTATTTATAATGCTATTAAAAAGCAAAATCCTTCCCACTAACCGCAGAAGTAGCCAGATGCTGACTTGGAAGTAACTGTTTTCAAGAACCTGGTGTGACTTTAACCCTTTGACATCAAGCAGAGAGCGGAGGGATGCCTGATTTTATCTTTTCATGGCTTTATTACTGTTGACATTTTCTTTTCAAGCAAATAATCACAAAAAAACAATGTACTCTATATCACTTGCAGGAATTTCACTTTTCCTTAGCTATGTGCACAGAAAATAAGGGCTGCCCCCAGGTCCTTGATTCTTTAGGTGTTGTGAGGTTTCTTGTTCAGTTTAAAGTCAGTGATATAAGAACCACGCCTTCTAGAGAGAAATAATTTGAATTCCCTCACAATGCAAAGCACATTGAGGGGAAAATGTTATAATATGTTTCATCTTACATATTTATTGGCTTCTATGAGTGCAATTCCACATGGGTTACATAAAGATCAATATTCTGCATCCTTTGTGTGCTACATGTCCTCTTTTTTGCTGATTAGAGTAACTTTATTGATATTTATTTCTATCCTGACTTTATTATTTTTACAAATAACTCAAGGCAGCGAACATCCAACACACCTTCCTCCTCCTCCTATTTTCCCCACAACACTCCTGTAAGGTGAGTTGGGTTGAGAGAAAGTGACTGGCTCAAGGTCATTCAGCTGGCTTTTACGGCTAAGGCCAGACTGGAACTCACAACTTCCTACTTTCTGGCCTGCCTGTTGCCTTAACCATTAGTCCAAACTGGCTCTCCATTGACTACATAGTATTGGCTACTAAAATGTGTATTTTCAGTAGAATAAGTTCAACCTGCAGAATGAGAGTGATTTCCATCTCCTATTGCCCTTACTTACTTTAACTTTTGGTCTGCAGAGTTGGAAGATTCTCCTGAACAAGTTGTAGGGAGGAAGACCACAAAGTTTGTAGGAAATAGAAAGAGAAACAAAAACCCCGTTTCCTAAGTACTAGTTCATTTTCTTCATATTGTATGCAAGCCATTCCAATGCAATTGCTCTGTCAAATTTCCAGATGAACTTAAGAGATTTATTTTTGTACATGATAGTTTCATTAAGAATTTTCACAAGAATAAGAGATATTATAAAGTGAAATTTAAAAAAATCAAAGAAAAGAAAAAGGAAATAAGTGAGAAGCTAAGAAACAGGAAAAGAAACATGACTCACAGTCTTTCTTACAGCAGATACATACAATCTCACTCCTCTCTTTAGGATTAAATCATAATATCCTTTTTCTATATTCATCTTTCTTAGTTTCTCATATAGTTCTTTTTCCCTTTTTCTTTTTTTTAACTTTTCTTTAAAAGGAAAAGTTTATTAAAAGGTTAGAATAGTTCATGTCAAAATGTTTACAATAGGAAGCTGGGAGGCCATGTGGTCCAGGCACTTTCCCTATTTTAATTTTTTTTTAATCGCCTGACAGCCTTCCCTTATTGTCGGGGGACCATTCGTCTTCTCTTTTTCTTTATCCATTTCCTTTGGTAAATGTTGTTTCCTTAAATATTCCTCCCACTTCTGCTGGGGAATGTCTTCTTCTTTGTATCATTTTGCGAAATATTGATGAAATATTCTTTCAATGCTTGCATTATCTGATACCATGAATTTTCCAATTTGTAATTTTAATATCATTTTTCCCTTTACTTTCTTTTCTTAATTTATAAGCTAGCCATTTCCTCACCTTATTTGCTAACTCAAAATTCTTCTGTTTCCACTTTTATGTCCATTTCTTTTATCATTAATATACACAGCTGTTGTTGTCATAATTTTATTTATTGCAAAATATTTTTCTTTTCCAGAGACCTTACTTTCATTAGTCTTCTTTTCCCTTTTAATCTATTTTACTTCTTTTGCTTTATAATTTTAGATTAGAGTTTCTTGTTTCTTTCATATGGGTCCAGAATAGTATAGGCTTTCCTGCCTGAGCAGGGAATTGGGCAGGAAGAGCCACAAAATCCCTTCCAACTCTGTTATTTTATATTCTGCCTACTGATTAGTATTAGTAATTCTTTCCTATTGATTGACCCTAGCTTGCTCTCTGCACAATGGTGGGATTCAAAAATTTTTACTACCAGTTCTGTGGACGTGGCTTGGTGGGCATGGTTTGGCTTGGTAGGTGTGGCTTGGTGGGCGTGGCAGGGGACGGATACTGTAAAATCCCCATTCTCTCCCTACCCCACTAACCTGCTTTCCAGCTCTGTTCTCCTGTGCAGGGCAACAAAAGAAGACCCAGCCAATCAGCTAGGACTTGGGAGGCAGAGAATAGATGGGGATGGGGCCAGTCAGAGGTGGTATTTACCAGTTCTCCGAACTACTCAAAATTCCCACTACCAGTTCTCCAGAATTGGTCAGAACCTGCTGAATACTACCTCTGTCTCTGCACCAAGAGGAGTGGTGTATGATTTCCTTGCTTACTTATCAAACTTGTATGCTGCCCATCTTGCCCAGGGTGTCTTATATTTCTTTATTCCCATTGAAGTATGATTTCCTTATTTCCATTTATTTGATATACTTTTGATTCTCTAAAAGCAAAGAATGGGACATAGTATGTTTTGGCTAATGTTTCCCCCATATTTTTTCCTATATTAAAAGACATAGAGTTATCATATGAGGCTGTTTTCAGACTAGTGAGGAGGCATTAAAAACAGAAATACAGTAGAGAGGAATGGATGCCAGACCAACTAGAGATGAGTAACGATGGCATGAACAAAATGAAGAAATCGAAGTCGCCTCAGTTTTACCCCTTTTGGGCTTTGTAGGTGTTGGCAGGGTAAGAGAAAGAGAGACTAAGAAGCAGCAGAGGCTGGAAGCTGTAGATGGAACATTTTGGGCGTGTCTCTAGCCAAAGATTGACTGCAGCAAACTGCTGGCTACTGTTCACATACAACTGTGAGCTTGTTGAGGCTTCCCTTCCAAAGCAGGCTACAAAAGCCCAGCTGATTGAGTTGTTTACAGAGGTGAGACAGGCTCAGTAGAGGGAGAAAATCCAAGGATTGGTTTGGGACACAGAGGACAGATTATATGCAAAAATGTCTGGTTTTTTTCCATTGTTGAGAGATGTCACTGAGTCCACTTTGTATACTGTTAGTCAGACCGATAGCTAAGGTTGTTTTGCACAGGTACATTTCAAAAGATCCTTTGAACAGGAAGATATTTCATTTGGGGTATGTTTGTGAATCTGAGGGCATAATTCTGGGCTGCCTGGGAGGGAAAGGAACTATGTAATGTTTCTAAAACTCCCAGAAGTCAAATCTCTCACCCCCAGAGGCAGAGAGCTGGGGAGGTGAAAAACCCATAGCTTGGATGCCATCTCTATCAATTACTTCCATGTGTAGCTAAACTATCCTGAGCTACTTATCCTGTTGTTTGCTCTAAGCCTCATCTCTGTAGACATCGCCCTTCTTCCCTTTTTGAAACCATTAATTCTTATGGTCTCTTTATTGTTTTTCTGCCAGCTTTTGGTTTGCAATCTATGGTGCACTTCATTTCTGTCTCCCAGTCTGGAATATACTTCACTTGAACTGAGTTTCTGGCTTGCTGTGCTTTTAAACTCATTATTGATGGTTCTTTGAGCTCCAACTCTCTGATAACACAGTTTTCAGGTCCTCCCTTTGTACTTTGTACCTAATCCTCAAAAGGTCCAATTCAGCATGCAGCTGGTTGGTTTTCTCTCAAACACCTCATATGGTTTATGGTGCTGAATTTCAGTGTGTGGGCCTTCCCACTATTCTACCTTCAAGATTGCTCAGGTGAAAGCCGCAAGGTACCCAGATACCTTGCAAAGGTTGATGTGACAGGAACAAAGTACTTCTCCTCTTAGCCTGGCATTCTTTACATCTTCAGAAAGAGGCTGGTCAGGAGAATCTTTATTCCCATGCAAATGAAGTTGCCTTTTGATTCAGTGGATGGTGTAAGAGTAGGTCACATGGCCCGTTTTCTTTATAGATTAATAAATAAAGCTAAGCCCAACTATTATTCCTTACAAGGCCAAATTGATTGACCCTGCCATGGGTGAAATGGCCAGAACTGAAGCCCAAACATTCACTCTTCCATGTGGTCTTCCAGTTCATGTCCTTCGGAAGGGGGCAGGCAATCCAGTAGCCCAGGACAAAATAACCAGTGTGTGGAGGCAAGAGAGCATTCCAGGCAGCTCATAGTAATCAATTGGACTCCTACAATGAGATTACTTCAAAATACATTCAAAGTAGAGACTGACACAGTAACAAAAGGCCACAGATATGTGTACATCATGAAGTCTTTATTCAGACTATATTTATTTGGGGAACATTGGTGAACTAAGCAGTTTTCATTCACTTATGGTGGTTTGATTTTTTCCCCTCCAAGGTAAAAATTACAGATTTAGAAGCAAAGATTCTGTTGTGACTCTTTAGAGCTCAGATAATTAATAAGTACCTTTCATTAAAATGTATCTAGGGTTCTAAGCCAAAACAAGATAACCATGAGATATTATTTTCCTGAGCTCTCCTTTTATTTCAGGAGCATGTTTTGCAGAAGGTTGGGCTTCAGAGTTGGTTTGGACTTGTGGGAAAGCCTTTGAACTCTTTTATGTTTGTGTCTGAACTTCTCAGTGGCATATTGGCAGATTTAAGTTTGCACACCACCCATTATGCAGTTATTTACTGGTGATGAGTAAGAACTGGAAAGAGAAGAGTCAGTGATTCTCACAACATCATAGTTTTTACAATTCCTACCAGAACTTCTCAGGTAGCATGGGGTCAGTAAGTGACAATGACTTCATTGTCCGTGAGCCCACTTCTCCACATCAACAAATCCCACACTTTCCTGGACCTCTGTTTAGTCCTTTGATTTAGACACCCTAGAGGGACCAAAATAGGAGGACATCTCAGGATAGGTAGGATTATACCACAAACTTCTCTTTCTCAATCAATGAACATTTTGTAAACATCTATTACTCTACAAAACATGAATCAAATGGCTAATAATTTATGAAGGTTGAATTTCCATTTGCCTCTCTACGGTGATCCTCATGGAATAAACAGGTGGCCACATCAAAAATATAGAAATAGAGTGTAGTGGCACTGAAACTCAAGGCTGTTTTGGACTTATTAGTTTAGCTGTTGATTGTCCTTATTACTCCATCTTTTTAAAAATGATTTTTATTAGTGTTAGCCTGAACAGTGCAGATTTTTGCCCAACAGACGATTAATATTATCTGTATGGCTGTATTATCCAACTTTAATGACACTTTTTTCATTAGTTCCCTATTACGGAACACTAGAAACTGAAATTATTCACATTCTACTGTAGTTCAAATATCCACACCTTGGAGCCTTCCAGATGTGGAACCCGCATAAGGACCTGGGAAGAAGTGATCATTGATAGAAGATAATATTTGTAGCTCAGGGTTGAACTATGCACAGGGGTGTCTAACTGGCTGCCCGCAGGCTGAATGTGTCACATGCAGGCCACGCCTACTCCAATTCCTCAAATGTGAAAAACATTGCAAAACGTCACATGACAGCAACATGATGTGGCAAGTTTGACAACTGTGAACTATGGGGTCTTGGGGCTCTCTGAGCTTGGTGGTTTCCTTGCAGACGTTTGATTACCAAACTAGGTAACATCTGGTCTTATCTAGTTTGGTAATTAATGTCTGCAAGGAACCATCAAGCTCAGAGAGCACCAAGGACCCCAAAGAAGTGCTGGCATATGAAATAACCCTAACCCTAACCCTAAAATGGACACCTAACATCAAAAATGTCATAAAAAAGCACAACAAAGAATGTTCTTTCTGTGCCAACTCAGAAAGCTCAAACTGCCCAAAGAGCAACCCAACAAGATAGACAGACTCCAGAGTGTAATTAGTACTGCAGAAAAAACAATTACTACCAACCTGCCTTCCACTGAGGACCTGTATACTGCACGAGTCAAAAAGAAGGCTGTGAAAATATTTACAGACCCCTCACATCCCAGACATAAACTGTTTCAACTCCTACCCTCAAAATGATGCTATAGAGCACTGCACACCAGAACAACTAGACACAAGGACAGTTTTTCCCAAACGCCATCACTCTGCTAAACAAATAATTCCCTCAACACTGTCCAACTATTTACAAAGTACCTTATGATTTTTGACGAATGTATCTTTTCTTTTATGTACCTTGAGATCATTTGCACCAAGACAAATTCCTTGTGTGTCCAATCACACTTGGCCAATAAGAATTCTATTCTATTCTAAGACTCCAACTTGAAAATCTAGAGGGCCACTGCCAGAATGTTAAACAATAAAAGAAAATGGACAATTTTGGGATGGCCGTGAGTCGAAAGATATCTTGGGGGAGCAAGGACAACTCTAATGGGCAGCACAACAATGCAACAAGGGTGGGAACCCTGGTTTCTCTTGGTACAAGCCGACAACTTCAAGAGCTCCTCATTCTGTGAGTTGTAGACTCACAAAGGCAGAAAAATCAACTCAGAGGAAGAAGTTCTGGAACTAGAGCAACTTTATCCTAACTTATGGTAAGGTAAGTGAGAGTAAATTTGCTCTTGTTCCAGAACTTCTTCCCCTAAGTTGATTTTTCTGCCTTTGTGAGTTTTATTGCTCATTTGGCAAAGAAGTATTCCTGCCCTCCCTTCCCTATAACTGCCTATCTTCCTCCCAGTTTCAGACAGGTTGATTTACTAATAGGCAAAAACATTTGGAAACCTTTGATAAAATAGCCAGTTAATGTCACATGCCTCTCTGTGGCAGCTGCCAGACAACATTTCTAAAACTCAGGCAGTACTGGAGAAAGATTGATGAACCACAGGAATGCTACTCATTCTGGAAATAAGTTTATACTCCAAGCCACCAAGACAGAAAAATAGCAGGAGGTTGGCTTTCAGAGGTCTGGCCTGGCTGGATGGGGAGAAGATTCCAATTTGTGGAAACTTGTCTCATGCAACATCCTGAGTCTTAAATCCAAGCTAAGAAAACCCACTGCTGTGTTCACATGCTGTACTTAAACATAAGATGATGACTTGTGTTAAGTTTGCATGAAGAGTCAGATGCGGAGTGCTTCAGTGAAGAGTTTATTAGTGACTACAGCTCAGAATGGACCCACCTTGGCTGGGCTGCGGCTGCTACTTATAGCCAGCAGCCGCAGTTGCCAGCCAATCAGAGTGCAGGGTTTTCCCGCACTTTTAAAACCAATCATTTCTGACATTTTACAAGAACAGTTCAAACTAAACCAATGACATTTAAACCTACATACATAACACCCCTCCCCACTAGGTTCAGTCCATACTCAAACCCCAACCTATCTAATGTATTCTTTTAAATA
Source organism: Naja naja (assembly GCA_009733165.1). NCBI lineage: Eukaryota > Metazoa > Chordata > Lepidosauria > Squamata > Elapidae > Naja > Naja naja. The sequence goes on from CM019149.1 coordinate 136,539,152, forward strand.
GGTGGGGCTCTTACGCACGCGTTGAGACCTTCGTGGTTCAGATGTTTTAATGTTCTTACCCAGTGAGAGAGGAAATGTGTCTGTTGACATTTCCCTACTTGGACTTCTAGTGAAAGAAGACCCTGTTTGATTGTTACAACCTAGTCTCTCCTCCCAACCCATCTCCAACCCAATGTCAGCACCCAAGTCAGGTAGTGATGTGCAATCTTCCACTTGTAAGGATGGATTTTGGCATTGTGACAGGTTTTGGGATGGTTCCTGTTGTGATGGCTTGTTACACATGGGGCTGATTCTTGCTTGTTGATTATCCTCATGCTCCTCCTCCTCCCCCCTAGAGAAAACAGTAGGTATGGGAATTAGAGAGGAACAATTGCGATGTTCCTGAGGCAATCTGGATCTAAACTGATCAATGTGCCTGCTCCAGAGGACACCATCCTCTGTTTGTACCCTGTTAGAACAAGGGCCTATGATTTGAGTTATTTCAGCAGGAATCCAGGAAGGTTCACCCATAAGGTTCTTAGCATAAACAGAATCACCCACAGTGAACGTGCGAACTTTGCTGGTGGAATCTAGTGGTGCGTTGGGTGTGTAAGTGGGGTGAAGGCGGTCAAGGGGAGACCTGAGTTTCCTACCCATCAACAACTCTGCTGGGGATAAGTTAGTTGATGGGTTAGGAGTGATATGCTGGACACTAAGAAGTTTTTCAACTTTCTCAGTGATGTCCCCAGGACCCAATTGCTGAAGCTTTTCCTTGGTAAAACGTACCATGCGTTCAGTCTGGCCGTTAGCCGAGGGGTGCCCAGGGGCTGTCAGGGCATGTCTGATTCCCTGCTGTGCTAGATAAGATTCAAAAAGGTTGGATGTAAATTGAGGACCATTGTCAGAAACAAGAACATCAGGTAACCCGTGAGTTACAAAAAGCTTTTTAAGCTGTTTGATGACAGCATCAGTTGTGGTGGATGCCATAGGGATGACCTCAAGCTATTTAGAATATGCATCTACTATAATAAGGAAAGTGTGCCCTCTGGTAGGGCCAGCAAAATCATGAATCCTGGACCATGGGCCCCTAGGACATTCCCATTCCTGTTTGGGGGCGAGGGGTGGGGCAGGCCTGACTTCCTGACAGTTGGGACAGGATGCAACCCAGTGTTCAACCATTTTGTCAATACCTGGCCACCATACATAACTCCTGGCCAATCCCTTCATTCTGACAATACCCGGATGACCCTCATGTAACATTTCCAAAACCTCTTTTTGCAGTTTTGCAGGAATAACCACCCTGTTACCCCACAAAATACATCCTCTCAATACAGATAGTTCAGTTTGTCTGGATTTAAAAGGTTGGGCAAGGTGAGGTAGATCTTGAAAAGGCCAACCTTTCTTAATCCAGCCTATAATAGGAGCCAATAAAGTGTCTTTGGCAGTCTCTCTGGCAATTTCAGCAGCATGCACTGGAAGCTTGGCAACAGTTTCTAGGAAAAAGGTGTAAGTCTCAGGTGCAAAGTCCTCTGTGTGAGAAGGAAGTGGGCAGCGACTCAAAGCATCAGCATGCCCAATGTCTTTGCCCGGCCTGTGGATGAGCTTGTATGAATAAGCAGCAAGAAATTCAGTCCACCTCAGCATTCTTGGTGACAGGATAGTGGGCGTAGGTTTGTCTCCTGCCACAATGCCTAACAGAGGTTTGTGATCTGTGACAATGGTAAATGTTCTCCCATATAAATACTCATGGAATTTCTTGACAGCTGCAACAATTGCCAATGCTTCCTTGTCCAATTGGCTGTAGTTCCTCTCTGCTTTGGTCAGGATGCGAGAGTAAAATGCAATAGGGGCTTCCCTCCTGCTGGGAAGCCTGTGGCTCAACCCCCCCTCCAAAAGGGGATGCATCACAAGTCAGTACAACAGGCAAATTCTCAGAGAACTGCATGAGTACAGCATCAAATGTGATTAGTCTTTTAATATTGTTAAATGCTGATTGTTCCTTTCTGCCCCAGACCCACACAGACTTTTTGTCTAGTAATCTGTGTAATGGTTCTGTCATTGTTGCCTTCTGAGGTAGGAACATGTGATAAAAGTTAATGAGTCCAAGGAAGGCTTGCAAATCTGTTTTGCATTTTGGTCTAGGGGCTTCTTTGATTGCCTGAACCTTGGCATCTGTAGAATGGATACCATGCTTGTCAATCATGTAGCCCAAAAACTCAACCTTGTCAGTTCTAAGAGTGCATTTTTCTTCCTTGACTTTTAACCCCGCTTTTTTGAATCTGGTAAGGACTTCTCTGAGTCTCTCTTGTAACTGAGTGTCATTTTCAGCAGAGATTAACACATCATCAAAGTAAGGTACTACCCCTGGCAGTCCTTGGAGCATCCTTTCCATAAGGCTTTGGAAGATGCCTGGTGCTACGCTTACTCCAAACTGTAACCTTTTACATTTGAAAGCACCTCTATGAGTCACAATTGTTTGGGCCTCTGTAGTGGCATCATCACCTGTTAATTGTTGATATGCCTGGACCAGATCCAATTTGGCAAAGACTGCGTCCCTGCCAAGTGAATGTAGTAAATGATGCACCACTGGAACTGGATGTGTGCTCTGTTGAAGCACATGGTTCAATGTCCCCTTATAGTCTCCACAGATTCTGACTGACCCATCAGTCTTGACTGGTGTGACTATGGGTGTCTCCCATCTGGAGTGGTCAGTGGGCTCTAAAACTCCTTGAGCTATTAGTTTATCTAATTGTGCATCAATTTTTTTTCCTTTAAGGCAAATGGGACCCTTCTGGGCTTTAAACAAATTGGTGGCACCTTGGGATCTAGATTGAAAGTGATAGGGGTCCCCATATACTTGCCCAATCCGTCGCTGAAGACCTCTGGAAACTCAGACTTCAAAGCCAGTCACCTCGATGCCTAGTGGATTGAACCACTCAAGTCCCAGCAAGCTTGGGCGATCCTTGTCCATGATGGTCAGGGGCAAGCGTTTGGTGTGGCCTTTGAACTTCACATTGAATTCTCTTGTTCCAACTACTGGAATCTTGTTCCCTTGGTAGTCTTTAAGAGTTAGTGCTTGCTTCTTGAAATGCTTCTTCTGAATGTTTGGGAGTAGTCTGTGAATAGTGTCCCATGACACCATAGATAAATAGGAGCCTGAGTCCACTTCCATTTGGCAAGGCCTTCCTTCAATTAGTACCTTGACATGCACTTTTCTGTTATTGATAGAAGAAGAATGACCAATAGTTACTGTCTGATGAGTTTCATTCTTCCCCTTTGCTTCTGTGCTGCGCCCCATTTTCTCAATGGGGTTGTTGGGCTTGAATTCTTTGTCAGGAAACTTCCTTCTGTTGGGTGGAGTTCTGGATGCTTTGCAGACTCTTGCTAGATGTCCTCTTTTATCACAATGGAGGCAGATGGTATCTAGGAACTTGCATTCAGTGCAGGGGTGGCTTCCCCCACAACCTCTGCAGTAAATATCTTGCCTCTTTCTTCCCAGGTCTTTCTTTTTCCGCTCCATTCTGAGTCTATAAATTCCTTCCTCCACCTCACTACAGTCTGACTCAGAATCTATTTGCTCACAATGAGTTGTTGTGGACTTTTCCACATCAGGATGGCTTGCGGCCTTGTTAATTTTCTTCATGGCTGCTGCTGAGGACTTGGTAGCCTCTTCTGAAGAGGTCTCTTCTATTGCCTCCTTCAGCGTGATCTTAGGTTTCATTAACAATTTGCTTTGTAATACCTTGTCTTTAAGGCCTAGAACAAATCGATCGTGCATGGCCTCTTCTAAGTTGTTAAATTCACATGCACCCCCAATGTCTCTTAAACTTGCCACGAAGTCATTAATGTTTTGCTTTCCCCTTGATCACGCTGGTAAAACTCATGTCTCTTAATGAGGCACGATACTTGTGGCACGTAATGGGCTCTTAATAGCTTTTCTAAATCAGGCCAGTCCATTACACATCTGCAGCTCCGCCAATGCCTTCGCCATCTTGAAAACTGCCAGACCGCAGTGCATGAGAAAGACCGCCCTCTTCCGCTTCTTGGAAATGTCGGCGAAATCGTTTCCCTCCAAATACCTTTGGAAACGATCTGCATACGAGTCCCAGTCTTCTGCCGTCGGATCAAACGGGGCTGGGGGGGTGTTCAGCGCAGCCATCTCGCTCTCCTGCTTGTTTTCCGCGTTGTCTTCTCTTCAGGGGAATCCCACCCTTGTCGCCAGTGTTAAGTTTGCATGAAGAGTCAGATGCGGAGTGCTTCAGTGAAGAGTTTATTAGTGACTACAGCTCAGAACGGACCCATCTTGGCTGGGCTGCGGCTGCTACTTATAGCCAGCAGCTGCAGTTGCCAGCCAATCAGAGTGCAGGGTTTTCCTGCACTTTTAAACCAATCATTTCTGACATTTTACAAGAACAGTTCAAACTAAACCAATGACATTTAAACCTACATACATAACAACTTGGATCATATGCCTGGCTAATAACTGGGTTTCCCACAAATCCTCTACCACAAACCATTTTAGCTTAGTCTAAAGTATTGAATGGACCTAGCCAGTGTTTAAGAACTGGTTCTGCAGACTCCATTGCTCCTCCTGCCATACCATGGAACAGCTGATCAGCACACTAAGGGTCAGGCTCAGCTTTGTTTTCAAGCAGCTCACAAAATTCCTGAAAATTCAGCAATCAATACAAGCCAGCTCCAGACTAGCATACCACTGAACCCAGCCACCCACATACGATCCTCGTAGGTGAGGTAAAACATTGAGGAAAACATTTCCCTCTGAGGAAGGGTAAAACATTGTAGTGGACAGGAAAGCTCTGGTAGAATTTATTAAACTCCTGCATGGAACAGAATGGTGGACAAGGAAATCCATTCCCTCTCTGGTTGTGCTACAAAAACATAGGTCAACTGCTAAAAAGGAGCATTCTCAGAGGAAACAGAAAACATTTCTTCACATAAACCTGAAAACTCATAATATTTATCTGTCACAAGACATGGAGATAATCACTTTCAAGATGATTTTCATAGGAGACTAAGAGAAATTTGTGCAGGATTCATTTGATGATGGAACACCATTTTGCAGCATTTGGACTGTGGGTTTGCTCCACCAGTGGTGTGTTTCTTAGGTTCTTTCTGCAGCTCAGATCTTACAATTAGATAGGAAAACACATAGTGTAATTCTTTGCTTTCTTTTTTTTCAGAGCATGTTAAAATGCAAACTTCCAGGTAAACAAAAATACTATAGTGTTACTTTGATTTCAGATTTATTCTATGATACACAGGTAGTCCTTGAGTTACGACCACAATTGAGCTCCAAATTTAACTGCTGAGTGGAACATTTGTTAAATGACTTTTCCCCATTTTACGACTTTTCTTGCCACGTTTGTCACTGCAGTTGTTAAGTTTGTAACGCGGTTGTTAAGTGAATCTGGATTCCCCATTGACTTTGCTTGTCAGAAGGTCATAAAAGTGGTCATTTTTATGACCTTCTGACAAGCAAAGTCAATGGGGAATCCAGATTCACTTAACAACCATGTTACAAACTTAACAACTGCAGTGACAAACGTGGCAAGAAAAGTCGTATGACTGTTGCAGTCATAAATACGAACTAGTTGTCAAGCGTATGAATTTTGATTATGTGACCAGGGGGATTGTGCAACTATTGTGTGAAAAATGGTCATAAGTAATTTTTTCAGTGCCATTGTAACTTTGAACAATCACTAAATGAACTATTGTAAGTCGAGGACTACTTGTACTCCAATATCATTGAATGAATAAACATTATATCTGAAATTATTGATAATTACATATGTCTAGAATCCAATGATGCTTAAATGCAGACTCTTGAGATTGGATTCAGTTATAGATCATATGAAGAAACAACAATAAAAATATTCCCCTGAACTTGTGAAATGGATTTTTCCTCATAATGCTGTATCTAGCATATTTTTCTCTAGCAATGTATTAGAGTGAAGGGCTTTTCTTGCAGATGGAGTATCTTCACCCCTGCAGGTTTGGGCCCTGCTACTTTTACCTTGCAGAAATTGAGCACAGCTGAGCCTAAAAGACTTTTATCCTCAAAATTTAACTTGGTTCTTCCAAATTTAGAGCAAAAGGAGACTTGGTCCTTAGGGACCTGGCACATAGTCCCAAAAGAACAAATTGTAAGCCAGTTGATTTTAAGTAAACGAGGGCAAGATTTTGGGGAAAGTGAGAGGAGATTGCCAAGAGAGGACTGGAAAGAACATTGGTGTTTCAAGTTTAGACAAATACCCAATGTTGTTAGAGGGGATAATTAAATCCATCCCAAAGCTCAAAATGAGACAAACTTTGGTAGCTGGCTCCATCTCTCTTAAATACTTCCTTTGGCTTATTATTTTATTCCCCTCTGTTTTTTACATAGCTTTTGAAGTTCAAAGATTATTCTTGTTTTCTGGCCAGTACTCTTAAGTCAATGTGGCTTCATTTTCCCGTGGTTTTTTAAAATTGAACTTAAACATGGCTTTAAATATAAATATCATTTGTGGCATGCAGACTAGTACTGTAATAAACCTTGCCTTCTTCTTTGTAACCAATAGAGGAAGCACAAGTCTTTGTAATATAAGCAGAAACTGTGCCATGTTTCCACGTACTGCTGATGACTTTGCTAATCGCTATGATAGAAATCTTTCCCTCCAATAATTTTTCTCAGTTCCATTTTGAAGAAACTTCAGTCAAATTAGCTCTTGCTTTTATCCCTTTAATTCACATCTTGATCCAAGTCTTCACTCTGCTATTGAACAGTGGTGCTCTCTGTCTCTATGGAAAAGTGGACATACAGGTAGTCCTTGGTGTATAACCATTCATTTAGTGACTGCTCAAAGTTACAATGTCACTCAAAATACTGATTTATGACCAGTTCTTCTGACTGTTGCAGCATTCCCCCCCCCAAAATACATGATCAAAATTCAGGCACTTGGCAACTGACATGTATTTATGGTGGTCCCAGAGTCATATAATCACCATTTGCAACTTTTTCAGCCATCTTCCAGCAAGAAAAATGAATGAGGAAAAATGGTTTTGCTTAATGACTGCATGATTCACTTAACTGCAGTGATTCACTTAACAACTGTGGCAAAAAAGTAGTAAAATTGGGCATGACTCATTTAACAAGCATCTTGTTTGGAAATGGAAATCCTGATCCCAATCGTCGTTGTTAGTTGAGGACTACCTATCCATCCTTAAAATTGCTGAATGCCAGAAGGTTGGGCTAAAACATTTTGCTCTTGAAAGGTCTAGGACAACTCATTGCAGGACAACTCACCATGGCCAACTCGGTGTGGGACAAGAGTTACATCAATATTGTTGAAATGGTAGAATAGAATCCTTGAGGAAAGGATGCCAAGGAGGTTAAAAGAGAATTAGAAAAATTAAAATAATGTTTTAATTATTTTAAATAATTAAACTGAATTATTGAATTGTCCTGCAGTGAGTTATCCCATGGTTGAGTTGGCCATGACAAGATGTCCCATGGTGAATTGGCTGTGGTGAGTTGGCCATGGCAAGTTGTCCCATTCTGGCTCTTGATAGTCCTCTGCCTTCCATTGCACCTATGGTTTTCTGTTAGTCTTTTATGCTAGCTCTGCCAGCACATCCAAAAAAGGACTTTTGCACTAAGTTCCATAGAGTGCTTATGATTCCCTTGGCAGCAGTTCCCCATCCAATCCTATTTGCATCAGGCCAAACACACCTAAATTTTTCTCTAGTCCATAATTTTATTTCCCATCACAGACAATCTAGCATGTCTCATGAGCTCCAAAGCAAAGAGGGGCAGCTGTAACCCTCTTTATGTTCTCCAAGTCCTTAATCTTGTGGTACCATTAACTCCTTTTCAGTCCTTGCAAAAAAATTGCATTCTGCACAGTGGTGGGATTCAATTTTTTTAATACTGGTTCTATGGGCATGGCTTAATGGGTGTGGCAGGGGAAGGATACTGTAAAATCTCCAGTGGGAGGTGGCATTTGCCGGTTCTCCGAACTACTCAAAATTTCCATTACCGGTTCTCCAGAACTGGCCAGAACCTGCTGAATCCCACCTCTGATTCTGCAGCAATCTAAACAAGGATGGCACCATCAAAAGCACAAATTAAGCTAATGTTTTAAGTTGTTTATTTTTGCTCAAATCGTATTTTGATTTGTTTCAATCCTTAACAAACTTCAGGTACGCCTCAGTTTACTGAGACAATAAATTATGCAAACTTAGATATCTTAACTAAGATTGGTAGAACCAGAACAGCCAGATTTTGACCAATTTCCAGAAGGCTATGAAAATGGGAACCATTCTTGCCTTGAGGAGAGGGCTGTTCCGTGGGAGTGGAGCCCCTACAGACAATGCTTGCCATTGAGCATAAGAACAGATGAAAAAACACACAAAACCTGCCCACTGACTGTCTTATATTTTTAGTAAAGCAGCTTCGTATTATTTAAGCAAAATCAAATCAAAATCAGCCGCCTGGAGTCCTTTGGGAGTTGGGCGGCATATAAGTTTAAATAAATAAATAAGTAAGTAAGTAAGTAAGTAAGTAAGTAAGTAAGTAAGTAAATAAATAAATAAATAGTTAGAATCCCCAAACATATCTATGGATTGTGAACAGAAGTAATGAAGTTATTTCCCATTCTAAGTGGCTAAATGCACCTTATGCAGATTGTACATACAGCACTGGTATTGCAAAGCATGTTTTCTACAAAATCATTTTCTAATTTGACTAATTAGTCAAAAACAAGTCTATGTATCAGGACCATATGTCAGGTTCTTAGATAGTTAAGGATAAATTCCCTTTGTGGCATTTTCCAGTCTTTTAAGTACACAGTACTAAAACAAGCTTTCAAACTGCTTCTAAGTTTCAAAACAATTTCTCCTTACATATTATATCTGATGCTTCATATATCATGTGACATGTATTGAGACGATAATGAAACACACAGCTCTGAAAATTTTTAGAAGGTCTGCTTTAGTTTGTTTCTGATTTTTTGTGAATTTCCTCCTAGTTGGTTTTGTTCCTCATTCTCACCAGTGTTTCCTTCTTTTATGGTTTGCAGGCTGTATATGGAACAACGGAGAATAGCCCAGTCACTTTCATGGGCTTCCCTCAAGACAACATTGCACAGAAAACAGAGACTGTAGGATATATTTTCCCACACACAGAGGTGATTGAACCCTTTGCCACAAGTACTGGTATCACCCTTCACAGTTTCCACTTGGATCCCATCCAAAGCTATACTGTACACCAGAGGAGTATGGTTGGTTGGGGAATTCTGGGAGTTGAAGTTCACAGGTCTTAAAGTTGCCAAGGTTGGCCACCCTTGGTGTATACTTTGTCTTCCTAATCATCTCAGTTATTCTTCTTCTCCTATCATCTCCTTATTATAAGACTGTGCTTTTCTCTGCATTACAGGCAAAAATTGAGCATCCTAACACAGGGGAAATCCTCCCATTAAATAGCGCAGGAGAACTTCAGATTCGAGGCTACTGTGTCATGCTGGGATATTGGGCGGATCCCAACAAAACCAAGGAAGTGTTGAATGATGAGCAGTGGTACAAGACTGGGTAAGTCCACAGGAATTACTGGTTCATTGGGGAGACCCAGTGATTCTGATCTTGTGATCCAGAGATCCATCCAGTTGTTTACCATAGACTCGCCACATGCGCCAGTCAAAACTTACTGCCTGTCTCATCCCCACTACAAATAGGAAATAAATAATTAATTTGTTTGTTAGTTGTTTAGTTAAGGAAAGCTTTTTTAGGTGGAAGGAATGGAAATGCATACACAAAAGTATAATCATTATTTTATTTACTAAAAATGGGAGCACTCATATTTTTATAGATGGAGACAAAGATTTTAAAAAATCTAAATAAATAGTGAACTCATTCAGAAATGGGACTAATACTAACTTTTCTTGAGACACAAAGCTTGGCATTGTTCCTAAATTCAGCATTGCTTCTGGATGCCCAGGGGCTGGTATGGCCAGATATCCATTTGTCCATTTTGGTGGGTGTTCCAGCTGATATCCCTTTCTGGAACAATAAATTGATTTACAATCTACATTACAACTATCTCACATCTTACATGCTGGCCTTCCATTCATTTCCATGTCTAATCCAAAATGCTTTATTCTAAAGTGTAAAGTTAGCATATCTGAGAGATTGTTTCCTCCCGTATAAATTTATTCATATTGGTACCGAACCAGATTATGCAGAGGGTGCAGACCACATAAAAACGACCACATTTTAAAGTGCTTTACTACAAAGCCAAGAGTAGTCCCACCTAATTTTTTTCACTGTCAACCCAATTCTTGCTGGCAGGAAGAATGGTTTCCTTGTTGCCATTAGTGAAGCAGCTATTGACAACCAATTGATTTTTCATTCTTAAAGGCAGCAGGAAACCAGCAATCTGCAATGAGTCCACGAATGGAAGGAGAAAGATTGCTTTGGAACTTTGCTTAGGATTGCAAGGAAGGACAAAGGGTAAAATCTCAGTGTGGCTGTAAAGCCATAGATGCATTTGAATGGGTAGAGTTGCAACCCCCTATCATTTGGCTCTCTCCCTGTCCTATGCCCTCCATCCCTGCTAATGCTCCAGAGATTTCTCAAGACCTGGTTATGTCACCAGGCTTGGGGATCCCATGGAACTGATAATATCTTAAGATGGCTCCATTATTGATACATTCATTCTCTATGTGTCCTTTTCCACATTAATATATTTCAGTGTTAATAATTATTGATTTATATATTTACAATGACTATTTTGATTGTTGTTTTTATTTGACTACTTTTTGCCACCCAGAGAAACTTCCTATGACATGGATGGCAAAATTGATTATAAACAAATAAACAAATAAACAAATGCCTTGTAGGATTAAAATGATTCTTCACTTACCTGAAATAGAATTCACAGAGATCTACTTACTGTGTGAGAATTTGCAATATAATAAATATTTGCAGTATAACGAATTGAAAATACGAAACTTCTAAGTAGGAAATCTGCAGAATTAGGATGGAGTAACTATAATTTCATTTCAGGGACATTGCTATCCTTGATGAGTATGGCTACTGCAAGATTGTAGGTCGCTGCAAAGACATGATCATTCGAGGAGGAGAGAACATATATCCAGTAGAGCTTGAACAATTTCTACACACGCATCCTAAAATTCAAGAAGTTCAGGTGAGGGGGACAGTGAGAAAAGCCATCACACTCGGTTACTTGTTTAGATATTTAGCATCTAAAATTGCATCCTGTAATAGGCACCATATATGTCCTTCACAGAAACAGTGGAGTCAGATAAGTCTCAAGAAAAGAAACCTAATCAATAGTCCTCTGAAGCTCAATGTCTCCCTCCATCTATTCAGGTCGTTGGTGTAAAAGATGAACGATTTGGAGAAGAGATCTGTGCTTCCATCAGAATAAAAGCTGGAGAGGAATGCACGGCAGATGAAATCAAGGCATTTTGCAAAGGAAAGGTAAGGACAATCAGAGGGACGGATTTGAACTGTCTTCCTCCTCTATTACTTACCCTTGCAACTAAAGCAAGAGAGAGATCAAATCTCAGACAGAATCAGTAGTTAAGGAAGGAGCCCTAACTCAATGGCAAAACAGGTGCTCTGTGCCCCCAATCCAGTCCCCACTATCTCCTCCGAGGTTTTGAAAATGCTCAACGCCATGGAAAGCAGCTGCTAATTAACTTCAATCATAGTAGCAAGATGGTTGGAGCAGCTCTGAAATAGAAGGGATGCCAAAAGATTCTCATCTCCTTAGAAGTATGAGAGCATGAGACTAGCCCTGCTAGATCAAATCTGGGTCCGTCTAGCAAACATTTGTCTCACATGATACCTTACCAGATACATGCAAGAAACCACAATATCAAAGTAGCCCTCCTTCCCCATCATTGCTCCATAAAGGCAATTGTTCCTGTGCCTGGAAATATCACAACTCATTGATAGATGCTCTCCCAGGAATTTGTATAGCTTCCTTGTGAAGCTACCTAAATTAGAGCCAATCTATCATGTGGCAAAATATTCCAATAGTTGACAACACGCTGCATAAAATAACATTCATTCTTACTAGTTTTTCTAGTGAATTCCAATAGATGGCCTCTATGGGAGAGACAAAACAGTCTTCCCGTTTGCTGTTTCCTTACAACGCTTAATTTTATAAACCTGAATTATATTTCCTCTCTAAATTAAGTAGCTCCTACAATTGCCTTTTATTTTCATAGGTTGTTGTCTGAGCTCTCTGATCAATTTGGTTGCTCTTTCTTGCACTGCCTCTAACTTCATGATATCCATCTTGAAGACATCCTCACAGATTAAAAGCCAGTTCCACAGGTCTCTCCTTCACTGTGGAGTCTTTCTGTACTTTTTGAAGATGCAGTCAGAAGTGGCAGTACAAAAGATCTTCCACCTCATATTGCTCCCTCATCTGCTTGGTTTCCAGAATAAAAGTAGCATACTCCTAACTGTTCTCTCTCACACACTGAGCAGTTGTGAGGCAGTTCAAGCACAAACTGATGTTAAGCATCAACTGCTATTCCAACAACATTTGGTTGAGGGCTTACTTCAGAAATATTTATTTATTTATTTATTTTATTTATTGGATTTCTAGGCCGCCCCATCTCCCTAAGGACTCAGGGTGGCGTACAAACATAAAAACAATTACAAAATATACAATTAAAAAGAGATTAAATAAGAAACCCAATTTAGAATTAAAATGCTAAAAACAATCCTTAAATCACCCATTCCCCTCCCCCTCAGTCCAGGTCAGTGAGTTTTTAGGCCCCAGCAGAAAGAGCGGAGGTCAGGGGCCACCCGAAGCTCCAGGGGCAGTTGGTTCCAAAGGGTGGGTGCTCACACAGAGAAGGCCCTACCCCTCGGAGCCGCCAGCCGACATTGTCTGGCTGACAGAACCCCCAGGAGGCCCTGTCTGTGAGAGTGCACAGGATGATGGGAAACAGTTGCTGGCAGCAGGGTCTCCATTAAATATCCTGGTCCTAAGCCATGAAGGGCTTTATAGGTCAACACCAGCACCTTGAATCTCACCCGGAGGGCAACCGGTAACCAGTGCAGCACACGCAGGAGCGGTGTAACATGGGAGTATCGGGACACTGCCATCACAACCCGTGCCACTGCATTCTGGACAAGTTGAAGCCTCCGGGTGGTCCTCAAGGGCAGCCCCATATAAAGACCATTTCAGTAGTCCAGATGGGAAGTGACAAGCGCATGAGTGACCGTACGTAGGGCATCTCGATTCAGGTAGGGGCGCAACTGGCGCATCAGGCGAACCTGGGCAAATGCTCCTTGGCCACGGCTCCCACCTGCTCCTCCAAACTGAGATGTGCAACCAGGAGGACGCCCAAGTTGCGCACCCTATCTACAGGGGGCAACACCTCTGCCCCTATAGTTAATGATGGAATAACCTGGACAACTCGAGATGCCAGTACATATAGCCACTCAGTCTTCGCCGGGTTGAGTTGGAGCCTGTTCCTCCCTGTTAAATAATATTAATTTAATTTGACCTGGATCTTTAAACCTATATCTATTTCACAGAGTCATTCAATAAATTGCAATACCAAATTGTATCAGATTAAAACAGATTTATTTGATAGAACAGAACAATCAATAAATATATTATTAGTAAATATCTACAGAGTCTTTTCTTCTTTCATTCCTTTTAAATAGTCCTTCAAGGAACTAGAAGTTTCTATGAGAGATTCACAGTTCTTCCTCTCATAACCTCTTCTTAGATATAGCTAACCTCTTTAGAAAGTCGCTTTCTCTTTAGGTTATAGATCTTCTCTCAGATCCCTTTGCTATATCTTCTCATACACAGACCTCAGTCTGTCAGATCCTAATATCTCCTCAGAGTCTTGGATCTTCTCAGTATCTCCAATCTCCTCAGACAAAATGGGTCTCCACAGAATCTCCTCAGAGAAAAATGACAGTTGACAGCCCCTTTTATACTCAGGGGTGTGTCCTACAGTATCACAGTGGGGTGCTCAATGCCACTCTGTCATTGGTGGGTTTGATCACCCCATCAAACTCCACTAATTTGTAAACTGCATAGTAACTCCAGAAAGTTCTACTTTCTGACACTCCCCATCCAGACCTGCACCGCCTCCAGGCACTGGGACATCACATCGAGGGTGTCACTGGGTTGGTTATGGGTGGAGATGAAAAACTGGGTATCATCAGTGTACTGATGATACCTAACCCCAAAACCACGGATGATCTCACCCAGCGGCTTCATATAGATGTTGAACAGGAGGGGCGAGAGAACTGACCCCTGAGGCACCCCACAAAGGAGGGGCCTCGGGGCTGATCCCTGCCCCCCCACCAACACCATCTGCATATGGCCCGAGAGGTAGGAGGAGAACCACTGCAAAACGGTGCCCCCCACTCCCAACCCCTCGAGGCGTCGCAGTAGGATACCATGGTCGATGGTATCAAAAGCCGCCGAGAGATCTAATAGGACCAGGATAGAGGAATGACCCCTGTCCCGTGCCCTCCAGAGATCATCCACCAGTGCGACCAACGCCATCTCCATGCTGTATCCAGGCCTGAAGCCCGATTGGTGCGGGTCTAGATAGTCAGTTTCTTCCAGGAACACTGGGAGCTGCTTGGCTACCATGCTCTCAACAACCTTCACAACGAAGCGAAGGTTGGAGACGGGATGAAAGTTATTTAAATTAGCTGGGTCCAAGGCAGGCTTCTTGAGGAGGGGCTTTACCACTGCCTCTTTCAAGGTGGGGAGGAAGACTCCCTCACTCAAAGAAGCATTAATTACTGCCTGGAGCCAGCCTCGTGTAACCTCCTGGGTGACATACACCAGCCAGGAGTGACATGGGTCCAATAAACACATGGCAGCACTCAGCTTCCCCATGATCCTGTCCACCTCATCTGGAGTCACAGGGTCAAACTCCTCCCAGATGAAATCCCTAAGACCCACCATATCATTTCCACCGGACTCTGACCAGTCGGAGTCCAAGCCGGCCTGGATCTGAGTGATCTTGTCCGTCAGATGCTGACTAAACTCCTCGGCCCATCCCTGCAGAGGGTCCTCTCCCCCCAGTTAAGGAGGGAGCGGGTGACCCTGAACAGGGTGGCTGGGCGATATCCTAGTAAGCAACCCCAGTTTGGGGGACCACGACGAGTTTCTCATGAACTCTAGGAGGAGTTCTCCCTGGGAGGAGAAATGGATGTTCAACAAACAGTAAAACTTCAACCAAGTTGTCACCAAGACTTGCTTATGGCATTGGGGCTCTGTAAGATGCATGAAACAGCGTGGGCTGTAGCAAGAATATTGGTAAGAAACTCTATCAGCCATGATTGCTGAGCTTTCACAGCAGTTTGAGAAAAGTTTACTAAGAACCAGTCTCTTAGTCACATGGTATAACAGGCAAGCCAAAACAGATTCTGACATTCTGAGGGTTTTTTAAATCACAGATTGCTCATTTCAAGATTCCTCGATACATAGTGTTTGTGGAGGATTACCCGCTCACTGTCTCAGGCAAGGTGAGTAAAGACCTTCCTTTTTGTTGGCCAGCACTTGGCTGAGTATGGTAGAATATAGAATGCTGTCTCAGAATGCTTAATTCTAAAATTTGATGCATGGCAACAATAGAAGAAAGTGAGAGAACTACAAGCAGTGACCCAGAAGTAAATACAGTAATAGGGTTAATTTCAGGGAAAGTAAGCTACAGTATGAAGGAGTTTGAAGTCCATGAAAAGGTTGGCTTGAAGAGTGATTGGAAAGAAGCACAAGAGATGAGGACTTTATTTGTGTATTGGAAAAAGCACATTTGTCTATTTGAAGCATGTGGAGCCACAAGGGAGAAAAACAAAGGAAGCAGAAACAGGTGGAGACAGAGGAACAAAGTTTATAGGCAAATATGAAAGGATAAACAGAAGAGAGCCTGAAGACTTTTGAAGTAAAAACTGGACCAGTAGAGGTGAGGAAGCTATTGCAGGAATATAAAGTTAGGAGTCATCTGACCAAAGGACAAATATGATATATCAGTGCCAGAATGTTGAGTTACTGTGATGGCTACCAAGATCAGAAATGGAAAATATATGGAGGCCTGGAAGTGGGAGTCCTGCTTGTGTTCAAAGAACAGGTGTAAAACAGGAAGAACTCTTTGTTGCCATCTGCTGGTGAACTGGGTCATTTAGATTTGGTAGTCTTAATGAAATCTGTTTGTGCAACAGAGTGGCTGATGCAGTTATAAATGGTCCTCAGTTATCTGTGTCTGTTTGGAATGACTCAGAATTTGTAATCTAGTCTGAGCTATCCCTCTTAGATCATAGAATAATACAGTTGGAAGGGGCCTTGGAGGTCTTAGATAGGACATAAAGCCTGGCCCTGTCACATGGTTCAGACTGTCCCCTCCAGGGATGGGTTGGGAGGTATGTTGAAACAAAGACATGTGCCTGACAGTTTCCAACACTGTTTAAGGCTCGAGCCGTTGTGTGAAGTAGCAGTAGAGCTTTCACTCAGCCTCAGTGCAGATGACACTTTGAATCCAATGCAATAGTTAATATGGTAGTGATGGTGAAGAGATAGGACTACAGCCTTTCTGGTGTTTAGAATCAAACAAGAGCTTAGCCATTGCTGAAAAGGGCTGTCATTGTTTACCTACTTCAGAGAGTGTTTGATTTGGGTCAGAGTTGAAGACTGATAAGAATAATGTACAAAGAGAAGTCTTGAAAAGAAATACACGAATATTTGTTTGATATGTAAGTCTTTCATTATGTGTCCTCTTTTATTCAATCCTTGGTGTTGCCGATGTAGATTCAAAAATACAAACTGAGAGAGCGGATGGAGAAACATCTTCAACTTGCATAGGAGGCAGGCAGCCTCCAAACAAACATGCTGTCTGCTGCCTTCTTTTAGTTCCAAACATTTAAGAAGCTGGAAAGGATCACTGGCCTGCCTTAAGAAGCATCAAGTTCTACTGATTACCAAATCAAGCTTGCTTAAAATAGTATGCTTTTTTAAAAATAAAAATTTAGAAAAATAAAAATGCAGTATTTCTTTAGCAGAGATAGCTTTGTGTAATGAACTCTTTTGGCAAGATCATAAGAAAGGATGGGTTCTTCTAGCTAATAGTGATCATGAGAATCTGTTGATGTGATAAAATTCCACCAAATCACAGAGACCTCCATCCTGTTCATTCCTACACTTTGGAAGTAATGATTATCAATCATCATGATGCGTAATAAAATGGGCAAGAACTAAAATGAAAGTGTAATGAATTATACATTTACAAATCTGTTCCTAACAAATTGTACAAATGAAATTTAAACTATAGATCCTCCCAATTATAGATGCAGCCAAGAATCTTTCCTATGACAAAATGCCAGGCTCAGGAGGCAGAAATTGAACTGTTTCATCCCTTACTGCTAATTAGAGGAAGTTTTCTGTTCCCAGTTCGTGTTAGAGCAATAAAATGCAAAGCAAAATGTTTTCAGACTAGATTTCTCAATTTTTTATTTCTCAGTTAAAAAACAGATATTACAGAAATGTCAAACTTTCCAATGATATCAGAAATAAAAGTGTACCTGAATTGGCAAGGGTTTTTTATGAGAGGATCAGGTACCTCCCAACCATGACTCACTGAACTGCAGAGATTGAAAAGAATTTTCATTTTCTTCAGCTACAGTGCTCCACATCAGCTGAATTATTATTATCTTTGTTTACAACACTGCTACTTGACTTCCATCTGTGTCTTACTCCAAATGAACTTTTATTACTCAAGAATCCTAATCTAAGCAATACTTGTAATCAAATATTTTATATTAAAAAATCAGCTTATACCTACATATTTGTAGGATGTGTGTGTGTGTGTTGTGTATGTATGTATGTATGTATGTATGTATGCATGCATGTATAAATCTGCTTTATTTATATTGAAATAGAATTGGATTCTAAACATGTGAAAGTTCTTAATGGAACTGAGGCTTATTTATGTAGAAGGCTTTCTCTTCCTTGCACAAATGTTGCTCTGTTTAATAGAATGAAATTTCTTTGACAGTCCTGATTCCATTCTTAACTCTTCAGAGAAGAAATGTATGATGGCTCCTTATCAGAGGAAAATGTTGAATTCAAAATTAAGGTGGCTTTGTATTCTTTTTTGCTGAATTGTTCTTGGGAGAACCATCAGACAGAAGGTATTCAGCTGTACAAAAAACAGTTGGAGAAGACCAGCAAAATGAAAGGAATTGGAGCATGCATGCTTGTGATATTATAATATCTACACTTTGGTTCTTCAGCTGGGAGTGGGCTCTACCCATGGGAGCAGAATGTTACTAGTGAGATCCAGAAGAATCACTTTGCATCTAAAATACAAAATAGACAGTATATGAAGAAATCAAACTTTTTATGATAGTAGCACATTAAAAAAATAACTTTTTAATATCTTAACCAGTGCATTTTCTGAATGCTAATATAGTATTGTTATTAAACATATAACATTTCTGAACTATTTAATATTTACTTACCAGAGAGGATTCTTTTCTAGTACATTCTGCAGCAATAAAAAATGGTCTGATTCCTTGACAAGGCAGGTATATTATAGCAGGAAACACAGGTAGGAAAGAGAGTATATTCCTACAAAAAAATTCCAGATAAATTTAATTATAATGAAATAAATGCATATGCACAGAGACATATAGAGATATAGGAGATACAGATATAAATATTTATTTGGTTCATAAAATATGGACACCAAAACAGTTCTAACATTGAATGGATAAATTGTTTTTCTGGCTGACCTTCCCAATTTGGTGCTTTTTAAAATATTGGCCATTAGCTCTGGTGATTAGATGGGTAAGAACAAGGTTAGTTGGGTTTTGGCCAGCAATACTTGATGCCATTGCTGAAATAATCCATATTACTGGCTTTGCATAATACATTTGGCCATAACTTAACAAAAAGAAGTTGGCTCTTACAATACACTAGGCCACAATAATGTTTTAATAGTTTCCAGTGTTAGCAACTGTGTCAGTTGAAACGTTGCAGGATTGTGACAACCTAACATAAAATAAATTCTCCCATGAATGAATGAAATTAATGTTTTTTAAGGGTTGCAGCCTGGTAGGAAATAAATCTACAATATCACTTATTTTTAATTACTATATTAAATGTGTTTATCCCAGAGTTTCTCAAACTGCAGTACTCCAACAAGTCGGCATGAGTTTGCACAGCAATGTGAGGAGCTAAGCCGGAAGTGAATATAAATGGTGTTCACATTTCCTGTGCAGGCCTGATCTGATTTTTATAATTTTGTAATCCTATTCTCTTAAGTAGCTGGCGATTCAGCACAGATCACAAGCTTCAGTCTAAGGTAGGTAAACAATAAAAAAAACACTATGCTGACAATTTTACAGGTTATGTCACCTTTCATATGGGAAGTCAATCAGCATGCCTCTTTTTTGATTTCCACAATTTTGCAAGGTAGGTTGGGATGAGACATGGCTGAACTAAAATTAGCTAGTTCACACTGCACTACAGCAAGCTTAATATTAAATTAAATCCAACCTTCCCCCCAAATTAAACTCCTTCCTTCCATCCAAGAAAAACTTCTGGTGCTGCTCCCATTCATCACACACGTCCACTTGTACATCACTGCAGCCTTCACCAGTTACTTTCCCTTTACAAATTGATGATTTTGAAACTTACCTGAAGAAACAGGATGGAAATCCTCTGCATGACCCACGTACTGTGTAAGAATAGTCTGACTCGCTGCTCCTGTGGTTCTGGTTCTTCCCGTTGCAGCATCCTCTTTTATAACCCTGGTCCAGAAAAAGAATCTCCAGGCACCCCTAAATCAGCACAATTTCAATATGTGTCAGCAATTAGTCATTCCTTTATGTCAAATCAGATCTCATCTTGCAGAAATGCCCTTATTTCCAAATCTATGACAAGTTTACATCCTAAAAAACCACCAAGATCTTTCTCAAGTTATTCCATATAAGGTCATGTACACTTCCTATTCTCTGCAATGGAATGGCATCTGCTCTCGATGTGGTTATGGTAGCCAGTGCGTGACACAGAGGGCAGGAAGTGTTAAGTTTGCATGAAGAGTCAGACGCGAAGAGCTTCAGTGAAAAGTTTATTCAGTGACTACAACTCGAATGGACCCAACTTGGCTGGGCTACGGCTGCTTCTTATAGCCAGCAGCCGTAGTTGCCAGCCAATGGGAGTGCAGGGTTTCTTCCCGCACTATTTAAACCAATACCATTTAACATTTTACAAGAACAGTTCAAATAAACCAATAACATTTAAACCTACATACATAACACCCCTCCCCACTAGGTTCAGTCATACCAAACCCCAACCTATCTAATGTATTCTTTTAAATAGGTGGGGCTCTTACGCATGCTAGACCTTCGTGGTTCAGAATTTTTAACGTTCTCACCCAGTGAGAGAGGAAATGTGTCTGCTGATATTTCCCTGCTGGGACTTCCTGTGAAAGGAGACCCTGTTAGACTGTTAGAATCTGGTCTCTCCTCCCAACCCATCTCCATTCCAATGTCAGCACCCAAGTCAGGTAGTAATGTGCAATCTTCCACTTCTAATGATGGATCTTGGCATTGTGACAGGTTTTGGGATGGTTCCTGTCGTAATGGCTCGCTACACATGGGGTTGATTCTTGCTTGCTGATTTTCCTCCTGTTCCTCCCCTTCCCCTAGAAGTGACATCAGGTGAGGGAACTAGAGAGAGACAAGGGCGATGTTCCTGAGGAACCTGGATCTAAGTTGATCAATGTGCCTGCTCCAGAGGAGTCCATCCTCTGTTTTTACCCTGTAAGAACGAGGGCCAGTGATCTGAGTTATCACAGCAGGAATCCACAAAGGCTCACCTATAAGGTTCTTAGCATGCACAGAATCACCCACAGTGAATGTACGAACTTTGGAAGTGGAATCCAGTGGTGCGTGCGTAAGGGATGAAGGCGGTCAAGGGAAGACTCCAGTTTCCTACCCATCAACAACTCTGCTGGGGATAAGTTATTTGATGGGCTAGGAGTGATGTGCTGGATACTAAGAAGTTTTTCAACCTTCTCAGTGATGTCCCCAGGACCCAGTTGCTGAAGCTTCTCCTTGGTAAAACGTACCATGAGTTCAGCCCCCGTAGCAAGGGCCCAGGGGCAGTAAGGGCATATCTGATACCCTGTTGTGCTAGATAGGATTCAAAAATGTTAGGTGTAAATTGAGGGCCATTGTCAGAGACAAGAACATCAGGTAACCCATGGGTTACAAACAGTTTTCTGAGCTGCTTGATGACAGCATCAGTTGTGGTGGATGTCATGGGAAACACCTCGAGCCATTTGGAATATGCATCTACTATAATAAGAAAAGTGTGCCCTCTAGTAGGACTCATGAAATCAATGTGGATCCTAGACCACGGGCCCCTAGGACATTCCCATTCCTGTGGGTGAGGTGGGGCAGGCCTGACTACCTGGCAATTGGGACAAGATGCAACCCAGTTTTCAACCATTTTGTCAATACCTGGCCACCATACATAACTCCTGGCCAATCCCTTCATCCTTACACAGGATGACCCTCATGTAACATTTCCAAAACCTCTTGCAGTTTTGCAGGAATAACCACCCTGTTACCCCACAAAATACATCCTCTTAGTACAGATAATTCAGTTTGCCTGGACTGAGAGTGGTGCCAAAGGTGGGAAACTCAGGGATCGGTGAGGGAAGGCAACCTGCTGGATCATAGAGAGACCGGCAGAGATCAAACAGCAATAGATCGCCGGCGCTGTCATGGCATCCTGTAACCCAAACGACTACCAAAGGGGAAGCAGATAAAAGACAACCTGTGGGGTGAGTGATCAGTTTGAAGGAGGAATTATTTGAGTTCCTAACCAAGAGAAACGGAGAGAGAGCAGAAGCAGCAAGGAGCCGAGGGGAGTAATTAAGGCGGCAAAAGAGGGAGAGTGAAAAGGGCACCCAGAAGGAGCTGGAGATAAATCGTTAAGGAGGAAAGGAGAGAAAAGGCTCTGACTGCGGAAACCTGCTGCTTGGATATCAACTGGGAAATTTATTACTTGGTCACATGGAGGTCTTGTTCTGTTTTATTTTGCTTGGAGTTACGATCTTTTTCGGCTGGAAGGGAGAGGAGACTTGGATAGCACGGAACAAGAGAAAGGAACCGAAAAAGTGGACTAGGAGTAGATAAGTTACAAAGTAACAAGACCTCATTTGAACTTGTAGATAAGAAATAACTAGTGTCTGGAAGGAAGTTTGGTGGGTATTTTTTGAGTAAACCAACCGCAGGAAAATAAGAGCTGAAAGAAATAAACTTTTCCAAGCGTTCTAAGACAGTAAGACTTACAGAAGTGACTCAGCAACCTCCGACTGCTTTGATTGCAGGAAAAATAGGCTGATTTAATTAACTGAATACTTCTTTACAAGTGTGCACTTGGGATTTGAAGATCAATTAAACAATAGTATCGGGGATATATAATTAACTAAATCAATTAATTAACTAATTAACTAAAACTGAACTTTTGTGGTGTGATTGATTTTTAGTTATAAAACTGCTTATATATATGTGCTAAGGATTTATATTTATATAATTTTGATAATTTTAGGATATAGGAATATATTATTGTAGAGTATTAATATACTATTTTATAACATAGTATAGTACCCATAGATATAGAAATAGTTAGTTAGAGTGATTTTAAATAGTAAATATTGATATAAAGAAAGAAATAAGAAAAAAGAGAGAAAGAAGTTAAGATATTAACTGATAGAAAAGAATACAATTGAGGATAAAAGATTTGATGCCAATTTGGGACAACATATTAGATTTATTACAAAAACAAAACAAATCTTAGAAGAAATGACTTCGCTGATGACAACATTGAAGACAGAAGATGACAGCTGCAACAGCTTCACCCTCATTGACAACACAAAAGACAATTGAAGAATCTCTGACAATGGAGAAACAACCTGCCATATCTAACGCCAATATATATTCTGTTCTACTCTCACTGCAGGAATCCATGTCTACCTTGCAGGAAACAATGTTTAAAAATCATAGAGAAACCAGGGCAGACATAAATGAATTAAAACAGGAAATGGAGAAACTCAAAGAGGAAGTGAAGGGAGATATTTCAAAACTAGATGGGAAAATTGGTAAGATGCAACAAGCATTAGAGAAAAATGAAAAGACAATAAGAGAAATAGAAAAACGGACAGAACAGACAGAAAAGAACCTGGAGAGAGTAGATGATCGATTAAGAATGGTGAGCAAGGAAACGGATGACTCCTTGGTGTATCTCGAGATGGACAAGGCAGCGTTATATCTGAGATTTCAGAATATAGTAGAGACTAGAGAGGAGGATATAGACCAAGTAATGGCAGAAATCTTGGCAGAAGTTTTACAGAGAGTTAAAGAGGAGATCCTGAAAGAATTGGACGAGGTTTATAGGGTGAGCACCAGCTACGCTAGAAGACATAAATGCCCTAGAGTGGTGCATGTCCGTTTTGTAAGAAGCAAGGTACAGGACATTATTTATAAAATAATGAGGGAGGAAATAATCAAATACAAGGATAAGGAAATTATTGTCTTGAAGCAAATCCCTAGAAGGGTCAGAGAAGCGAGAAAAGATTATAAACAATTAGCAACTCTGTTGAATCAAAAAGGTGGTACATTTAGATGGTTGGTCCCGGAAGGAATGCTGGTCACATGGGAGGAAAGGAAAATTAGAGTTGATACATTGGAGAAAGCACAAGACTTATATGAAAAATTAACAGGTGTGGACGAACAGACTAGTAAAGAGGAATTGGATCGGACTCCAGGAAGACCAAATGTACTCAAAAAGGACAGAAGTCGGTAGACAACTTAGAAAATAAACAACAACAACAGAAGGAGAAAGAAGGAGTTGTAACAAGACAACAAGCAAAAACTAATCAGACTTAAAGAAACGAGGAAATAAATTTTGTAGTTTAGAATAATATATTTGGAAAAGGAAGTGATTAGAAATTAATAGTAGTATATAGAAATAGAAAGATGGAATTAGAAGTTAAACTCCTATCTGTAAATATAAATGGTTTAAACTCGAAAATTAAAAGACAAAGAACTTTTGCAAGGCTAATCAAGCAAAAATGGACATTGTATGTTTACAAGAAACCCACGTGTTAAAAACAGAAGAAAATGTTTAGAGTGTAAGAAATTAGGGAAGGTATTTATGGCATCAGCGGAAGTGGAAAAAAATGGAATTGCGGTGTATATTAAGGAAGAGATAGAGGCAGCATTAGTATTTGCAGATCCAAGGGAAGATTTTTGGCAATTGATATGCAAATAAACTTTAAAAAATTTTATTAGTGGTTATCTATGCGCCAAATCTGAACCAAAAAGAATTTTATAAATGCCTGTTTAATAAAATTATTGAATTAGAGAGAGAACCATCATGGGGACTTTATGCAATAATTGATTTTCAAAAAGATTATAAAGGGGGAACAAAAGGGAAAAGAAAAAAGAGGAGAGAATTACCAAGGATTTGTGGAGAAATGATAAATGAATTAAATTTGAAAGATATATGGAGGAAATTGAATCCCAATAAGAGCCAGTATACTTTTTATTCATATCCTCATCAATCATGGTCACGCATTGATACATGGCGGATATCTGGAAGTTTAGTAGAGGAAGTGAAGGATGCAGAAATATTGACAACACAGATCATAACCCCTGAAAATAACATGGAAAGGGAGGAAAACCGAGGAGAAGATGGACATTGGACACCCAATTGTTAAAAAATGAGAAATTTAGAAAAAATTAAGGAAGAATTAATTTTCTATTTTAAAAGAAAACAACAAAGCAGACACATTCCATTCAAAATTTGGGATGCCGTTATAAGAGGAACTATAATTTCATATTCGGTCCAAGAAAACAAAGAAAAACAAATCCAACAGAATAAATTACATCAAAAGAATTAGAAGATAAATTACAAGTCTCCCCACTAATTCTAATACAGAACAATTGATTTTATACAAACATAAAATTAATTTGATAGAGCAGGAAGATTTAGTTAGAAATATGAAGATAACTAAACAAATATATTTCAAACAAGTGAACAAACCAGGCAGATGGCTTTCCTACAGACTTAAAAAAGAAAAGGAGAAAACATTTATTTGCCAATTACAGGACGAGGAAGGAAACTACCACCATACCATAGAGAAGAAAGAGATAATATATAATTATTTTAAAATTTATATAAAGAGATGGTGGATGAAGATCAAGTAAGGGAATATTTAAAAGGAAAGGAGGGATGGAAATTAGCTAAGACTTAAAAGAACATTTGACAAAAGATAACTATGATAGAACTAAAACAAGCACTTATAAGTCAGAAAAGTAATAAAACCCCTGGCCCAGATGGCTTTCCAGCAGAATTTTACAGGACTTTGAGGAACAATTGGGACCAATAATGGTAGAAGTAACGATGTATTACTAGCTTCTAACATGCCCAACACTTGGAAAGTGATTTCGCTAATCCCGGGGACTCAGATATAAGGAAGATTCAAAATTATAGACCAATTTCATTGTTAAATGTAGATTATAAAATTTTCACCACCATCATTGCTAACAGACTAAAAAATAATGAATAAGTACATACACCCAGACCAATAGACATATTAGAAACAATTTAAGAATCATATTGGACAGCCTGAGTACTATGAAGCCCATCCAGAAAAACAAGTAGCTTTTGTTTTCCTGGATGCTCAGGCATTTGATAATCTCAATTGGCAATTTATGGTACAACAAATTTATGATATTAATTTTGGCACCAAATTTGAAAATATTATTAATGCAATTTATTCAACACAAAACATCAAATATTATAGTTAATGGAGAGACCACCCAAACAATAAGAATAGAAAAGGAGTAAGGCAGGGATGTCCGTTATCCCTCTGCTCTTCATATTAACATTGGAAGTGTTATTAGAAAACATCAGACAAAATATAGGAATAAAGGGATTAAAAGTTAAAAATGAAACATACAAACTTCAAGCATTTGATCATGGCATTTATCATAGGAGCCACTGGAAAGCGGGTCAATACTTGTTAGAGAACTTGAAAGATATGGAAGGGTAGCAGGATTAAAAATCAATAAGCAAAAACTAAAATTTTAGTCAAAAATTTAACAGAACAACAAGTAACAAAATTAGAAAGGATTTGTGGATTTCAATCAATAAAAAATCAAATACTTAGGAATTTGGCTGAGGGCTCATTGTAAAGCAATAAAAGAGAATAACTATGATACCTTATTAGCGCAAACAAAGCAAGATTTAGAATCATGGAAGAATTTGAAACTATCAATTAATGGGCCATAAAAGATAAAGATTCTATTTTACCTAAGTTCCTATATCTATTTCAGACCATTCCAGTGAAAATAGGAAAACCCTTTTTTGATATCTTAAATAAAATAACATTAAATTTTATTTGGCAAGGGAAGAAATCGACGATAAAATTGAAATATTTACAAGATATGAAGAGCAGAGGAGGATTGGGATCGCCAAATTGGGAAATATACTACAGTGCAGCAAATTTGATATGGTTGAATTGGATCAATTTAAAAAATAAAAGAACGTTAGCCATTGAGGGTCATGACTTGCAAAGAGGATGGCATGCCTTTTGTGGGAGACACACAAAACAAAAATATTTCCATAGACATTTAATCAGAGACTCCCTGATGTACAATTGGATTAAGGTAAAAAAAAATATTATACAAAAATCCCAATTTGGTTATCCACGATGGAAGCAATGATTCACCCAAATAATTTAGACTTATACAAAATGTTAAAATATAAGGACTTATTAGATACAGCTGGAAATTTAAAAACGATAAATGAACTCCAGGAACAAGGGCTACAAGTAGACCGGTGGGCTTATCTTCAAATATCATCAAGATACAAGAAAGATATTAAAGAATTTGGAATACAACTAAAACCACACTACCTGGATAAAATTTTATTAGGTTCAGACCAAAAATATTACAAAAATTTACAAATATTTATTAGAAACGGAATTAGAAGAAGAAATTGTAAAAGGGTGTATGATTGTGGGGACAAAATATAGGACATAATATAAACTTAGCGGACTGGGAAACAATTTGGAACAGAAATTATAAAATAACAAAATCGGTAACATACAAAAAAAACACATACAAAATGTTTTATAGATGGCACCTTTCCCTTTGAGATTGGTGAAAATATATAAAAAATGAACCCCATGTGTTGGAAGTGTAAGGAGAGTGAAGGAACTTATTATCATATGGTGGACCTGCCCAGAAGTGGGAAATATTGGTGTAAAATTCAAATTTGGTTGCAGGAAATCATTGAAGAAAAAGTAGATTTTGAACTGAGCTTTTCTTATTGGGAATCCTCAGAAAGAAATATGAAAAGAGTATAAAATATCTTTTAATACACATATTAACAGCCACAAGGATTACTCTAAGCAATGCTGGAAACAGTCTGAGATGCCAAGAGACCAATGATCATACAAAAAATAATGAACTGTGCTGAGATGGATAAGTTAACATTGACTTTGAAAGACAAAGAAGATTCATTATTCTATATGGTGTGGGAACGTTGGTACAATTGGTTAACGGAGAAAGTAATGGGATTAAGAACTATTAATTAGAGAGTTAGACAGAGCAAGTATACTTAGGAGTAATAGTATATAGAAAATGATTATGTAAATATCACCACAGGTTGTTATGAATGTAATATTTTTAATGTTTTAATGGTGAGTGTTTGCGTCTAGTTTGTCTTTTTTCAATGTAAGTTTGTTTGTTTTTTAATGCAATAAAAGTCAATAAAGTATTTTTAAAAAAAGACAGCATTAGAACATTGCTATGGATGTGTGGTTCTTCCATAGTACTTCCTGTAACTATGAGACAAACATGTCATAGAAATCTCTTTTTTCTATCACATTTACATTTCCTTTGGGCCATTCCCAGCCTGTATCTCAGGCTGCTTAAAACTGTGCTTAGCTGTTTCACTTCTGAAATAGTGTTTCCTCTTATCCCAATAGCAATGGTCCCTTGTGTAGAGAGATGGGGAATCAGAAAAGCAGTTTCAAGCATCTGTAGGCAAACCTTGGACCCAATGAAGGAGTAGATTTGTTTAACTATACATACTTGTCCTTTTAAGTTCAGGGACCAAACTTTTAAAGCCAACATATAAGTTTCCTTGAAGCTTCAGTCTGTTAAACTATTAAATCCAATTATTCGTGGAATAACTAGAAATAAGC